>WEKX01005020.1:543046-573028 GCA_013390025.1 Pitta sordida
TGTGAAATGGTTTTTAATGCATAAACCTCAGGCATGCAGATAAACCCAAGGAAAACTGGAGCCAAGGTTTGAAATCGGTGCTTGAAGCATGTCTTTAAAACTGTCTTCTTTGTCAGGGGAACTTCTGTCATCTGGAATTATGGGCTATAAGGCACCCCCTGGCTACAAAAAGAGCAAGTATGAGGGTTTCACCATTATTCCTTTGTAGCTGTGTAGCTGAATTTTTTCAGCCATGCCAAGTCCAGATCAGATCACAATAATGATGATTTTAGACACACTGCTCCAGGTACGAAGTGCAAAATGGATGAAGGTCCACAAGGTTCCNATCTAAAACTAATTGTAATGGTTAAATCACATCAAAATCAACAGAAGTGGTTTGAAATCTTTTCCACCTGAGATTGTAGAAAGTATAATCGACTCGATGAGGAGCTCAGTGACATGGTCTAGTTGGTGGGGAGTTGGACTAGATGATCCTGTGGGTCCCTTNCTGTGAAATGGTTTTTAATGCATAAACCTCAGGCATGCAGATAAACCCAAGGAAAACTGGAGCCAAGGTTTGAAATCGGTGCTTGAAGCATGTCTTTAAAACTGTCTTCTTTGTCAGGGGAACTTCTGTCATCTGGAATTATGGGCTATAAGGCACCCCCTGGCTACAAAAAGAGCAAGTATGAGGGTTTCACCATTATTCCTTTGTAGCTGAATTTTTTCAGCCGTGATAAGTCCATATCAGATCACAGTGATGATGAGACACACTGCTCCAGGTACGAAGTACAAAATGGATGAAGGTCCACAAGGTTCCAGTTCATTGGAGCCTGCTTTGCTTATTAATTCTCATTACCTCTCTCTGCCTTTCTTCCCTTGGCTATTAACTGAATCCTTTGTAAGTCTTCAGAAATTACTTCTTCTGCAATTGTACTGAAATCTAACCACAAAGTGCATGTATGCATGTGTATGAACCTAAATGAAAAAAAATGTACTTGTAGACAAAGAGAAACATTTTACATCATAATTTAATGAAACTGATGCTATTTAGTAAAATTGGAGGTAATTTGGGAACTATATTAATCAGAAAACAGCAAAATTTTGTACCAAGTTAATGCTTATGAAGCATTAACGAGTGATAATCTAACAAGAGCAAAAAGANCCAGAAAACTGCAAAATCTTGTACCAAGTTAATGCTTATGAAGCAGAATGGAAATGTAGGATGCAACTAAATTTGGAGATATGCGTTTGGAACTCATTTGGTTTGGTTTTCTTTAGTAGTAGAGATAGACTCTGGCAGAGTCCTTTAACTGACTTGTTTTGCTCAGTTGTGTGGACAGGTAATGTTGTCATTATTTCATCATTCTTGGAAGTTTCATGAAGATGATTTTCTTTCAATGACACTATGGAAAAGACGCAAACCTTTACTCTTACCAATGCTTTCTAATATAAGTAGGAATTATTTTTTACCTATAGATTCTGCTGGAAAAGTCTCTCTGGATGCAAAACACATATTCTCCTAGGATTCTCTTTTGAAATGTTCTTCATGCATTAATACACAGTAAACTATATATATAATTTTAAAACATTGCAGCATCCCCTGTTAATTGCATCTCATGAGTGATAATCTAACAAGAGCAAAAAGAATAAAATCCAAAAAAACACACTGGTATTATTTTGAGTATGGCTTATCAAATATTTTTTCAACAGTCTGCAATCTCTAAAAATAAAAGAAGTAGACCTTCAAAGATCCCTAGTAACCAACAGATCCTTAATAACTTACCTGTGTCTTGCAAAGCACTTTAAAATGCATGACTGGAAGATGACATCATATCTGGGAGATCATTGTGCAATTCCACTCTTTGGTAACTTTGTAGAGATGACTGTCCTGACTGCAGCCATAGTTAAATTTTGGATGTTTGGATGTGCCCAAGGAGTGCATTAGTCCTTGTAGGCTCAGTTGGTTTACAACAAGGGCTTTGTGAAGCTTTGTGCAGAACATTCATTGTATGCAAATGTCAAATTACTCAACGTAAAATGCTGAAGACAGTATTTTTAAATCCTGCCTCTTTTTTTTTTAGAGGCAGTTAACTGAATGTTCCACCAGGGAGACTGATGAGCCCTGTAAATTTAAGCCCATATATTACAGTGTTAAAAAGATTAATTTATCTCATTGGGTTATAGGTAGAGTGGCATCAAAGGAAACTTCCACCCCTTCTGTGGGAGCCATGCCACTGTGCAGAAAGGTAATGAGAACCACAGAGAAAGAGAGACAGAAAATGTGTCTACTTCCCTGGGATCAGCACAGGTAATCTGTCTTCCAGCCCCTCCTTCCAACTGGCAGTTATGTATAATTATGTGTAATTACGTACATTGATCAAGGTCTCTTTGATTGCAAAAATATCTAGGGAAAAAGAGCAAAATTAATTTTATCCCTCAGCCATGCAGGTACCTTAGCCACTAAACCTCTGAATTGTGTTCCATTTTGTCTTTCTATGAGGTCATGGAAGCAACATTTGTTTCTGCTCCATGATTGCATCAGAGCAGGTGAGATGGTGCCTGACATCACCTTGTGGAGCCCTGGTACTTCTCAAAGGTGGAGGAGCAACTTATAGTTGCAACTGCTTTTAGAAAATAATGGTGCTGTTGTGCTTTAAGTGCAGTTCAAGACAATCATTATGCAAATGTGAGATGATCTGAGCACAGAGTTTAAATCATTGAGGGTCTGTGGTCAGTGGAATAGTGTACTTGTGTGCCAGAGGTGTGCAGGAGAGATACACCAACCCAGATACATGGAACATGTGCAGAAACAGAGATTAAAACCTGTATAGACCAGTAAAGGAAAAAGTAAGACTTTAGATACTTGCTTAAGTGGCAGTGTCCTGGGTCAACTAAGATGAAGTATGAATTAAATTTAGAAATACTTGAATAATATATATATATATGGAGAGAAATAAGAACTTTACTGGGAAAAAGGAAAAAAAAAATAACAATAACAGTATAAAACCCCCAAACAATGGAACAATGACAACTGTAGACAAGTGGGAAAATAAACAAGCATGAGGGGGGTGCCTAGTTCAAGGGAAAAACCAGGGCACCTCCAGGATTCCAGGGGCAGGAGAATAGGGTTCAGGGTCGGCAAACCAGTGGAGTAACAGCTAGTGATCCGTTCCTGAAATGTCCAAGGGGCTGCAGGGATATCCAGTGGTCAGCAGGGGAAAAGCTGTGCTGAGATGAGGAGTCAAAGGTTCACATGGACCATGACAAAATAGCAGCAGTAGAGATCAGAGGCAAAAATGAGGCATCCTCAGTTCAGAAGATCCATGAACCTCCCCCTGTGATCCCAGCAGCTGTAGTTATAGGGCCTCAGGCCCCTCCCATGTCACATGCCTTGTGGGCATGTCTTCACATGCCATTGGCTGTCACTCAGCCTGCCCTGGCCCTCAGGCCCCTCCCCTGGTCACATGCCTTGGTGGGAAGGGAAGATAAGACACAAGGTTCTCCCTTGTTTGCCAGGTGAGAAGGAGAAAACCCCTCTCCTGGCCACGTTCTTTTCAGGGAGGGAAGGGGAAATAAGAAGAGAAATATGTTGTCTGTTCGAGCAAAAAGGAGAAAAGTTTTGCAATAAAACAAAAGGACTCTCTCCATGACACAGTTCAGTGGGTGAGTTTTCATCAAAATATTGAGCATAAATTCTGCAAATTGCTTTAGTTTTGATGAAGACTGTTGCATCTTTAATTGTATTAGTTGGATTTTAGCTTTACATACTGGATTTACTGGCTCAAATTTAGCCAAAAGTAAAGGTCAACAAGGTGTTGAACATGCTTCTTCCTATGATCTAGAGCCATCAGGAACCTCTATACCTTCTCTGACTGCAAATGAGAAAGCTCCAGCATTACAAAATAATCTTTAATTGAACAATGCATTAAAGATATTGTGATCTTCACCAGTAACCCTTTTCCTGCTAAGTGTCCCTGCCAGAACTCTAACAGTAAATTTCTTTCTGCTAAAATATCTCTGTTACTGATGGATCAGGGTTGAATTTCTATGCTTTGCAACATTTGCTTCTCAGACAGATAATATATTAGCATGGAAACACAGGCCGTTTCTCACTGTACATTTCAAAGAGAAAGCATGGCATTATGCCACGTTATGGCTGTTAGCATCACTACATCATCCCTTCAGAGTGGTCTCTTGTGCTACCACTTTCCAAGGAATCTCTTTCGGGCCATGACACTGCGAAACCAGAGAAATTATGTTTGGCAGTAACATGGGTTGATGGCAAGATACGTCAAACAGCTAAAATTGTAGTCTGCCTTTCACAAGCTGTCCTCTGCCCCATCACCACTGCTGATGGTTAGATTTGTTGGTCCCACCTCCCAGTTTGCAGGAAAGGGATAAAAGCAGGGGAGGGAGTCAGGAGCACAACACGCTCTGTGTGATGTGTGTAAAACATCCCTCAGCGTGAGCTGGGCTGTGCAGATAGCAGTGTGAGATGAAGTGAAATAAGTGCTCCTTTGTGAATAAAGGCCCTCTGCCCAGCCTTTGCATCACACTGCTTAACCTGGCCTAAAGCCTACATAAAGATACAGAGATTATAAAGAAAACACTCCTTTCAGAATGCGATGTGAAAACTTGTAAAACATTGCTTTGTGTCCACACAACATGTATGCATTCAGGAATGTCAAATAAACACAGGGACTTGCTGGATATCCTCCCTCTCGTCTGAAATTTTGAGGTCCCTACATAAAACTGATACATTGCTAAGCAGGGTTAAGAATTTTAAATCTTTGAAAAGTAAAGCATCTTAGAGACTATAAATTCTTTCCTGTAGGAAAGTCCAGGAATCAACGTGTGACCTCCTCAACATGGGTAGAGAACAGGGGGGACACAAAACCTTGATCTCACTCTGAACATGGTCCAAAGAGTTTTAACTCAACAAGATGGATCAGCTGTTATCTGAGCTCTAAAGGGTGAAGTACAATTAGCTCCTTTTCTGCCAAGTGAGACAATTTTAGTGTGCTGGAAGTAACAAGAAAATCTGGAAGGAAGACTGTTTTCATAATGTGCATAAGGGTTTGGGGTTTTAACATATTATTTCCCTTAAGAAATACTATTTTCCTGATGACATTCTGAAAGATATCATTCTTTCCTTGTCTTCTATGTTCTTTGTGTAATTCTTTGCTTTCCATGCCTTCTCGTTTGTAAAAAATATGAAAATATGGGCAGTGCTTTTCTCATTTTTATACTCACTTCCATTTGGCAAAATTTCTAGAATAGGAAGAAAGACGAGAAAAATAACTTCATGACACTAATTTTTAAGGAAAAGTAGAAAATCTCTAGATTTTTAATTTGCCTTCAAAAAATATTTTCAAAATCCAGAAAATCCAATCATCTGTAATAAACAGTAACCCTATTTTTTTTCTGGAAGATTGCTTTGACTTTTTGTTTTACATGAATCTTCTAGGATGAGTTTCTAAACTACTATTTCTTAAAATCACTTTTTTGCTGCAGCTCATATGATTTTAATCATAAACAACATGATACAATTCTCAATAAATTCTCTAATTTTCTTTATGGTTTTTTTAGCTTTCACTATTTTTTCTCCCCCTGTCAAATAAATGTAGGGTAGATAATACTACCAAGCTGGCAAAACACAGCTACTGTGTGGATGGTGATTTAAATGCTTAAATTAAACAATGTTACTATGCATGATAAAATATTTGCTTGCTTTCAGATGACCTTGGCTTGTGTTAACTATCTTAATAACTCCATTTGCAGATCTTGCTTAAGAAGAAGTCAGCGTGAAGGAATCTCTCCCAAATGTAGTGGTTCTGCTTTTTTGCTTTTGCATTCCTCCAAATACTTGCTGAATGCACAATCTATCTTTGGGAAGCTCAGTGTAAAGCCTGGGATATGTCATCAGGAAGGGAAAAAAATGAACTGAGTAGCATTTGTCAAATATCTGTGATGATTACATTATCATATGTTTCTCATAGGATGTTCTGCTAAAGAAGGGCCACTTACAAGGTCTCTTCCTTCTCTCCCATCCCTCTACCCTCACCCCATCCAAAAAAATATTCTAGCTTCCGTTGATCCACATAATGCTTAATGTCATTTTAATGCACAGCCCAGAGCTGGCACCCTCAGGTTGTGAAAATTATGTTCTGGTATGTGATGTGGGGAAGGGGAAAAGTGAAAGATACTGCTTGGATTTGGCAAGGATATCAGGAAAGGGAATGGGAGTTGGAAAAGCTGTTAGGAAATGTAGATTGGTATGAGTGTCAAACAAAGACTGAATGGGAAGGGCTCAAGGGGAAAACTGAAGGTTTTGTGGTGGATATATGAGGTGACTGACTGAGTTTGAAAGCATCCCTATCAACCATTTCAAGTCTGCTCCTCTCCTATTTCAGCTTCTCGTTTACTCGTCGTTCGTTACTCTGGTGGTTTGCCTCTCTAGTGGCTTTTTCCTGAGCAAATGACATTCCCTGGCTTAAGTCAACCAGGTGCCCAGGTGCTTCTTCTCTCCTACCTTTGAATAACATCCCCTGAAAGCCAGGGAGCAGATGGGATACCTCATCATTTTCCTGAAGTCCAGGTTAGTGTTTTCTTCTGCATTCAGTTCTGTGGCACCCATCCCTTTCTGGGGAGTCTAATACTGTTTAACTGTTTTCTCTTATTCCTTGTGCCTGTTTCACAAACTGGGATTCTTTATCTGTTTTTATGGTGTTCAGTTTATTTCTTTTACCCCTGACTTTAAGGAAAAAACCTTCTATTTTGTTCCACCACATCCCTCTCCCTTCTGACTCCTCTAGCTATTTGTGGGATATAATCACCCTCTGCAATTTCCTTTCCTCCTTCTCCCCCACTATTCTGCACTCAACAACAGCATTGCTTCCCCTTGCCCCCTCCCTGGATAATATTTACTATGACTTAAGCATGATCTCTTGTTCTCCCACCTGACTTGGCATCCTATTCTGATTCCATAAATAAGTGTGATTATGAAATATCTTGGATGGGTACTAGACTAGAACAGGTGTCCAAACATTCTGTTCTTTGCAAACACCATATCAGTTGCACAGATCTTGCAGAAAGGAAAAGGAGGCCCAAGCTGTCCCTATGCTTCTGCTTTCTCTTTTTGGTCTGGAGGCAATGATTTTCAGATTGCAAATCCCCTGAGATGTATGCTATGTCTCAACCCTTACTATTTGCGGTTATGAAAGGGCTGTGAAGGTGTTTGTTAGCAAAGGTGACTATATAAACACATCTCCAAAGTGTCACGAGTAAGTGGGTACAACTATTTGTTTACATATTACAAAAATAATTCCGAAAGGGCCTTATGAAAATAAAAAGCATGACAGTAACAATGTCTTGGTACCAATGGCAGTACCAATGACTTGGTAACAAAATTTTTAATGAAAGATTATAGTTGAAACACAGCAGCTTTAAGACCAGATAATAGAGAAAAACATAAACCATTGTCAAAAGGAAAAAACTAGGTGAAACCACAAAACTTTTAATTTCAAATCTCTATGACTCATTCTTGTTTAGTGTTTAATTTGTCCATCAGTTATTTCCTTTGTTTCAGCTAATCATCAGTGGCTAAACCACAGTCCCATTTCCATAGAAGGTGATCCCAAACATGCTTTAAATGCAGATTTCTTTCCTTTTTTTATTAGAAGAGCACAAACTAATGAATTAACTAATGCAATCTATAGCAGGCATTATTTTACAGAATCTCAACCCGGGCTCAAAGATGCTGAAACTACTAGGTGGATATGCTGGTATTTTCACTCTTAGACACATTTGATCTTGAGGACTGAAGGATGATGTTTTTTTGGGTTTTTTTTTTTTTTTTTTTACATAGTTTCCATATAGACAAATTATTTGTCCCCAAGGTTACTCTCATTTCTAGGTTTTCTAAGCTGGACAACACTCCTGGGATGCTTCAGGAGGGGAAAGAGCCAGCAAATCTTGCCTGCAAAGGTCAGTTGGATAAGCCCAGTTAGATAGAGAGATAAACTTCTGGCATGAAAGTTTGCTTTGTGCTTCATCTTGTGTCACCACAAAGGCATGAGATGAGGCTCTACCATGTTTCTCACAGATAATTTATCCTATGGTGATTAAGCATCATGGGATAAATAACCTCTTCCCTTGTTTTTATGTACACTGTGGTTCAGAGGAAGCATCCAGGAACGTGGAACATCTTTGTGTGTCTTTGCTGGGGAATTTTTTCGGCTGCATCACCTGTTTGAAGGGAGTAGCATAAATGCTTCATACCTTCAGGGGAAAATTATTACTGTTTGGAAGAAAAATCTCAGTTTGAGAAGAAGAATTGTCTCTGAGATGTATTCAGACTGCAAGATTTTGGTGCAGTATGTGTCTAAGGAAATCGTTCTAGTACTGGGTTGAATCTGGTATTAATAGTATCCTTTATTTGTAGTGGGAAATCTGGCAAAAGTGATAAAAATTTTCTATGCCACATTTTGCCTTTGGAAATTGCCTTGTTACCTTCAAATCCAAGAATCTTACGCTGTGATCAAAATATTCTGGATTAGGACATTCTGGTAAAGGGGAGTACAGATACTTTCTCACAGGTTATTCCGAGTTGGAAGGGACTCACAGGATCGTCTAGTCCAACTCCCAAGCGAGTGCCTACCCAGGGATCGAACCCACCAGGGTGGAACCACGAGCACCATGCTCCCTCCATCCAAGCCTTCCATCATCTAAGCCATGTCACTGAGTTTCTTCATTAGGAGAATGCATAATGTTTTAAAGAAGCACCATCACAATTGGACTGAAAATGGAGATGGGCCAATGTGCAAAAACGCGATTCTAGTTGTGGACCTGAAAGAAGATAAAGGCGAACTATGTAAGGCTGCAGCCTAACATCTGATCTGCCTGCTGTTCTCCTTTGATTTTATGACTGATATTTCTCTCCTTGAGTTCACCTCTCCTTTAGTCCACAGCTCACCTCTCTGTGTGAGTCACGGGAGGTCACCATGTCATATTCCTCAGCAGAGGAGACTCTTTGGTGCCAACCTTTGAGCTGTAAATTCTCTGAAGTGCAATCAACACTGGAACATTTCTGTTGAGAATCTACTACAAGCCAAGTAATAAACCGAAACTTTAGAGTATGTGATGGTTGACAGAGAGCCATTCTCAAATGTCTGCATCACTCAGGACAGGACACCAGCACCACTCTGCTCACGGAGGTCTTTCAATGGCTTCAGGAAGAACAGGTGCTGCAGATCCATTTTGCCAGCCAGTATCTTGCCTGTCAGAATGTACTCTGAGAAATGATGCCAGATACCAGGAAAAGGAAAAGGAAATGATACCAGGGAAAGGAAACTACCAGTGGTGTTATTAATCCTACAGGTGTTTTCAAGAGCAAGGCTCCAGGATCATTCTTTTTACACCCTTATATGTGTTCAGCATGTGATTTTTCTGGCTGACCGAGTGAATAACATAGGAAAGTAGAACTTGTGTTGCTGTTTCAAGATTTTTATGAAGGGATAAGCACTGATAAAATTTACCTAAAATTTCAGTGATGTCTTGATCAGTGCGTTCACTTACCCTGAGCTGCCAGAATAAAGTGAAATCCTAAAATAGATAGACTTGGATGGATGGAGCGTGGTGCCCGTGGTTCCAGTGTTGTGGGCCTGATCCCTGGGTGGGTGTTTGCTTGGGAGTTGGACTAGATAATCCTATGGGTCCCTTCCAATTCGGAATAACCTGTGAACCTGTGAACTTGGTATAAATGAGCTAACAATCCGAAAATATCTGGTTGAATCAAACCAAACTTGTGTACAATGAATTAATATGACTAATCAAGCTCTTTTGCTGAAATGTACCGAAGAGTAACACATAACAAAATTGTTCCTTCATTTGTCCCTCTGAGTAGGTCAGTAAAATGTGGGGCATCACCAGCTTCAAGCTCTAAATGTCTACAGTACAAGGGGCTATCTGTGTGCTGGGTATCCTAGATCCCACTGCAAGCCCTGTGGGAAAGGATTTAATTCAGCTGTCCACACAATGGCTAATATCTTCTGAGACAGGTAAGGTATCTGGAACATCTGCTTGCTGACAACGAATACGGCACATGACTATTGCAGATCCGTTCTGGAGTTGTTGGAGGTTAGATGAGATGATTTAGGTGGCAGATATATAGCCCAGAGGTGCTAGTTGTCTGCATAAGAACAAATGAGTTAGGGCCTGGTTGGTACAACCTGAGAGCAGTAAGAATGATTCACATCATTAAACAGATCCTTCAGCTGATCTGTAGATTTTTTATCAATACAATCATATCTTTTGCTCTGTTGGAAACCTGTGGATGTTAGCGTAGACCCTAGAGTTTAGAGTGCTTAACTGTTCAGCTGGTCTTGTGCAGTTAAAGTCTTTAAATTAGAGTCCTCTCTCACAAATCTTGACATTTCAAAAGAACAAAACACACACTCATCCTGTGCCAGACTGAGGCAGAAGATGGACAACTGCCTTTAAAAGTCTGTATAAAAACTGGAAAAGGGTTAGAGCACTTCTAGTGGTGCAATTTATTTGCAAAGAGATATCACAGCTAAAAGTAATAAATGAGAGAGTGAACTGGAGTCTCTTGTGTCCCCACCCTTAAAACCCACTCCAAACTTTCAGGGACTTTGCTCAACTCCATTCCCAGAGAGCAGTAAAATAGGCAATCTGTTAGGGGGGGGAAAGGTTCTACTGCCTTTTCTTGTTCTCAATAAAAGACTGAACATTAGTTCACAATCTTGAATATCTGTCACCACATCATCTGTCTTGCTTGAGTATCAAGACACGGTTAGTGGGTAATAAATGCCCTCTAACTGAAAGAGAGGGAATGCCCCATGTTCCAAATAGTCAAGGAATTTTCTGCTTCATGCAACATTTTATTATGTTAAGTTATTCTATACAGTTTTCACCAGAGGTTGTTTAGTTAACCTCTGCCTCATGATATATTTGTCAACTCAATTAAAAGAACCCATTAAAAATAGTATAAAGCAAGATTTTATTTTCCCCTTTTTCTACTATTTAATTACCTACTCTTTTTTCACCTTTCCCCAAGGTTCCTTTATTTAGCTCTCACGCATAAATTAGCTGATAGAGAAGGCTGGCTCCAAATCCATTTCACAGGTCCTTTGAGACACACCAAGACCAACCATTTAAACCATGTTTTCTCCAAATGGGCAACACAAGGTTAATTTTCATGGTTGTTCGTTGCTTGAATGTGTGCTGTGAGTTTTTCACTGCCGCCAGAGGAAATACACGAACAGTAGACCAGCAGTAGCAATAGACTGACATTTCCATAATTTCATCAGGAAAAGAATAAAATAGTTCAGCAAGACTTTTGGGAGAAGTCAGGTGAACTCTAACACTGTAATTGTGGTAGGCTTAGGTTCAAACTCAGGTGAAACACTTTAGACCTATAGTAAACCTAAAGCGGTGACCTCATGTGAAATAAAACAAACCCACAGTTTGTTACCAGACATATTCTTTCCACAAACTTTTCAATGGCTTTTAAAAGGAAACTAAGAGCAGTAGTTGTTTGTACTGAAAAAAAAAACAAAAAAAAGATTTTGACTGCCTCCCCTTGGCATATTTGCAAAAGTATGGATATTCTACATATGGTACTACATAATTCCCTCATAAGTTTAAATTAGACATTGCACTTCACATGTACCAAGCAAGCCCATCCTTCTTCCAGCTCCAGCCCACAGATAAAGTCAAGGCATGTGTCCCATTGCAGCACAACAAAAGCTTTGGTGGTGCAACCATCTTTTGATCAGATTCCCAGGGACTTTCTGGTCATGGAAAGTAGTGCTCATTGTCTTTTACTCTCTTGTCTGATATTGTAGCCCATGGATCCAGGTCACCGGTAGGTAAAGACACTGAAAAAGGGAAGGGAGTTGAACCTGAAGTCTACATTCACATTGTCAGAATGAGTGCCCTCAAGACATTTTGGTGCTTTCACTGAAATAGAGGATGTCTTATGGAGGGAATGAAGGTTATTAGCGGTTTCTTTTTTTAAAAAAACCCAAACAAACCAAGACACTACAGCCACTCAGATAGAAACAGCTTGTGATCTTTAAAGAGATTTCAGTTATAAATTTTAACGTATCCAGAGAAGGCAATGGAGCTGGTGAAAGGTCTAGAGCCCAGGTCTGATGAGGAGTGGCTGCAGGAATAGGAGTTATTTAGTCTGGAGAAAATGAGACCCAGGGAACACCTTATTGCTCTCTACAATATTGCTCTCTCCTGCCTGAAAGGAGGTTGTGGTGAGATGGTGCTCAGTCTCTTCTCCCAAGGAACAAGTAACAGGATGAGAGGAAATGGCCTCAAGCTACACTAGGGGAGGTTTAATTTCAATATTAGGAAAAATTCCTTCATGAAAAGGGTTGTGAACCATTGGAACAGATTGCTCACCATCCCTGGAAGTGTTCAAAACTGTGGATATGGTACTTGAGGTCGTGGTTTAAAGGTGACCATGGTGGTAATGCAGGGTTGATGGTTCAATTTGATGATCTTAGAGGTCTTTTCCAACCTTCTGTGATTTTAGGAGACTGAGGTATAATAATGTACAAAACAATTTCTCTTCTGTGCAGTATTTTGTGATGGAGGCCAGGAGCAGATGCTAAGAAAAGCTGCACCTGTACACTCCCAACATCTCAAAATCAAGACATCCCATGATGTCCTGAAACAATTTGCATCACGCCAGGCATTTGTAAGAGCTTTCTCTAGACAATCAGAAACTTGTCTAATTCTCTTTTTAGCTAATCTATGCTTTTAACATCCAAAATTTACTGTGAAGGTGAACATTGCAATTTTGTCCAGCAGAAACCCCCCCTCCCCCCCAAAACAGGTGTATTTTTGTTTGCTAAAGATTTCTTATGACAATTTTGTGGACTCCTCCTATTGATTTGTTTTGTGAGTTTAGTTACCTTGTATTTGCTTCTCTAAAACTTTCTGATTTTCAGTCTCCGTTCTCCCTTCCCTGTTTTAGTCTTCTTTTCCAGTGTTGCTGGAAACATCAGCCAGGGGAGAATACATTAATATTGCTTTTTAAAATAAAAGGAGAGGTTTCATTTTAATTTCTCTGTTCCATCCATAACCTTCAAGGTAGCTCTAGAATAAAAAAAACCAGACTTACCTTCCCTGCAGTGTCAAGGTAACAATTTTAGTGCTTCTTTTCTTTTAGTTTAAAAGATGTTTTCAACCCAACCTATCTGACCATGTGTTTGAATCTCAATTGATATTGATGCAATTCAGTGAAATTACAGCTACTTGTGTTAATACCATAAATATATTCTATTTCTTTTTATATTTTTAGAGCATATTTATGGTTAATACCATAAATATACTCTATTTCTTTTTTCTGTCACTTGAAAATGCATTAATCTGAGAGGAGGAACTGCACATTTATTTTCTGTTTGAAAATAAATTATTAGAAAATTAGAAAAATAAATTAGAAAATTATTTTCTAATCAACCATTAAAAAATTCTAATAACTAAATGAGCTTGAAATAAGACTTTTGTTTTATTTTCCTGCTTTTCTTTGACACTACTATTTTAATATACCATGTAGTATAGTGATTTTTAACACTGAGAAGCCAGAGGGGGAAAAAATTGACATTTGAGCATTCACATTTATATTTATTTCTGTTAATCAAGATGAAGAAAACTTTTTTTGGTGTAAACACATTAAGAAGGATTTCAAGTGTAGAGCTTAAGTTCAGTTAACAAAATCACAGTAGAAAGGTAGTCCAATATATCATATTAAAAAAAAAAATTATAACAAATCTTGATTTAGTGCAGCCATGTTAGTTAATGAGGAAAAGTACACTCCAATGAAATAATGAAATCTTGTTCCAGTGTCTGAATACACCCCATCTACCCACCCTGGCATCTTTCTAAGACTGTTCAGTGACCAATTATTTTCCCTTTCAGAACTACCACATGTGTTTCGGAGCAAATAAAATTCCATGCTCAGGCAAGGCCAAAATAACAGTAAATGTCACACTTCCAGGATAATTCTGGTGCCACAGAACTGCTGTTATCATTGCACGGAAATAATGCCAAAGGAAAATGACGATACTAACACAGAACATAGCAGGAAGGCATGTGAACGCTGTCCTAACATGTGGCCTCAATTCTCTTTTGATTTAAATCAGTATTCAAAGGTCATAAAAGAGAAAGAAAGTAATAAAAACAGAAATAAAAAACACATCAATAAACCAAACTAAGAAGCGAAAAAATACATATAAGCGTTTCCACTGTGTATTTTCAGACATATGGGTAGGCTCCAGGTTAGGGATGTAGTTTTGGTGCCTGACTCTTGAGGGTCTCAATGAAGAGAGTTGAGCAGAGGAAGCTGCTTGCATGAGACACCTAGTGCTGAACAGTTCTGAGTACTTCTTCACTCTATCCTAGAGAAAAGTTTTCTGGGCACTGGAGTGCCTTTGTATTTGTCTCACACAGAACTGAACAGATTTACAAATAAAATTCACCCAATTGAATCAATTAACAGCCATTTCACAGTCAGTGAGTCTAAACATCAGTAAAAGAGAAAGATGCATGGTGGTTCAGAGATGGCAGACTTCTTGGGACACATTATAAATGTATTACACTCATGCTTAGATTCAAAAGTAATACACAGACTTCCAGAAAAACCTCAGCATGTGAAAAGATTCATAGTTTCCTTCAACACCTAAGTGAAAGCACACTGAGCAGAAATGCTGCAAAATGAATGTTGAGTTGAACTATAATAATAAACAGGGCAGGGCAATCCTATCCGAAGTTTCTGGAGGGTAATTTCACGGATCTAGTGCATGAAACCTTCAAGTACCTGGAAATTCACAGCCTCAGGTGCACCACCTGAAGAACAGAGACCAATTCTCAGGGTGCTTACGACTATTGAAGGACTCTACAAAAAGTCATTGGTATGTAAATGTTTTTATTTTTTAAGATAGAACTTCATAGAATCAGACAGAAGAGTTACTTTGTGTGATAACTTCATTTTTCTAGAGAAACGTCACGCTTCTAATTTTCCAAAGAACAAGTTTGGGCGTTGCTAACATTTGTGAAAGAGCCAGAAGCTCGGAGACAAAGACATTTGTGTTGTGATTTTAGTCAGTGTGAGTTTTGTTAAGAAAGCCAGCGTAAGAGAACATTAATAATCACTCACACCCTCAAAAGCACAGAGTTCACGGCAAAAGCACGTGGCTTCCTTTCCAGATACTTGAGAGATCATATACTTAGTGCAAGTGCTATAAATCAGCTGAAAAATATATTGGCAAAAAAAGAGAAATTATCACAGTCCAAGGCATCGTATTTGGTGAGGAAGAATACATATGATTTATGGACAGGCATAACTTTTTTCATGTTACAACTGGCCTGTTATCCTCTCAGCTGAATGGAGAGTCCGAGGGAAACGTGCAGTCTGCAAAGCACAACCTGAAATAAGCCAAATTAAATTGTCCTGCTATAAAGCAACTCCCATTGAAATCCAAAGATTCAGACCAGCTTCACGGATGTGACAATCACTGTGGAAATGTCAAATGATGAGATGAGAGTGTGTGGGTACCTCCATCTACTTCTATCATATGAAAATATCTCATTTGCTGCCACTGGTGTCAACAAGCTGCAGCTGAGGGCTCAGACATAGGAAGATAGATATGATATAGAAAGATTTTTACAATCACAGTTGACTAGAGTCAAGGGTTCATCTGGAGTTCCACTGGTCAATCCATGGTTTTGTGATTATAATTAATAGGATAATTATGTTCTTAAGTACATAAGATTTAAGACACAAAACCAGAAGCCAGTTGGGATTCATCTGACCCAATCTCAGCCACAAGATATCCAGACTCAGTCTTGGCTAGCATTTCTTTATAGTCAATGGAAACTAAAACACCTCTAAGGAGAAAGTAGTTTTAACTGTCGTATTAACATTTGTTTGTTACTTCTTGTTTACTTAAACCCATGAAAAATGACACACCAAAAATCCCAAGATTTATTATTGTGTTACCTGTCTTCCTTCAGAATTCATAGAAATTTTGTTGAACTCCGGAATAAAGTGATTCATTACAGATGCACAGTAGGTACAGGCTGGTACATGCTGTGACAGTGAAAAGGAATTACAAATACCTATAGAGTAAATCTGCAATGAAATGCTCACAATGAGAGTGTCTGCTAAGGAGATACTTTTGGGCTTCTCTGACATTTGGTTTTAGAAGTTTGCTTTCATCATTTCCATCTCACTTATGCATCATTCACACCAACTAGGATGGGTTTGCTCCTATTCTACTATGTAGTATATTTTTGCTATTGGTTTTACTGCCTTGTCATGAGACTTTTCTTCTTCTGCCTGCTGGGAACTTCATCTCTTCCCATCCTTGAGCATATTTTACTACAAACTGGAGATTTCATGTTGATGCCTAAGGAACCAGCGCAGCCTGCAATGAAGACCACCCTAAAATGGATTGATTTAAAGAAAACTTTGGAAGAGGTGGTAATGAACTGTTAGAAGTTTGAATTTCTCTCCAATGATATTTTAATTCTGGTATCGCCAGAAGTGGACTTTACAAGGCATATTCTAGGTATGTAGTCTGAGTAAGGTGATCACAGAAAATAAGGTGTCTGGCTCTCACACCAACAAAATGAGATACTACTAAATTCTTTTACAGGTGTTGAAGGCAGGTTCCTCTGAAAGATTTTTAAAGACTTAGGAAAAATATCCTGCCCTTTCAATTTAATACTATACACCCTCTAAATTGGGTAATCTGAATATGTGCTTCAGTGTATGAACATATTCCTCATCAGTCAAAGTCACGCAGGCAAGAAATGAAATTAGACTTCCTGACTCTCCATTTTGTTCCTTAACCAAAACTCTTTTTCCTGGTCATTAAATTGTGTTAATGGCTTTATTTCAATATTAATAATTTAAGGCTGTATTAGGAAGTCTGTCTTTTATGATAAATATATAACATAAACCTGGTACTGCCTCGCTTTTTTGAATGAAAACAGTGTTCCTGAAGAGTCTGCTAGGAGCCAAAAAGATGTCTCAGAAGTCTGTAAAATGATCTTGGGGTACTTTAGAAGCCCTGTAGTTCTGTTCAATTAATTTTGTATGTGGTGATCAATATTCAGTTTTTCTGAAATATATTGTACATTTTCACACCCCGTCATACAAAGAAATAAATATTTTTTACATTGTGACATAGGGTACTTAATCAGACCTTTTTTCAACTCCTACCTGAGCCTCTAGAAAGTGCCAGTGGTGACTCTTGCTGAAATGTTATACTGTTGTACCCTGAGATGAATGGAACTTTGAACCCAGCTTTCCAGTGTCCTGCACCTGGCAGTTTGTTTGAAATGATAATCTGCCACCAGGGCAAGAAGTCTGCTCATCAGAGCATCTGTACAACTGCTACAAGCTAACTAGGTGGAATTAGATTAATTAATCAGGAATTGCTGATAGAAAATCTGAATAAAATTGGTGAATATAGGGGTAAACTAACCAGTTGTATACCTTATATAATAATGGATTAATTCGAAGAGTGTGTGTGTGTGGGGGTTTCTCTCTTTTTAATTCTTTTGTAAGGACCTCTTAGACCAGATACAGAAGAAAATATGAACCTCCATTGTAATAAAATTAATACATAGATTCTGGGACATGACCATTATGTGGCATAACACAAACTAAACGTAATCACCCAGTAGCCTTTGCCTCTGGCCAATATTTTCTATTTAGAAATTAATTTCTACTTTTTAAAACTGAGTCAAATTTGATTACAGCTTCAAAGAGCCTGTTGTAACTTTAGATAAGCTGTCCCAACATTGAATTGTCACAGAATCACAGAATCACAGAATATTATGAGTTGGAAGGGACCCACAAGGATCATCTAGTCCAACTCACCACCTAACACCCGTACAGAGTCCGAGAGCACATCCCAGAGCGTAACACCACCTAGATCCCTCACAGTCTAGCAGGCCACTCCGAGCCGGAAGGGACCCAGGGTCATCCAGCCCTACACCCCCCAGCTAGACCATGTCACTAAGCTCCTCATCCAGTCTTCTCTTGAACACCTCCAGGGACGGCGACTCCACCACCTCCCTGGGCAGCCCATTCCAATATGCAATTACTCTCTCTGTGAAAAACCGCTTCCTAACATTAAGATTGAACCTCCCCTGGCGTAGCTTGAGGCCGTGCCCTCTCGTTCTGGTGTCGTCAGCCTGGAAAAAGAGATCTACACCCATCTGGCTGCAACCTCCCCGCAGGTAGTTGTAGACAACAATGAGGTCACCTCTGAGCCTCCTCTTCTCCAGGCTGAACAGTCCCAGTTCCTGTAGTCGCTCCTCATAGGGCCTGCCCTCCAGTCCCTTCACCATCCTCGTTGCCCTTCTCTGGACCCTCTCAAGCAGCTCAACATCCCTCTTGAACTGGGGAGCCCAGAACTGCACACAGTACTCAAGATGAGGTCTGACCAGCGCTGTGTACAGGGGGAGGACAACCTCCCTGGACCTACTGACCACACTGTTCCTGATGCAGGCCAGGATGCCATTGGCCTTCTTAGCCACCTGAGCACACTGCTGGCTCATATTGAGTTTCCTGTCGATCAGTACACCTAAGTCTCTCTCCACTTCACTAGCCTCTAGCCACTCCTCCCCCAGCCGATAGCGGTGCATGGGGTTGTTATGGCCGAAGTGAAGAACCCGGCATTCCTCATTTAATGTTTAATTACCCTCATTATTTAAAAAAAAAATCACATTATATTTGAATCACTTGATCTTGCCCAGTTTACAAACAACTTCCCAAGCATTTTGGAGATTAAGTGGCTTCAAACCATTCCAGATTAGATGCAACATTTTAGACTCTCCACTGAGCTTTTGAGCCAATAGACCAAAACTGAGAAGTGGTTAACTCTCGTAATTTTAAAATTTTTCTTCTTAAAACGTTAAAATGGAAAGTATAAATCAGGTGGGTTAATTAAAACTAGTGAAAATCTTGTAAAAATAATTGACAATAAAAAAGAGGAAGAGAATTACTTTAGGAATGTTAACATACATTGAATGGTGTGAAATAGTAAATATAGGCAGAATATTGGGGGGGGGGAAATTCCTGGCAGAGTGGTTCACAGAATGTGGGGAAGTGTCAGAAACCCGATTGCTCATGATATTTAAATCCAGGCTGGACAGAACACTAGAAAATCTGTTGTTGGGAATGATTTTATATTAACCGAAGCATTGATTGGATGATTTAATAGATCTTTTGCGTATCTGATTTCTATTAGTCTAGGATTCCCAGCTGGTTTTGCTTCCAAGGCCTCTTCCAATATTTGGATTTCTTTCTTTAATATTGACTAATAATAGCATTTTAACCGGCCGTCCATTAACAGAACTTTAGTATTACTTATGAAAATATTAAATTGGCAGGTGATTAAAGCTTTCCACTTCTCGTTCCTCTTAAAAAGGGTAAAGTATAAACGTCTGCAAGTGTAGCTGAGACACTATTGAAAGTTCCGCCTTAGCTAATCCAGCCCAAGTTTAACCCAAGTCCTGCCGCCCTGAGAGCAACGAAAGCAAAGATTTTAAAAGTCGAAGACTGAAAAATAGATACAAGTACTTTTCTTTATTTTTTTTCCCCTGACTTATCTGATCCCTGTCAGTAGGTTCTGATCAAAGTTTATTTCTGCCCAGCAGCTACTTGGCCTTCCTTGTCTGCTAACGTTTCCCGGTGTTCGATAACTGACTTCAGCCTGAGCTGGTTGGCAGCGATTCCTGCTGTGTTTGGTTCAGCTGTTTCTATTTTCACAGATTGCTGCTGTTGCCCACTCACGATGCAGCTCAGGGAACACAGTCGTGTCAGAGTTTATCTGCCGAGGCTTTACACATCAGCAGCTCGGCGTTTGTTTCTTCTCAGTGAGAAGGTGCCACCCCTTGGGGGCCACCAGCCCACATGAAACAGAGGGAGGCCAAGTTCATCCCGAAGTAAAGTGAAGCCCAGCACGTTTGAATTTCATTTCTAAATGCCTACCGAATTTCATGGGCTTGCTGGAGGGCTTTTATCCGCAATGACTGGAGGCTTTGAGACAGGAAAAGAGAAATTGTTGTGATGTGCCAACGAGCTCTGTTCGTACTCTCTGTCCTAGGCAACTGTACTTCATCACTGTCAGGTGGACTTACTGCAGGCTGGTGAGCTTTTGGTCAGTAAGATCATTTCAGATTACACACAGACTGTAAAGAAGACACTCTTTTTGGAGATTGGGCTCTCTGGTTTATGTTTTGGCAGAAAAACTATCTTCCAAATATTAGTATCTCCAAAACATCTTGATTAAGTTCAGTAATCCAGTCAGGGAGCATCAGAAATTTGAGTGGGTTCTTGTTTTACTGAAAAAAAGTGTGTATTTAACTTACATATCAGCAAGTGGAATTCCCCTGTCACCTGACTCTGCCAGCTTTCTTGAAGGGTGAATGACTTCCATCTAGAATGCAATATTGCTGGGGCTGCTAGGTTCAGCATCATCTTTAGCTTTCTCTTATGGGAAAGAATCAGAAATTCAGTTTGGCTTGCAGAATATAAAGTAAATAACGCAATTTTAGCTATCAGCTCTGGGCTAGGAATCAGGATTTCTTCTTCTGCAATGGATATTGAAAAATCGCTGCGTCCAATGGACATTTAACCTCATACACCTTGAGAGTTGGTAACAGAAGACAATAAAAGAGGGGAAAATAAAATCCCTTTTTTCAAGCACAAATAAGAGTTCACACACTGATTTTCATAATCAAATAATCATAATCAAATTTGAGTCAGTTTAGACTGAATCGTTACTTATTTCTATATTTAATAAATAGAAATCAATGAAATGTTAAGAAGTTTTGCAGTACCCAAACAAAATAGAATAAGTCACCTTCTCAAATCATCAGGAATGAAAATGCAAAAAGAGATTTACAAGTGACTTGTTAGGCTAGATCGTTATTTTACACAAAAGGCTGAACTTTTACATGGTTAAAGTTAAGAGCCCAGTATTTTCGTATTAGTACTACATTTTAAAATAAATTACACTAAAGAACTCGAACAGGGGAAAAGGATAGAAAAAATGCAGAAAACAAATAGAAGATACGAGAAGTTAATGTCGCTCTCCATTCACATCTTTGTGTACAGTATCTTTTATGATGTAGCAGCAGAGATAATCTTGCAACATGTATGGGTACAGATCAATGAACAAACTACAATTTAGACTTGTAAATGAAGATTTTATACACGATATTGAATAGACATTTCACTGTAGAAATGGAAAGAAACAACATTATGATAACATTGTACAGGGAGGCAAAACATTTATATATATTTATAGGAAAATAGGAGGCCTTAAACCCAGCACATTTAAAAATCTTTTTCATGTATATCAGCTAAACTATATAAAATTGCATTTTTGTGGGTGATTGGAATTCCATTTTCATGAACCTTTGGTTTAATGTATGAAACAACCTTGGCCTGAGTATGTAAAAAATATTCAGTGGGCCTCAGAATACCTCACTTCCTAGCTGTGGTTTAGTTGTTGAATATTAAAGCTTTATATAAACCCCCTGTCTGTGGGGAATAAGGAGTAAACTCCGACTTTAGCCAGTTTTTCTCCAAACCACCTGCCGCAAGGCTTAGCGATCCAGGAAATCAGCCCAGAGCCCAGGACTGCTGCCACGCTGTTCCCTCCTCCCTGTCTGCAGGGCATGGAACCTGCTTGTTGTGATGAGGGCACAACCTGTAGGATTTAGCAGCTCTAATTCACGTATTTGTGTCAGACTTTAAAAGAAAGAAGGCAATTTTAAAGTAGCAGTTACAGGTTGAACGTTGCAGAAGCATGAGAGGGAAGCCAGACGAGAGGCTCTGCAGAAATTCTTCTTCAGTGAGAAGATGAGAGGTGGTCTGATCACTCATTGCATCTAAGACAAGATTTTTGTTAGGCTGCTGTCAAGTGTTATCCTTAGAGCATGGAAGCACATGGAAACGAGTGAAAGCTCTGATGTAAGAAGGGGAATAATGTATTTCTAGATTTATAACACCATCATTCCAGAGTGAACACCTGCATGTTTCAATTCTTTCCTTGCAGTTTAGACACAGTATAAAAAGGTAGGTGAGACACTTTCCATTTAAATCAGACAACAGGCAAATAGTTATTAGGCAAGAGGAAAATCTGAAATGCACATAGATAGAACTAAGCAGAGACAAAAGGATACCTTCTTGGTATAGCTCAATAATAAGGCACAGCGTAACTCGAGATGTCTTAACCCTTTTCTACGTATTTATTTCCCCCCTTAGAACGGAGGGTACAATTCCAATGAGTTCCATGGACTTCAGAAAAAAAAAATCACACGGGTTTATGGACTGTGTTCTTAGATCTAAACTAGCAAAAGGAAAAGCAGCAGAGACTCTCTCCTGACATGAAAGCCAACTGTGATGATCTGGTTGCTTCTATATTTCTAAACTTTCCTACACTCAAGAACTGGGTAGCTCCAGTTCTTAGCTCCAGTTCCAGACTCCAGCTACTTACTGGGAAGAGTTCTGCCTCACACTGAAGCTGTGCCTGGGAATCATCCGAAAGATTCTTAATTGGTGCAGGCCCTGTGCATGTAAGGGATCATCCCTGGCGTTATCTGGACTGAGCTTCAGTGTCTTGAGATTTTTTGGTTTAATAGCAAAAGCCCGTGCAAACCTGGGCTGCTGACCTGTGCTGCAACCACACTCTTAGTGGTTAAAACTAAAACAGGCTCTGCTCCCATTCCTGCAGTCACTGCTTATCCTGTATAGACATACTGCTGTAAGAGGAGCACCCTTGGCTGCTCCATTCCCTGATCTTTGGCTCAATTTATGTACAAATTGGGTGGGATCCTCTGCCATTGACATCTGTGTGTCGACATTTCCATCTGGCACTGTTTATACCTGGTAGGGAGGAACGGTTTGGCTGGCTGTTCTAACCTCCCTGTGTCAGAATAAGATCAGTCACACCCAGGAAGCACCTATTTCTCCCCAAAGGGAGTCTCCAGTGGTAAGGGCAGATGCAGGAGCTTGTATTTTAAACACATCTGCTTGAGCAGATCAGTTTTCCCTTTCCTGCTTCCTTTTTAATTTGCTCCCTTTTGCCTCCGTCGCCCTCCAGTCTCGTTGCTGCCCTAAGAGAGCACACGAGGCTATGGCCAGTGTGTAAAAAAGCTGAGAGACATGGTTAACAACTAAAAGATTTTGTTCAGCTACACAACCTTGTTAAAGCTCTCCGTGCCTCTTAGAGTTGCAGCTTTGCCAACGTGAACTATAGCTTTATTGGGGGAACATACACACCCTCTGTCCTTTTACACTGGTTCATCCAAACTTTATCTATAATTCTGTTAGATAGATTTGGAAGTGGAAAAACAAACGTCTGCCATCTGCTCCATGTTATTTATGATGATTTCTCCAATTAAGTCCAATTAACTTGCTGTCAATGATTAAATGTAATGGATAATAATAACTTGACTTCATCATTACCACCAGCATTATTAGCTCATTGATTGCAATAATTTCAAAAATTGCCCATCAGAATAAAATATGTTTAGCACCTGGTTTGTCTGTTTAGGAACATCTGCTATAAATGTGTGATATATGTGGAATTTAATGTCTCATGATGTGAAAGGGAAACATATAATCCGTACTTTGAGAGTCAGTACTGGCACAAATTTATCGTGAGACAAAGAGAGGATCAAATAAAAATCAGTCCAGAATTTATTGCTGGACCCACAGAACTGTCAAAACAGGAATGGACCTATCGTATATTTAGCAGCCTGAATTTTCTTGTCTAGTAGGGAGATAGTTCTGTTCATATGATCTGAATTTACATGCCTATGTTGTACCATAACTTGTACTCAGGGATGAATTGTGGGAGTGTGGGGGTTGCTGGATACCCAGCCTACCTTCAGCACACTTTGGCTCGCTGCTTGCCAGAGAAGTTTCTATCCAAGTCCATGGGTCTAGTTTTTTTGGCCTTACTTGAAATCTTGAATAAAAGCTTTATAGTAAAAGGTTGCATCTTAAATGTGGCAGGCAGCAAGTTAGGGCACAGCCTTCATTTCTTTACTGTCTCACAGCCGCAGCTCCCTCTCACTGTGCTCCCACTCCATGCAAAACAAATCTATTTGTCCACGATGAACAATAATTCCCATCCCCTAGGTTTGCCATGTGTTTTAGGTCAAGTGTCTCGCTGTCATGCAATTCTGTTTTCCCTGTAACCATATGGAAATAACGTGGAATAAGTGCTGTCTGGAAGAGTTCACAACAGACTTTGTTCAGACAGCTAATGATTCCCCAATCTTTAAATGTACCAGTTAGTTCCTCTTCCTGCAAATAATTTTTTTCTTAATCATTGTGAATGCTAATTCTCTTAATTTTTCTCTGACTTACATCCTTTGGTAGGGGAAAGAGTATTTAGAAGAACAAACTTCACTCTTGATTATAATTAAAATTCTCTTACACCAGTCCTTGAGAAATGCTCAGGAATAATATTTTATTTTCACAGGCACCTAGAAAATAAATCTCAGTTTAAGATTCCTGAAAACTGAAAAATTTGGAGAATACCTAATAAAATGTCTGCCTGTTATTTATACACTGACTGTCTGCTTATTGGATTGCCAGATCTGAGAAACATTAATTCTGCTGCTGTACTTCTAACTTGAGCCACACTTTTTTTTTTTAACCAAACTCAGCCTTGGAAAAACAAACAAGGTTTTGGCTGGTCTTGCCTCTTTTCTAAACTTTCATTGCCCATTTTATCCAATTTTGCCATCTGGACTGTAAATTAAGGGATGGGGGATTTTTCCACTTAAAAACCCATCATGTCTTATCAAATTTTCATTATTTGACTATTTTACAAAATTCTAATTGGTAAACTAATGCTTATTTGACGGGATTATTTCATTGGGTATTTGGCACAAGGTCTTCAGGAAATTTAGTGGTCTAGCCCTCAAACCTCTGATCTTTTCCCATAGATTGTTCCTAAGAAATATTGAACTAGAAGGAGCTAAACAGCTTCATGGGTATTGCTTGACAGATTGCTTTAATGTAAAAATGTGTAAAGTCTCTCACCCAAAATCCTAATTAATTTTTGTCTCTAAAGCACCAGAAAGGTACTTTAGGGGTTATCTTTCCTATCACACGAATGGGGAAACCAATTCCTGGGGCTTCCAGCAGTTTCCCTGCTCAGTAGTAGGTCAGATGTTCACTGTGCCTGACCCTGGCCAAACTCAGGTGCTCCAGAAATTAAACCTTTCATTTAGTTGGTAAAATGCAGAGTGAGGGATGTTTTTGACATGCAGGGGGTGGCCACAAGACCAAACTTCACCCTGCAGAGCTTCAGCTCTAATACTGTGGTAAAATAGAAAGTGATTTTCAGTGACTGAGCAGCCTCATTGTGAGGAAACATTCCTTGCATCTATTTTCTAGATTTTTAGTCATTTAAAATCAGTACACCCAGCTGAAATCAATGGAGCTATGTCAATTCATGTCTGGTTCTATGGACAGGGCAGTAACGAGAATCACAGAATCAGTAAGGTTGGAAAAGACCATAGAGATCATCAAGTCCAACCTATCACCCGTTACCTAATCTAATCTAGTCAAACCTGTTACCTAACCTGACCTGTTGCCATCCTACAACCAACACATCATCCTACCTATAACACACTATCCTAATANTAATTCATGTCTGGTTCTATGGACAGGACAGTAACGAGAATAAATGGATTTGTTTTCAGGAATTACTATATTTTGGATTTATGAAATAGAGATGAACACAGATTGTTAAAAAAACCCCTGACCCACAAGTGACATGTTGTGCCCCCCCAAAACAATCTGTGTAGGTCACTAAACAGCAAACACAGTTCAGTAATAGTGAAAGTAAATTAATACTTAGGGGCAGTTTGGATAGCTTGTGCTCCCTCTGTACTGTTGATCAAAATGAAAAACATAGGGATTATGCAGAAAAATATTGACTATATCAACACCACAAACACCTGCATTTGGGGAGAAAGAACGTAGGTTAAAAAGCTATGATGAAAAAACCAAACAAACCACAACTTAAAATTTGCCTTCTTTCAAAGATAAACACAGAAAACAGGTGCTTTGGGAGCTTTTCAGCAACTAAAAGAAATACCTGCTTTCATTGGGAGTCATAATGCATCTGTTTAGAAAATCTTTTTTTCAAGCAAACTCTCAGGTGGAGATTTCTTTTCTTACTGGTCTAATTACCCTTTTAAATCCTTGTTCTGTTTCACCACACCATATGAAAAGAGTTTCCAGCTACTTTCTTCTGGAAGATCTGGGCTCACACTCTGTTGGGTGATTTGGGTCAGTAAACTCTGTCAAGTCGTGTTTCCCAAAGTGCCACTCATCACCCTGGAAAACAAGGCTTGGAGGCAAGCTGGTGAACAGCCCTGGGTGTTCTCCTGGGGAGGACAGACCTTTTCCTAATCTCCGCCAAAGAAACTTGTGCATCAGGGATCAGCCAGTCCACTGACTGAGCCAGGAGGATTTCTTATAAAAATTTCTAGTGACGGCTTCATTCTGTGTCACCTGAGAGCACAGGTCCTCCCTGGGATGTCATGTCCTTCTCTGAGAAGCAGCACCTGTTAAAAAATATTAATATTAATACTCAAGTCTTGTCAATGGGTTTATAACCAGATACAGTAGGTGAAGTATTTTTTGTGACCCACGCCAAATGAAAACTCCTTCTGTGCTTAATACGAGACACATTTCCTTCGGAAGAATATTTTGTATTTCTATATATCTTCCCATTCTATGTTTTTATAGGAATTCACAACTTTAGCACCTTTAACCTCATAAACCCTGCTGGGTTTATCATCTCTGTTTGACTGAAGGGAAAGCTGAATCAGAAGCAGCAGAAGGACACACTCATCAGCACAAGGTGTCTGCAGCAGAGCTGGGGTTGGAGCCCAGGTGCTCCTGACATTTTAGTCTTCTTCAAAGCCACCCCTGGATTTTAAACCAGAGAACTCAAATGCTTTTACACGCTACCAAGTGCTCAGAAAAATCCCATGTGTGATCATTTATTCCTACTTTGTAGACATCCTATTTAAAGCTCTCAGCCCTCACTGAAACCCCATTATATTCAATATAAAAGCACAGATAGGAATTATTTTAATGCCAAAGATTATAGTGTCTAGTTTCAGGCAAGCTTTAGTTGGAGAAAATCAGAATGGATGAAAGACAGACATAAAAGCAAGACTGGATAGCAATATACATTTGGCATTCTTCATCAAAATCAATTTGTATTTTAAAATTAATAAAGTTATAAGTGTACAATGCATAAACAACCCCAAATTTAGGCTCTAAAAATTTACTTTATACTTGAAGACTATCGTTAATAGCTTTATACTCATAGTATATTACATCTATATTACACCCAAACTGACTTCTCAGCTACTCCAGTTGGAACCCTTTTCTAATTTAAAAAGATCCCAACCTTTTTTCATGTTCTTAAACGTCATTTCTCTCCAACGTACTTTGTGACGTATTGCTTCACCTTTTTTTATACATTCTACTGTCTCACTGAGTGTTGCAATGCACAGGCACTAAGTTTCCTTTCTCTTGTCAAAAGGATGTTGTCTTCAAGCAACTCCAGCAGACCAGGTCTGTTTATTACTGGCATTTATAGTTAGTTAAACCCAAACTGCTTGATTCCATACTGTGCTTAACAAAACCACTTTCCCAGGTGTTCTTCCTACTGCATAGTTTAAAGCTTCCAAGATTTCCCTTCAACAGATGTTAAACTCCCTGGTCTCAGTTTCTTGGTCTTTAATCTCTTGACCCTTTTTAAACTAATGGAGTTGTATTTGCCACTTCCTAATCCTCAGGAATCTACTTCATTTTTAAGAATGTCAGTTAATTTAATGCCTTTAACTAATGCTTGTGAAATCATGTTATTTGGACCTGTGGCTGTATCTGCCGTAACTGCACTAATTTCTTCTTTTTCTAATTACCGATTTTGCTTTTAACTCTAAGCTACTTCCTTTCTGTCTCTGGAAAATTGGTCCATCGTGCAGTCAGATTATTGTTTCACCTTCTTCTAAGATGAAAAGGCAGTAACTGTTTAACAGGTCTTTTTATTCCCTTGTGCCTCAAATGGTAAGCTCTTCTTGCACACAGGAAAATGAAGTCGCAGGAAGAAAGGCAGTTCCCACATATTTTTCTATCCTCAGTGGGACTAGAACATTTCCAGCATTAATGTAGAAATATGAAGCCATATCAATAAACCTTCAGTCTGATTAAAAACTGAGATATCCAGCAGTTGGGTAACACATTCATTAAATACTCTTGCTTCTTTACTGGGGTTTCCTTTCTTTGAGTGAGATCTCAGTGAAGGAGTCACAGCTCACAAAAAAAATCAGCAAACCCTGTTGAACTGAAGCCCAGGTGCACTGAAGGGAAATGTGCTGGTATATTTTCTCGGATAATTGAAACACTTTGTAGGTCACCCTCATCTTCAGAGTGTGAATCTCTTCTCTCAGGCTGACCACCAGAACAAGAGGTCATGGCCTAAAGCTACGCCAGGGAAAGTTTAGACAACAGTAGGAAGAGGTTTTTCCCAGAGAGAGTGATCCCTCAGTGGAATGATCTGCCCAGGGAGGTGGAGTCGCCATCCCTGGAGGTGTTTCGGAGAAGACTGGATGAGGAGCTCAGTGACATGGTCTGGATGGTGGGAGGCTTGGATGGATGGAGCTTGGTGCCCGTGGTTCCACGCTTGTGGGTCTGATCCCTGGGTGGGCGTTCGCTTGGGAGTTGGACTCGATGATCCTGTGGGTCCCTTCCAACTCAGAATAACTTGTGAACCCGTGAACCTGTGAATGTCTCAGAGCATTTTGGGGCCGAGTTTTTCCCAGACCATCCAAATGTGAGTTAGAAAACATATGCTAACAAGTTCCAGAAGACATATTTTGACTTTTTGTTGAGAGCTGTGAAACCTTTTCCCACTCTGTTTTCTCTTCATACTTTAAAATCTTTTTCCGTAGTTACAAAGTGCTTCTCCTCTTGTTCCTTGGACTCCAATCTCATAAGCAATATCAGGTATCCATAAAGGTTACATTTGCCAAAGCAGTTCATACTTTATCTGTTATTGAGCACATCTTTTGGCTTCAGCTGCAAAGTTCTCCTCGAAGCCAAGCTCTCTCAGTTGTGATCCATTCACTTTCTGAAGCCTCTATTCATGTGGGATTCCACTCCAGTGGGTTTGGACACCCATAAATGTTCTGGAGTATGAATATATCTGAAAATTAAGAACTAACTTTTTTTGCCAGGTGTGTTGGGGGTTCCACAGGATCTAAACTGAGTAATGATATTTTTTTATACAAGACCAAAGGTATATTGAAATTTTATTCATCATGAACTTGTCTGAAATCTTCATCATAATGGGCAAACAAAAGACTGACGTTTAAGTCTAGTTGGAACCACTTACCTTCTAGCATTACTAAGCAAGAGAAATCTAAAAAGCATGAAGGTTCAAGGAGTGTTGATGGATTCTGTTTTGTTCAAAACTCCCACGGGAACAAAGGTCTTTAAATGTAATGTAAATCAAGGAATTTTTAGCTTTTTAATACTAACACAGGAGAAGTCTGTGTCATTGTGTATGGAAAAAGAAATGATAAATTCTATTGCTAGTCTTAGAAGTTCAGATATACCAGCTTTAAAGATACTCTTTGCATTGAAGAATCTTAGGAAGGAGGAAAGTGCAGCAGAAGATCAAAAGGAGTTTCTTTTAGAGTGGAAACTCTGCAATTCTTTTAATATGCCTAAGATATACTTATTAGACTGAATAAATGGCTAACTTCATCAAGAAGGTTTAAACACCACCACTCCCCCCAAAAAAATCATCAATAATCTGGAACAAGAATCTGGAGAAATTTGAGTGTCTTGGTGTATAGTAAATGCAAGCAATACCTTAGGTTCTTACTTTT
>WEKX01005021.1:0-12643 GCA_013390025.1 Pitta sordida
CAGTGATGCCATAGGTGAGCCAGTCTGCACTGATGCTGCCTTTATTCCCATCACACATGGAACCATGTGTTTGCAGGACTGAGTCTGCAGATGGCTCCAGTGTCAGGGAATATTTATCTGAAAGCCAACAGAGCTGTGACAGTCAACTGTTTTCCCAGGCCATATAACTTCATCTTGATGTGTGTTTTGGAATAAATGGAAGGGCACGTGTCCTGTTTATCACAGCGTTGGGGTCTGGGAGAGCAGCACTGCCACCACAGCACACACTGCCTGCCCACTGCTCCTCCTCCACCTCCCATGCAGGTCCCCCAGGTAATATCACCCAATGTTTTTATTCCACCACCCCTCTGACTGCCCCCACCTCTTCCTCTTACTGTCACCATGTGGCTCGTCAGTTTGGTTGATCCCTTTCTGCACCTGCCAGGGTCATCCATTCCCAGAGTTCCCATTTCAGGATGTGGCAGCACCTCCCTGCCCTGTGTGCAAAGAAATTAACCCCTTTTAAAAATCAGCTCGTTCACCAGGTGCCTGTAGCTCTAATTTTGAGGGGCATGGTGAACAGCTCCACGTGGGCTGCATCTCCCACTCTCATGGTTTGGTAACCCACACTCATGTGCCTCTCAAACGTCTTCCCTCCAAGTTTAGGGCTCCCAGGCCAGACCTCCCATTTATTGCTGGGTCTGGGGATATATTTATCTTAAGTTACTAGCCCAAAATCCATCCCAGGATAATCTTTTGTGCAGATTTCTCAGCACCATCTCAGGATGATGTTACATCCCTGAGCAAGATGCACCTCTGAAGCCTTTTTTCACCCTACCCAACATGCAGATCTGTGATATGGACCAGCAAAGTTTCCATTCCTTTGAGCAGGGCTCAGTGTAGCTGAGGAGAAAGAAAAGCAAAGATACCCCACATCTGGCCAAAACTCATCTTCTGGCTCAGGAAAGTCTGACACTCAGTATCAGCTGAAGGCCTCAAAGTAAGGTGGAGAATCACTCTGACAAGTCCCTTGTATGAAATTATCTGGTATAGCTGATACTAATCAATGCCCAGTGGCAAAGTGACTGGTATTAGCCCAGCTGCCTTCTCAATGCCGTGAAAAATAAGTCCATCCCTTGTATATTCCTAGGAGAAGGAAAAAAGAAACAAAGTGCTTAAAACCCTGCATTTGTCAGACTGATCCTGTTTAATTAAACAGGAAATTGCAGGGCAACTAAATCAATCTTTAAAAAGAAAAGCTGTTTCTCTGTTTACAGAAGAGAAGCTTGTGGTGATTTATCTTAAAGAATGTAATTGCCCAATGATTAATAGTGACCAGGGATAGTCAGAGGGAGGAAACAAGGAATAGGAGTGACTGCTCTTGGTGCATGTTTGAAGCATGGCAGAGCTCTATGCCCCTGCCACGGTGAGTGTAAAACAAGCAGAATTTCCTGGTTTATACCAGAAAATGACTGTTCTTCTTCTCATTTATTCTTTTGATGTAGGAGTTATCAACACCGGAGAATCCAGATATGCTGGTAGGTCTTTGGGTCCAAGTATACATTTGGTTTTGTCTTTCTTCTTGTGGTAATTCAAAGTCAGCTTTTCATTCACAGTTTTCATTGGGCCCACAGCCTCTTTAAGGTAGGACTGTAAAATAATACAAGTGTTCTGCCTGGGCTTGAGACTTCATAGAATGATAGAATACCCTGAGTGGGAAGGGACCCACAGGGATCATTGAAGCCCAAACCTAAAGGGATTTATTTTCCGTCGTCCTGCTTTAGAGCAGACTTGGAGGTGCTGCAACACATGGTGACTACATGAGGCTCTCCGAAGCAGAACAGACCTAATGTGCTGGTCTGCAGGCAACCTCTCTCTGTCCCCAGGCTACCTATGGCTGCCTCTAGGCAACTTATAACTGTTTACATGCTACCTATAGCTGCCTGTTCTGTGCCAGTGGTCCAGGGACTGGAACATCCACACGTCTCTGGATATGCAGAATGGCACTGGAGAGCTTTAAATCTGGATGTATTTTCCTTATCATAGAGACGCTATGAAGAAGCCAGAAACTACTCTTACTGTTCCTAAAAACAGGTAGGAATTAATACTTGAGGGACACTTGGCCTTCAGATAAATCTATCATCTTGCTTAAGAGGACAGCATGAGCTGTTCATAACACAGTCCAGGTCTTCTTACAGCCATTCATCTCAGGATATCCTCAGAAATATAGATCACTGGTGACAGGATAGACAAATGAACATGTCAGGGTTATTTTTTCATTGTATTCATTTACTTGTGTACTGAAGTATTTCAGTCTGACAAAAGCAATGTTAGTAGACAGTGGGATGATTTGATTGTCCAGAGAACGGCTACATATTTCATGAGTACTTTCTAACAAAGCTGCTTTATTATACCACTAGTAGAGCACAACTTTCTAAATATGAGGATGAGACTGTAACCTTTTAATGAGCTGTAGCTTTTTGATTACTTTGAGGAAACGCAGTCAGAGGTCTCACAAAGTCATTAGAAAGCCTTGAGTGGAGAAACCTCATGGTTTAAGAACACGAGGATTGTTTATTTTTACTCTAAGATGGGTCACATTGAAAGTTTGAAAGACCAGCAGTGCCTCTGAAAGAGGTGTCCTAAACTTGGCCAGGGTGTAAGAGAACAAACATTGCAAGTTTTTCTGTCGTCACTGAACGGAAACAACATCCTGTTCATTTTCTCAGCTCAGTCATGTTTCATCTGCACCTGCAGCAGGACAATTCTGATCCCATAACCCATAAACATTTTGTGCTTTAGTGACCTAAAAGTCTCCCGCCTGTAAAGCAGACTCATGTTTTTGAGAATCTATCTCCATAATTTAGAGATGATCAAGAAACATTTTCCAAGCATATCCCCTTTTGTCCCCACAGATCATTTGCTGATAATTTGTAGGCAGCATCCCAGATACCTGTTTGATGAGTGCTTTCATTATTGTGCCTCCCTATGAAGCAACTCAGCTAGACTAATATCCAAGGATTGCCCTATAAATTCCCTGTTAAACCTTAACCCTTGTAATTACTCCATCCTAAATACTCTCATTTCTTCCTCTGCAGGGTCCAAAAATATCTAACTCTAGCACATAAGGATCTCACAGCCACCCTCACTGATCCCCTGCCACCACTTAATTGAATTATAACACCATAAATATTCTGGAGGGTATCTGAGAGGCATCCCATACGATTTTCAGGGATGCTGCCTGGTGGGTGACCTACTTGGAGAGGTGCAGACTGATTTATCAGGATTTTCTTCAAGCTGATTATCTCCATGTTCCCTGATGGGCCTTCCTTGCAAAAGCAGTAAAAAAAAAAAAAGGTGCTATTTAATTTATTAACAGCTAGTCCAGCTAGTCCCAAACCAAATTCCCAAGATGGAGAAATACTGAGCAGATAAACCTGAACTTCTGGAATTGAGAGTGCCAGGGCAGCGAAGTGTTTTGAGCTGGAGATCTGAATTTTACAGCTGAAGACCATCTTCAGGCAATGAGTGGATTATGGAGCCTGTGCAGGGATACAAATGCGTGAGGCACTTACTGCCAAGTACCTCCTGGCATCCACAGTCATAATCTCCAAAAAAAGAAGATTTCCACCACAAAGACATGTTTCACATTTACAGCCAGAAACAAGGTTCCTTATTTGAATTAAAACTTGCAAGGGCACTAAGGCTTAATCTACGGGCAGCAGTAGGTCTGCACTTCAGGTAGATGGAGTCCTTGTGCTGTACTGCAGCCCCGCATCCCCTCAGCAGAAGGCATGCAGAAAACTGCTCTTCTCGCAGCTTGCCCAGCTGCTGCGTGATGCTGCCGCACTTGTCAGGCAATAGATGCCGCACCGGAGCCGTTCGCAGCCACAGTCCCATGGGCACTGAACAGAGCTGTGCAGAGAAGATCTGCACAACGCACATCTCCTTCTGTTACCAGCCTGGGCCAGTTTGCAGGTGACACCACGCTGAGTGGTGTGGCTGACACGCCCAAGGGACGAGATGCTGGGCAGAGGCACCTGGACAAGCTCAGAAAGGGGGCCCATGTGGACCTCGAGAAGTTCAACAAGGCCAAGAGCAAAGTCCTGTATCTGAGTTTGGGCAACCCCCAGTATCAATAGAGGCTGGGAGATGAAGGGATTTGGAGCAGCCCTGCATTCGCCTGCAATAATTTTTCTCTTTTGCACTTGCATTGCTCCTACCTGTCCTCCATGTGTGTGGCTCCAGCAGGAAGGGATGCTCCTTGATGGGTCTTACTGCCATGACATGCAGCTGAGGTTTTTAGTTTCCTCTCTTCTTTCTCCTCGTCCCCATGTCTGCCTCTCCAAGTATCCCACACGTGAAAGCAGGAGCGTGTTTGTGTGCTGCCAGAGGATCACAGAGGTGTTGAGACAGGATGTTTTTCCCAGCCCCCCTGCTGCTCTGGGTGTGCGTGTTGGTGTAACCAGAAGCTGTGGAAGCCTGATGTATTAATATATTGTCCCTACACTGGGAAGCAGCTAGGTCTCCCCTCCTACTGCTCACAGAGTACCTTTACATCTTCCCAAGGAGGGGTTGAGGGAAAGAAGCTAAACCTCAGGCAGGGGTCTACTCCTCTTGCCTTCTCATCAAGCACAGGTCTCTGCGTGTGTGAGGTCTCACAAGGTGTGTGAGCCAAGCCTTATTCTCATCCCAACCTTCAATTAAGGAAGGAACCTGGTGCTGTGAGGGGCAAGCACCAGCACCACGCTGAGGCCCAGAGCTGTCAGTGTGCTGTCTGCTGCAAGTTCCCAGGAGCTCACAGCTAATGCTAAGAAAACAAGGGCAAAGAAACCCAAAACAAACCCCTGAGCCCGAATTTCTTATTAAATAACACTAAAGTACCTTACGTAAACCGTTGCATGCCAAGGCACCTGGAAGGTGGGCAGAGTGTCTGTGCTGGGAAGCCCCAGATGCAAAAGCATCCTCTGCTCTTGGCCAGGAGACAGGAAGAGGAACTCCTACAGGAGCAGCCACAGAAGGCATTTAAACAGAGAAAACAGAGCCTGGAGCAACAACACCCAGTGCTCATCCTCACCAGCAGCCAACGGGCTCCAGCTCACCTGTTTGAGTGTCTTGCTTCTAACTCCTCCCAGGGGTTTTGCCCAGCCCATGGGTAAATGCCATACCATAGCAGGGTTTACAATGGACCAAAAAAAAGTCAAAGTTTTAGAGAGTCTTGGGGTGCAGCTGAGGCTTGGTATAGAGCTGACTTGGACAGAGAGGAGAAAAAATTTTCAAGTGCAAATCCCACATATTCAATTATCATCCACCTGGTGCTGTGAGAGTCACATGGTGGAAGGGAAGGACAGGGGACTCTCAGTGCTCTGGGTACCCACTTGGCTTTACCACCTGGGGGTAGTGAAATCCCACCTCTGCCTCTGTGCTCTGCATCACCAAATTCCCAACAGCACCACAGTCGGACGCATCTGTCTCATAAAGGAGAATTAAACTAGGTTACCAATTCAAAAATGCAGTCACTCTGTTAAAGAAAGTAAGTAAACACCCTCCACTGAGTGATTGATGTGTTGGGAAGTTACACAGCCTAATGAAGGGCCACTATGAGCTGCTGGCATTATTACATTTGCTGTGACCTTAAAAAAGAATAGCTTTAGATGTCTCCAGAGTACAGCATTGTATGTTCTTGGATTTCTAATACTAACGGGAGCACAAAATCCAGCACTGATTAAAATCATAGAAGTTTTTGCTTCTACACCAAGGAAAGAGTGAAAATGTATTGTAGACATTTTGACAGAAAAAAAATATTTGCTTTCTCAGGGGGAGATATAATGTGTCAGTCATCCAGTCAGAGACCAGACAGGATGGATTCCACTCCAGCACAGTTTCAGCAAGGTCTGGTGTAACTCTACTACACGTTTCACAGGCTCAGGGCAAAGACCTCCATGAGCCCCTTTGCAGGTCCTCTTGTTGCAAAAGGAATCAGTTGGACAGGGGAGAGTGGGCAGGACTGAAACGGAAATGTGGCCCAGGAAAAGCACATCCATGATGAGCAGCTCATGGACCATCCACGAGGCTGCTGTGGTGGGGCTGGGGTACTTGTGGAGTTGTGCAATAGCAAAGCCTTCAAAGGTTGCCCTCAAGGGTTTTCCCTCTGCCTTGGTACCATCTCTGTGCTGTCCCACATGGAAAAAAGAGATGGCTAAGAGCCTGCTGTACCACCAGCCCTTCAAGCATCCCTAGCCCAGTTGCCTGGCACATATAACTAACAAAAAATTTTGGATTTGTGGCTCAAATTACCAGAAATCTGTCTGTGCAGTCATGCCAACGTGGTTTACACTTCCATCAGGTTATTCAACTTCCCTGCATAGGAACATTTAGCAACAGGGTTGCTGTGAAAACAAAACACATTCAGCAAAACCTGCTTCAGAGACAGCAGCAAATTTCAATTGCATTCCCATTTCTGTAGAGAGGCTGAGGGTGGGTATTGTGCATCTAATGTCAGTATTCAGCAAAAAGTGACTAATTATACCAGAAATGAAACAAAGTCAATACTTTTCCAACTTCATCGGCTTCCAGTTGGGCCTTTATTAAACAAAAAAATCAAAATAAAATGAGGTCTCTCTGCTTGAGATTGAACTAGAAGATTTAAATGCACATTTTCCGACTTTATACTATTCTTTCATATTTGATCTTCCTTTTTCAGGTGTAGTTATAAGTCTTCACGTGATCACAATGTCCGACTCAAGATACTCATTTGTTTTGGAAGGTATAAGGGAAGATTTCAGGAAAGAGAAAGTTAGATTTCACCAGTTTTCTCTTAGAGAAGACAAATACAACATTATAATTAAATGTGTTTATAGAATAGTGTATGGCAAAGCGTATTTCTTCTGTTGTTGTGAAAACAATGGGGGTTTGTCCTCCTTTTTATATTATCTAGAAAATTAATTATTTCCTTTATCCATTGTTTTCAACAAAATGTTTGTGCTTCTCTCAATATGAAATGTCAGACAAACACACAGCTATTTGCTTTGGAGTGAGCATAATATTACCCACAGCTCTATTCAAAGCACCAAAAGAACATAATAGTGTTAACTATAATTAGATTATTTTCCAGAGAGTTAGAAAGATTCATTGTAGAGCACGGGTTTTCATAAAGAAACAGAAAGACTTACTTTACTGAAACCATCAAATAACTCTGCACAAAATAATTTTAGAGAATTAACTCCCTTTTGTGTCTGGGCTTTAATTATTGTCTTTTTTTCCTTCCTAATGCGTGGATTCTAATTATGTGTCACATTTTACCAACATAATAGATGACTCAACAGACAAATGTGGCTTCAGATTACAGGAGTAGCTTATCCCACTGGTCCTCCAAACCTCCTGGGCACACAGCACATATTACAACTACTCTTGAGGACCACCCATTACCTTCTGCAGGGCCCAGCACCACCAGACGCAGATTTCCTACAGAGAAATATTTCCTTCCCATGCCATGAACGACATCCTTGCCAGCATCATTCAGGGGTCAGGATTTCACTCCTACCCTGAACACAGATGGCACAAAGCTCTTGCTAAAATAGTTCTCTCCTAGCACGGGCTTAAAAACATTTAATGAGACATTGCAAGGCCGTATCTTCCTGACACAAAACAGGCAGACCATCACAAGAGGTCACATCACCAATTTTATCGGTTATTTCTGGGCAAGCAGATGATCAGGGCTTAAATTCTTTTATTCCAGAAAGTCACTGTAATTGTTTGTTGGCTTTTTACACACCTGGGGTTTGTGTCCTAATGGATGTTTCATGGAGAACTCATCTATGGGAAACCCCGTCACCATGGTTTTGCACAGCTGGTCTGGAAAGCAAGAAATAAGCACATCTCACATCTGGCTGGGCATTGCAGCTGAATGAAATTCCCCAATATTGCCCTGAATCTCCAAATAAATTTCTTTTCAGTTCCGCTGAGCCCCATGTGTTTTTTAACTCTCCAACTGAAAGGATCAAGCTCACACCTGAAGGCTTTCAGGAAGGCAATTTTGAGTGAGAAAACACTAGTTATTGAGCCATAGAGTTGTGCATCCAGCTGGGTCACTCCTGAGGGTAATCATAGTCAAAAAAAAGAGAGAGAGGAAATTTCAAATTCTTTCGGTCAGGCCAGAAGATAAAACTACGTCTAAACCAGGAATTAATCTGAGAAACTCAACAACATGCCATGCACTCCTGACTTCTAGCACAGGTAAACGTAGTCTTGTAAAGTCTCTGGGGAAAAGGCTGCATCTGCCCATGGGTTAATAAAACAACCTTGTTAGGCTGTGAAATGCTACACCATCAACTACTAGAAGACCCTTCAGTTCTCCCTGTTCAAAGAGCTGAGGAAATTGATAACAAACCTGGTTAGCAATGGCCCTTGTTTAGGAAAAGGTGTTCAGTGGCGTCTACTGACATATTTCTTGTTTCTCCCCAGAGATGACATTGCTCAAAGCAGAGGAACCTGCCATGAGGCTTTGGACCAGCACTGAGAGCCACTTTATTGAATTATACGGTTGATTTTACCCATATCACAGGCAGTTCTTGGAGGTCTTCCATTCACAATGGACAAGGCCCAAATTAGCTTACCTTGCAGGACTTCTGTCCAAGCTTCTGTGGCTGCAGATATGTGAACATATTTGCTTCAGAGAGAGCTGAGACCAGCAGGAACCGTAATGATACTACTGCTGGCAGCAAGCTAAATTTCATGTATCAGCACTGGGACTTCACAGTAGCACTGGCGTGGAAATTGGATTAGTAGCTCCAACTAAACAGAGCTTAAGCCGTTATAAAGTCAGTGGGAGGTTCTGATTGACCTCGCTGGGCTTTGGATCAACTCCCAGGAAGAATATGACTGAACTAGGTGGTGTTACTGCAACATGTTGCTCCTAGAAGTCTCCTTTGCCCATGAGAGCACTGTTTTGAGTCAATAGCTTTCTAACCGAGAGCTTGGAATACCAGGGGAATTGACTGGCTGGTTTTTGAAGGCAGCTTCTTGAGTTGCTGGCTCTTGAAGACAAGTGCCAGACAGGGAAAAGACAGTCTAGTCTAGTCCAATATTCCTTCTACTGTTATTTACTCAACCTTAGGTGTTATTAACCACATTTTCTCAGGGTTGTTTCCCATCTCTTGAAGCCTCTGGATGGGGCCTCTGGAGAGTGGAGGGCTGAAGGGTTTTTCTGAGCACTAGGCAAGTCCTCTCTGCTCCTTCTACCCTCGCTGTGAAAGAGAGTTTGATGCCACTTGAGATGCACAAGTGGAAACTGCCATCTAAACCTTGAGACAGCTACTTCTTTTTTGGAAAAAGAAATAAATAGAACGAATACATAAACTTGAACTTTGTGGCTCTTTTTCCAAACCTGTTATTAAACTGGGGCAGGGCGGGCCGGAGGGGGGGGGAAGTGTTTTAGGGGCACCAGAAACCCTCACTCCTCACACTACAGAGAGAAGAAAGAAAGACATCGTCCAAAGCCTGCCATTAAACGTTTCTGATGATTGCTTGTTGTTAGAAGGGAGCTGCAGATATGCTAATACAGTGAGCTAGCTACAAAAAACCCTGTAATTGGGACAAGGCAGCCACAAAGCTTCCCACAGCTGGCAGGAATTGTGACTGTTCTCTTTGGCTTTAATCATGGCTTTTAAAGCAGATCAGTAACAGCAACAATTAGCCTTTTAGATTGGTCTCAGAAATTACCATTTTTAAAATATGGTGACACTGCAGGCAGAAACCCAAAAGCTCTGAGCTTTGCATAAAATGAGCAGCCAGTACACTCCGACTTGTTTGTCACTTGTTTTGTCCCTCCTTTGTTTCTGCTGAATTTTAGTTCTGAAAAACAGACAGGAACTCACACAGATTCTCCAAAGGAAACATCCTTAGTCACCTCCTTTTCCTGAAGGAGCCCATCCTTCTGCTCTGAAGGACTGTCTGGCGCTCCAGCTGTGTACCGAGCAGAGGGAGGCACAGCCACATGGTGACGCAGACTGATGCCCAAGAGGATTGCTGGTTCTGACTCAGCAGAACAACCCTCAGTCTTACCTAGTAGGGAAGGATTGAAGGACTGCCCGCATGAAAGAACAAAGAGGAGAAAGAAACAGGAAAATTTTCAGTTCAAGACAGGGCCCAGAAGATCCACATCCCTGGGGAGGATATAAAAAGCAGTGTAGGAATAAGAACCAGCACCTCATTAGAGCAGATGGTGGTGTGGGTGTCCCTCAGTGCATCTCTGGGAGCAGCAGCAGGGGCCCAGCCTGCCTGCAAGGCTGGCAGGAGCTCATTTGGCTCATACCTGCCTCTGCTAAGCCACTGAGAAGTTTTTGCCTGCACAGCAAGGTCACTCAGTGACCCCCAACATCTTTTATGAACCCTCCGTGTTATCTTCCCGAGTCCTGGCATACAAAGCTGGGTATCCCTATCTGAAATCTCTCTTCCAGCTCTGTGTGGGATTACAAATGCCTCATCCCTTCTAGGAGGGTTTGCCAGCACAGCAACACAAAGAAGCCTTTTCAAGTACAGATCTGGCCTTTGTGCCTCAGGGCTTAATTCTCTGATGCTCGGACTGCTTTGTACCACCCTGGCTTACCGAGTCTTTAAAGTACAAGTGTAAGTGCACTTCGATGTATCTGCGTGTCAGGTGCTAACAGGATGTTTCTTGCCTTGCTCAAAGAGCCACAGAGCAGTGTTATCAACCAACACTTCCACGGCGCTTTGATTTCCCTCAAAAAAGCACTGTAACATTGGCACTCAAGACTCGGTCTTACTGAAGCCTGCTGCAAATCCCACATGTGATCCTCACAGCGTTGCATCGCTGTCAGACTGGCATGCCAGCTACTGGCCAACTTCTTCAGCCCCAAAACTTCTTCACCTTTCTCCAGCTGCACATGCCCCAGGCAGCAGAGGGTTTGGAAATGAGGCATAGCAGTGGATTCTCTGTGGCAGAGGTGGATAGAACACAATCTGCTGTGCCATGTCCTCTTTCTATGAAAGGAACAGAAAAAGTGATGCTCCCTGAACCAAGTTTTCCAAGCAATATGATTATAAAATGGCTAAATTATAAAATCCATATATATAAGAAATACTTTCAGACCCCAAACACATTCAGCAAACATAACCATAAACGATTCTGACATTTCCTTGCTTTATTCCTGACACAAAATTGTTGGGAAATGTAGAAAATCATCATTTTTCAACATCATAATTTGCCTTTCTCTATACTCACTATAGACCCAGGAAGAAAAGAGTGGAAGCCTCAATTACACGAAGCTTTTAAAGAAGCAAAGGACAATCAGCTTTATGGAGCAATCCTGCATGATTAATAACACATGGGGCTTAGGCTGAGCTTTTCATCCCAATGGGCTCCCTGTACATGTGGACAGCAGTGCAAAGTACCTATTTTTTTACTTCAAGCCTCTCATTCACCACATACACTCAATCAAAAGGCATTGAAAGGTGGAAGTGCTGATTTTGTCCATGATGGCTGATAATAGGTTTAACACCTCCCTGGGAAAGTGCAGCAGGAATCGGCAGGAATATAAACCTTATATTTCCTGAGGTCATATTTTGCTTTAAAATGGGATTTTTTTGCTGCTGTAAATAGTGTGAGTGCTGAGCCACAGCCATCATTAAGGTTTGCATGTTCCACATTTCACATTACTACACTTGTCTGCATCAAAATCTGCATGCAACAGGCACAGCAGGAGTCTGATAAACCTAATGCTTCTGAACACAGTTTAACGTTGGGCTTTCATTTGTTCCCACCTTATGAAGTTATTCATTGAGGCAATGTGCAGTAAAAACAAACCAAAAGGTTCCTTCATCAATGAGGATGTGACAAGGAGAAATGCCATTATAATAACTGTGGATGATTCCTCTTATAAATAACAAAGCGAAGGCTGATGTGTTTATTTCAAATGCCACAAAGGGCAATATTTCCACTCTATGAGGGGCCAGGAAGTATCTTCTTTTTTCTGTACATATTTGTAATAATTGACACTAGGATTGAGCACAAGCAAATGACTTAGAGCTGACCCTGCCTCCTTCCTACTCACCAGCTCCCAAATGTCACATTTGAGGCAAACATCCTCTTCAATGCTTTGTCTTCACTCTACACTTTTTTTCCTTGTCCAGTGGCATCTCCTAGAAATGCAAGCACTAAGCACTAATGGAAGCGTTTTAATAGCAAATTCAGGAACACTTTGCGGCTACAAGAGCAGAGCCTCATTCAGAGCTGGATGAAGCTGAGAGATGAGCAGTGGCTGAAAATGTATCAAGTGGGTGCTGTAGCCTTGATGCTCTCTTTTTAGGTCGTTCAACAAAAATCCACTTATTTTAATTCAGAAGTCATGTCCTTGAGAAAACAACAAGCTTTTTCCCTCTTTCCCATCCCGAAATGGGATGGAAGTCATTTGAAAAGCTGCATTTTCGAGCATAAAGTTTTGATCTGCTTTCAGTGAAAAAATACCGTTGTTTGGTGCAACAATTATCATTGATGGGTCACAGAAGGTGAAGTTTTGTGTCTTATTTAGCCAGGTTCTGTTTGTCCAGGTTGCACAGAGAACATGAGGCTCTCAGAGCACACAGGCTGCAGTGTCTGGTGGGAAATAACCTGTTTCATTGGGAGGTTCTGTAACCTCTACATTGA
>WEKX01005021.1:12665-43943 GCA_013390025.1 Pitta sordida
TGATATTTTCATTACTCACCCAAGCAAACCCAACAGGGTGATCTGCCAAAAATCCAGCTGTTGCACCTGGAGTTCACCTGGGTTTGGATGAACATTTTGTATTTCAAGAAATGGTTCTCCCAAAACCACGTGCACCCAAAGAAGAAACAGGCATCGAATCATTAAATTAGCAGTTTATATTACACCATTAACTCCTCACCCCTCAAGAAATCAGAGAGGTAGAAATGTTCTTTCCACAATAAAAAAAGAACATCAGTACAAAGACATGTAAGTTTGTGGATGTCCTTTAGATACTCAAGATCTCACAGGTATATTTTCTATATCATGATTCAGGTTTTATACACAGTTCCTGTCTAAATTCTGTTATTTTCCCAGAAAACCTTTTATTTCCCCAGAAATAACTGATTAAGGATTTAACATCTTGTGAAAAACTCAAGAAAAACAGCTCCTTATAATTAAAAATTTAATTGATATCTGCTTGAATATATATCAGCCAATTCATTATTGAAATTCTATTCTTGCTAAGCTTTTTTATTTAAAAAAAAAAATCAGGGTTTCATTAAAAGAAATGTGACAGATCCAAATGTCTCCGAACGAAAATTATTTTGCTTAATGAATTGTGTGGCATTCAAGCCAATTTCATTGTCTGCCCTTGTGTCTGATAAGGCCATGTGGAACAGAGAGCCTCTCACATCTACAGTAACATGATATTTGACACCACTATTTTTACTGTAACACGACTGAGTTTCCCTACAAATCAACCAACCTACCCGTGACTTTAACTTGATAATACCAATTCTGAAGAAAAAAATCTATCAAAATTTTCTTAGTCTGAATGTGGAAGCCACTTTATTAATGGAGAATACGTATTTAACTTGCAGGTTGAATGAAGGAAAATGTTTTAGAAAAATAACTCAATAAAAAAAAGACAACTGCCCATTTCTGCTTAAAATGCTCTATAACTATAACAGTGTCCTGCTAATTGTCTTAAATCATCATGTATTCAAGTCACAAATCAGCATTTCTCGAGGCAGCCAAAATAACCTTTAAAATTCACTGGGGCAAGACTGCTTTACTGCAGTGCTGAAACCAGTTTCTCCACAGCAGCTCCCTATTCAATGCAAATATCTCTGCCAAGATTTGGTAAGACAAATAGGCAAGGGAAGAAAAGAGGGAAATGATGAAAGAAAACTTTGCTGCAAATTAGTAACGAAATGATTTTAAGATACCTGTCTCAAGTGTCTCTTACCTCCACCCAATGTCACAGCAACTCTCCCGGGAGGGCTGGATTATGCTAAAGAATGATCAGCTTGGACTCAACCCTTTTTCAACCTCCCATGAGATGGGGAGGGACCTTTAGGATTTCACACACGCTGCTGGCAGGAGTAAGCAGGGCCTGACCACAGAGCAATTTGCAGATGATGGCTCTCTTCCCGGGGATCTATCTTCCTCCCTGCTGTGTTTCGCCTCATTCTTTCTGTTCCACCACTGATTTATGTTCCTATTTCTTTTCTTAGTCAGCCTCTCCCTCCTGCACATCATCTCCCTGCAACGTCTTCCCAATCGGGAGGAAAAAGTGATTATTCTGAAGCTGCTGCTGATCCCTCACGCTGACACTCACGCTCCATCACTTGAAGGGTTTTTCAGGGTGATGGTTTTCAGCCCTCCTGAAATTGAGTAAAAATTAACACATAAAAACCCCAGGATCTGTGGTCTGTTGATGTGACCCCAGGCAGAACATGGCTCTGGCTGAGGTTGTTTTACATCTAATCACAGCAGAAGAACAGCTCCCACCAAGTCTGATTTGTAGGTTTTTATCTCAGTGTCCAGCTAAGTCAATCAATTGCTGCAAACTGTGCTGTGCTGCAGGGTAAAGAAAAATACAGAAATATTCAACTAAACTGTACAAAAATTCTTACTAATGCTGTGTATATATGTTGGAACAGCAGCCTGGCCAGATAATGCCACTGGTCCTTGATAAGACTGTTACAGCTCTTCCACTTTTGGAGGGGAAAAAGTAATAAGAGCCATCATTCACCTCAGGAATCATCCATGGAATAATTACTCCCTCCAAAACAATTATATCTGCAAAAACTCCTTTTCCTCAGAGGGAAAATCCTTGTGGAGACCGTTCCCAATTAAGGTTTAATATATGCCTTTATTTCTTCAGGAAGAGGGTTGTTCTGGTCCCAGCTGGTCTTTGAACCAGGTCCAGTGACAATGTGTCTTCATTAGTGATAGGAGGGCTCCCCTGTTCCAAGTTTGTCTGAGGTTTGGATGTTTATCCATCACACTGTGGCATTCCAGGGACAAGAAATTGGTCATAAAAGCACACAAAGAACTGAGATTTCCTACGTCTCAGCCACTCCTCATGCCAGGTTCAAGGGCTGCCTGGAGGATGGTACGTTCAGAAATGTTTGCTCTGGTGACACTGTAATGAGCAGTCCCTGCCTCCAATTTCAGCATGGCTGGGAAGTCATAGAATCTCAGAATGGTTTGGGTTGGAAGGAACCTTAAAGATCATCTTGTTCCAACCCTTCTGCCCTGGGCAGAGACACCTTCCACTCGACCTGGTGGTTCCAGAATGGTGCTGGGCACCTCAGCACCAGATCTGGGCACACTCATGAGTCCCCAGCTGCCAACTGGTATCATCTGGACCATTGGTGGAGGAACAGGACACATTCTCCTGAGTCATATGCCCACTGCAGTGGTCCGCAGTTTTAGGGAGTGGAAGATGCCAAGGGACGGGAAGGAAACGAATAATTATGCAACCATCTTCCTTGCTTTGTGAAACACCTTCAGAGTGACTTCCACGTCGACTGTCCCACAGTAGATCTAAGGTTCCCGGCACGGGCAGGGATTATTTTTTTAAACAGAATTATTGCTTAATTTTTGTGCCATATTAAGCAAACAACTGCCAGACTGCTACCCTGGAAACTCTCTGCAGGGTCCCTCTTACCAAATGCATGGAAAAACTGAGGAGAAATTCCCTCTGATTCACATGGGCTCTTACATCAGCTCTTCCATGCTTCTATCACTCTGCTCACATTTTCCTGTATATCCCATTACTTTTCTCAACAAACAGGGTGCAGTTTTTAATACTGATGACCATTCTGCTTTTTGTCTCACGTAGACTCACTTCTCTCCCTCTCCCTTTCATCACACAGTCTTCAGTCTTTTCTCTTACCCTGTTTTATGTCTTGTATAAGCTTTTCTTTGTGTTATTCCACTGCTGTTCAGTAAAGGACACTTCTCAACTGAATCTGTGCTACAAAATCTCTGCAATGTGCTGCTCACCCGAAGCTCCTCTAATTCTTCCACTGTTGTGCTTTCCAAAGCTTTGCTGTTTTGCCATGGCTGTCAGCACAGCATTTCACACTGTTCCCTTTCAGGGTTTCTTCTCAGCTCCTCCAGGAGTGAAGGTTTTCCTTCCAAAACATCCATGGTTCTTCTTGGCATCCAGGTACCTGTAGCACCTTGCGACGATGAGGGAAAGTAAATCAGTTGTGAGCTGCAGACAGGGACCCAGAATGAAGGGTTTATGCCAGCCTTTAAATCACCAGAACATCTAAGTGTTGGTTAAAAACAATAATAAACACTCTCTCACCCAACGTGCTCAGTGATCAACTATTGGATTTTAATCAATATGAGAACAAATGGAGCAAGCAATTCATCTCAAGGCATGCTAATTCTGGTTCCAGATATTGCTGAAACTGAGACAAATGGGAACTACTGACGGCACTGGCAGAGTCAGCTCTTGGCTACTGATCACTCAAAGAAGCTCAGACTCTAATGCCCACCCATTAAGCATTTTTAAGGGAAAGCCTGTGCCTTAGTGTAAGAGACATTAACTTCTTAATATAACTATGCAGAATTAAGACCCCTATCTTCCTCCAATCTTACAAATTGTTTTGACCTGTCCTTCTATCCAACACATATTCTAAAATACTTACCTGGCGGGGGAGACACCATAATCAGTCAGGTGGTTTTCCCAGGGCAAGGTTCATCCCCTGCTCTCCAGATGTGCTGGGGTTTATGCTGGGCTTTCTTGCAATTGGACTAGATGAACACTGTAGGACCCTGCCACCTGAACTATTTCTATTCTACTCCATTCCATGCTAATAAATAAGGATCTACAACCATCTCAAAACAAAACATTGCATCTGACCCTGAACACCCAACTCAAACATGTCCTACACCTTCAAGAACACTCTTACCTCCAGATCCATCCCGATGGACTTCAGCAGCTTTGGGATTTGGGTCTGCAGCCTGCTCTGAAATACTTTTTGGAGGTACAGGGATAATAGAACATTTTCAATTTGGGATCCTGGTGAAATAAGTTCAAGAGCACTCTGGCAAAAATAATGTTGAAGCTGTTTGGTCCATGCTGTGCAGCAGCACCAGAGTCCAATTTGGAAGGACCCCACTCAGAATTCCAGCTTCGCCAGGATGGAATCCCACCCAACTCTACCAGCTTACACACAGGGCTGCAGTCTGAGGAGTCATTTCCAAAGCCACTGAGTTTCTCTTTGCTCAGAGGAACCAATACTTGTGGACCATGAACGTGTAGTTGGTTTTTACGGTATCTATAGTGCTTATCAAATTTCTAAACTCTGTGAGAAACACAAGAAACACATGTGAGAGTTCCTTGTGAATATAAAATGAAATTGTTCCATTTTGGGCAGCAGAGCTGCTTATCAAATAAATGAGTAAAACAAAGCATTTGCTTTTAACGGGGAGCTTACATCTTCAATAAACATCAGCTTCATGTTCTCACGAGAATCCCATTATACAACTTCCATCACTGATTCATGTATTAATACCATTTTGTATTAAGCTGGTACATAATTGATGATATGGAAGTGTTTTCATACAACAACTCCTTCACTGCATAATATAACCCACTTATCATATTTTCAGCTCAAAATTCAGAAAGTTCATGGGTGCATTATACACTGGAATGAAGGCATTAACTATATCAAAGTACAGTATATCATTTGCAAACTGCATGCAAACCAAAGTAAATATACAGTGCTAAATGCTGTGTTTGATACAGATCAGGTTGAAAGGCATAAATCAGCTAATAGAAAAAAAAAAAAACCCAACGTGCTCAGTTGAATGGCAAAATCCCCTGCAGGAAACAAGGCCCGATCTAGTGATTTGGGTGAAACCTGCAGCCCATATGGCTGTGATTAGCACATACATTACCCGTTCAGGGAGAAGAATCTCCCCCAGAAAAGCCCTGTGTCACAGTACCAGTACCACTAGAAGCAGGTGAAATCCCTGAAGAGGTTTATTTGTCTTTTAGGTTTAGGGCTTTGTTTGTTTGTTCTCTTTTGCCTGCAGTTGCACAACGAGATTCAGTAATACGTACTTCAATATCTAATGTGGTGAGATTACAAAAGGCTCAGGAGGCAGCTCTGTTTTATAAAATCTATTTAAAACTAAGCCCAGAAAGCCAGAGAAGGAAACCTTCTTCCTGCCAAACAGTGCACCAGGGCATGTCAACACACACCAACATTCCCTGTGTTGACTTACAAGGTTTTCATCCTTCAAAGCTCATTTTACAGATGCTCAAGCAAAATATTCACGGATGAAAAAGGTGATGGCTTGGAGGAGGAACACGTGTGCAACTTCAGCCTTATGCAAACAGAGGGAGGGTTCGTTTCTCCCTTTCTCTGCTGCTGGAGTCCAGGTTTCTGCCTCAGCCTTGCAAAGGGACTGAGTGAGATGCCACTGCCTGTCGTCAGGCTCTGGGCACAGCCTGCCCAGAGAAGTTTGGCTGCCCCCTCCCTGGAGCTGTTAAAAATATGGTTGGATGGGGCTCTGAGCAACCTGATCTAGAGGAAGATGCCCCTGTCCATGGAAGAGAAGGCTGGAACTAGATGGTCTTTAAGGTCCCTTCTAACCCAAACCTGTCTATGATTCCATATTGAAAATACACCACTATGGAATCTCCTGGCTCTTCCCCTTCCACCACAATCCTGACTCATCTGTTACTGACTCTGCTGTTAGAAATGGTGCTCAGGATTCTGCGTTACCTTCCAGCTCCCTCAGGCAACTGACAAGCCACACTACCTGACCTTTTAACTCCCTTCCCTCAAAATGACCTGGCACTTCCCACCCCGTGGTTCCTCTGGGCAGGAAACAAGCTTGCTCCAGGGACAGTGTGATCCATTATTAATTCGGCATCACCATGTCTGGGACTTTCAGTCCAAGCAAGAAATAAAAAGACTGGAGCACAGGCAGACTAGGAATGCAATCAGTGTTTGTAATTTAATAGAGCTACCTGGAGTAATGCTATAATCTTGAACAGCCTTCATAAATTGTTCAGAGAGAGATTCCCTAAATCCTCAAATCGGCTACAAATATACAGTTGCATTATTACCATGGATTTAAATGCCTTTGAAGTCAATGGAGAGATTCTTACAGATTTCTTACAGGCTTATGTGGTTTTTACATACATATACACACACAAATTAATATATATATATGCATTTAAATCTCCCTAGGGGTTTAATCTGGATTGAAAATCCCTGAAGAACTCATAGCTCAGACCCTAAGGAAAGGCACAGTCTGAAATCTCTCTGTAGGATCTTATTATAATGTCTTTTGAACACAGTTTTTATTCCATTAACCACCTTTTTTCTTTTCTTCTCCTTTTTGGCAAAGCAAGAGTTGTCTCTATTCTGTAATGTAGACATCACCAACTCAGAGCATTTTCCCAAGGAGGCCAATTTAAAGACTGACAGAAAAAATCACCCGTTCTATCTAGACAGGGAGAAAATTGTATTTTTCCTGCTAGAAAATAAAATAAAATAAAGAAATCCTGTCGTGTGATCCTAATCAGGTTTGCTGGACAAGTCAGGGAAAGATTGAGGTTTTGCCAGCATGAGGATCACAATTATGGGAAAAAACTTACTGAGTTTTATTTGCTTGTAACACTGCACTAAATCTCCCCAAACTCCATCTTTCCCTGGGAGCAGAAGCACGGCCTAACCAAGGCATCACTGGATGCTCACAGTGCTCTGCACAGACCCACCCACCTCCTCACCCACTGCCGCTGAGGCTGGGCTGGGTCACTCCCTTGGCTTTCATTCCTGCTTTTATCTTGCCCCTCTTGCTCCCGTTCTGCCTCCTTTCTCACAGTCTCCCGTTACACAGCCGCCTCCTCTTACCCCTCACATGGAGCACGTTTCCTCCTGCCTTTTCTCAGCTCCTGCTGCGAGGGGCTGAGGGATGACACCAGGTCAGTGGCTTCGAGCAGGTGGGTTCCGAGATAACGACACCAACTGTCCTGGCAGTCAAAAACACCATCGAGTGAGATCAGACGAGATACCAAAAGACGGAGTTTTCGACTCATTTCTGCTGGAGGCCTCAACTGAGCAGCTCCAAGAAGACAAAGGGAAGCGAGGCGAGAGACAGGTTAAAAATAAACACAGTGACCCTTCAGAGGGCACAGATCAGATCAAAACCCTTTGACATTTAACTTAACCGACATCTGCAAAAGCATTTCCAAACCAGAGAGTAACTTGCTGTGGGAGGGGAAAGTGCTTTGATGAGGAAAAATCCATAATTTTTTTGATTCGGTAAAAAGGAAGGTACTATCATATATTTTTGTTTCATAGTGATTTGGGGATGGGAGATAAAAAATAAATTAAAAGCCTGTTGGACAGGTTAATGGTTATTCCTCACCTCAGTGGTCCTGCCAGTATCTGACAGCAAACCTTTCCACACAGGTCCATTATGGGCTTAGCACAAGTCCTGCTGCCCACACCCAGGAATGGCCAAAAATCCTGAGGAAAGCCACGACATCAACAGGTCAGTTCTCACTTGGTCAGTTCTCAATGAGCTCTGCCTGGGAATCACAGAAGTTTTAACCCCCAGAACCAATAAAGGGGTAGGATGCAAGCCCTTCCCTCTGAGATTAAATCCTCTCTCACACTTCTTTCCACCCTTCTGTCTCACTCCAGCTTCCCACACTGCTCACCACACTGCTGCCCACTCCAGAGCTGAAACCCTAACCAGATGAGCAGGGAGTTATCCGGGTACCCTCAAGGCTGCACCAAACCAGAGCTGTGAGCACAAAAAGTCCATTAATTTGAGATGAGGCAATCTGAGCACATATGATGGGACAAATGTGGGTGATTTACCTTTCTCTGTGGTATATTTACCTTATAAAATCGTAAAGGTTGTAAAACACCTCTAAGATCATTGAGTCTAGGCATTAATATAGGACTGCCACATTCACCACTAAACCACATCCCTAAGTGCCACATCTGCATGGGTTTTGAACATTTCCAGGCATAATGACTCCACCACTATCCTGGGCAGGTTTGTTCCAGCCTGTCCCCCCCTTCAGTGCAGAGATGTTTTGCAATATCCTACCTAAATCTCCTCTGGCACAACTTGAGACCATTTCCTCTTGTCCAATCGCTTGTTACTTGGGAGAAGAAACCAACCCCCACCTTGCTGCAGCCTCCTCTCAGGGAACAAGAAGGTCCCCCTGAGTCCCCTTTTCTCCAGGCTGAACACCCCCAGCTCACTCAGCTGTTTTTTATAAGACCTTGCAGAGCAATTCACCCCAGGGCTATGTCGTGTGCTTATTTCTGCTGCTTTGCCCCTGGAGCTCAGGTCCAGAGCAGGGGACACCTTTGCAACCCTCTTTCTGTTCCCAAAACCCTGACCCAGTGCAGCACCCCCTGCCACAGACTCTCTCCCAGCATGCTCACCACCAGCTGCCATGCACAAATCCCAGCCTCCACACTTGCTGGAATAATCTTGTGTCACGTTCACAGAGATCAGACAGGATTTATTTCTAGATGAAACTCTGCTGATAATATAAAGCAAGTTATTAATCCACTCAGACCAGCCATCTAACACCCAAAGCCTGTTACTCTTGCTGGCTGGAAGGAGGTATTTTATTGAATCAAGAGGGATTTGTTTAGCTCTCTCTCCTTGTTTAAGTTAGAAGCTACTTAAAATGTGCAGCTGGGGTTTGTGTCCCTGCATCCACCACTCGACTGTTGGCTCTTTGTTACCAGTGACTGAACCTGTGAACTGAGACCTTGAAATAAGAGCAGGAACAAAAGTCAGGATTCATGTTCCCTCTGCTACACTTTCATTTAGTATTTAGATGGCAGGTCTAGAACTAAGGCCGGCCCTTGTTATTAATGTAATTTTTTTGTCTTGAATACTCATTAAGTATTTCTTCCTTTCAGGCTTTGAGCTCAGTTTCCCTGCCCCTCCCCTGGTTAACCAGATCTCAATCTTCCCCACTCCCATCATAAGACTTAAGCTCATATCCCAGTACCTCACTCTGTTGCACCATCTTTCAGCCTCCCACACACCTGACAAAACGTTCCTGGAAACACGGCACACACCTGTACCCCTGCCACAGTCCCCAGGGAGAGCCCCACACCCACAGGATGCTCTCCAGCACCCTGCCAGGGATGGGGAGGACGTAAGGCAACACCTTTCAGCATTTACTGCCACTTCTGGTCATGAAAAAGGTGCATGCTAAGAAATCCGAGGTGTGAGGGATGCTTTGAAGATTGGAGGAGTTTCTAGCAGTTGTGGTTTTGTACCTCTGTGCTGAAAAACTCTGATTTCTCCATAGCAGTGGTTTAGATCTGTCAAAACTCCGTGTTTAGCTGCTGTTTTAACCAGCAGGAACTGGATTTTCTCTCTTTTTCTGTCAGAGGGTTTGATGAGAGAACTGGTATCAAGAGGATCAGCCAGAGAGTGATGATAATGCTTTTAGCATCTGAGCCAAAGCCCGCTGTCTTTAGTGAAAGCTTTTCCATTGACTCCAGCAAGGTTTGATCAGCTCTGTGTCTTGCACAGGACTGGGCAGGCTTTGCTTTGAACACGGCTCCAGCATTAGACACCAAAGTCTCCAAAGGCCACCATGTGGTCCGGTCACAGAAGTCTGAGGACAGTCAGGGCAGTAAAGGGGGGAAAAAAGAATTTCCCCCCCTGCCCTACACTTTCAGTTCCTCGAACACCTTTCTCGCTCGGTTTCCCATTATATTTCTTTTTCAAGAATTCTCCAACATCCCCTAAAGCATTAAAAAAAAAAAAGACATCAATCAATTGATTTTTAACAGAGTGATGTAAAACCCGAAAGATCTCATACAAATAAACAAATAAAAATGAGAGAGGTGAAGAAAGTAAACACAAAAAAATTATTAAATATTTTGAGAGGTTGACAGGAAGGCATTAGTTTAACGCCTCTCTCACAGAGCCTGAAATCAGCTAAACGCAAGGAACACAAATCTCCCCGTCTCTATTTATTGCATTATGCATAAACTCTGCTATCCAGGGAGACAAGCAGATCTTGACACGCTGCGACAAGCTGCCAAAGTTTCTGCAAACAGGAGGTTCCTGAGGATCCACACTAAATGAGGGCAGCCCACATGTGTTCCTAACAAAGGGAGTGTGGAGTGCCTGCGATCTGCCTCCCTCGGCACCGTGTGAGGCACTCCAGGAATTCAGGAGTAAATGGTGTATGGAAATGCCTGACAGTGGGAGCAGCTCTGGGGTAACCAGTGCAAAATTCCACATCTCCCAGCAGCCTGGATGCTTCAAATCAGAAATTAAAAGAGCAGTCATGAGCCTGCGCGTTGTGACCATCCCAGGGTTTAACCAAACACAGTCATTGAGATGCTATTTGACTCCGTGTGTTTTGGGTGGGGTGTGACCAAGGTCTCTCATGTCCTTCTTCGGTTTTCTGCCTCTTTACACGCTAAAACCTGAAAGCTAATTACCTGCTTGCATGAAGTGCAGGAGAGATGAGGGAAGGTGTGACAGAGACACGTGGCTGTCGCAGGGGAAATGCCTCTTCCCATTAATGCTGGCATCCATTCACAGGCTCCAGAAAACCTCCTACCTGAGAAAATATATGCCAGGTGCAAAGAATGTGATACACACTCTGCTCCTCTGCAGCGGCTTCCCCTTTGCACTCCCAGTTAATTATAACTTTGAGGAATAGCAGCCTATAATCATGGACGTGGAAACTCATTTCTCTTTAAATGAAACCCGGCTAAGGGTTGTTTTTTACTGGAACAATTTTCAAATAAACAAGCTCTGAAACTTAAAAGGAATCTTAAACTCCATTAAATAATACAGTTCCTTCACTGGAATTTCTCCTGGGAAGGGATGTCTTCGATTCAAGTGCCATGTTATGACAAGCATGACAGACTTGATAGCGATCTGTTCCAACTCATGACATTGCTTAAATTAGGTTAGATAGAATCTGTACAGGCTTTCGAAGGAAAGCTCCTTTGGGTGAAAGCACTATTATTTTTGTTAATGGCTGTGAATTATGATTTTCTCCTCTTAGGAGTCATAAACTATGTTGCTACACAGTAGTACATCATGTAATGTATGTAATACATGATTCCTTAGTAGGGGAGGAAACTATTACATTTGCATACATTAGAGCCAGAGTTGTAATCAGAATATGTTTTCCCACTTCATTGAATATTTATGGATTTCTTTCCCACTTCCCCTTCTGCTGCACGTCTCCTCCTTGACCTGGTGTCTTGCTCTATCTTGCTCACACTGTGGAAGGGCACATGCCCATGGCATGCTCCTGTTGCTTTGCAAACACGGAGTGACTGACTTGATTTCAGACTGCTCTCCATGCCTCACACACACTCTCATGCATATGCAGACACACCCTCAGCCATGTGAAAAGACGGAGGCAGAAGGCAGCTCTACTCCATTGCTGTGGGCTCAGGAGCACATCAGGGCACTACACAGCTGCTGATAACGCAGAGGACACTTGCAGGTAAACAAGGAAATTTTAAGGCTGCAGCAACACCTGAGCAAGCTTGAAAAGACCAAAGCCAGCAAGCGACAATTTATACCTTCAAGGGTTGCCAGATCAGGACTACAAGAAAGGACAAACCAGCGCATCCTCCTATTCTAGTCCTCTCATAGCATCACATCACAGTACTGCCATCAGGAGTAGGGAAGAAAGACACGGAGCAATGTCTTCAGTGCTGTGCCTCTGGTTTTGATACATTCCTTATAGTTGTTTTCAAGAGCTCAGATCAGATCTTCAAAGGGACTCTTGAGCTCCTAGTCACTAAGGTTTTCCTCAAAAATCCTGTTCACCAGTCCACCAAGCAAACCCATGTTTGTATTCCTCCACACCTTTGATAATTCATGTCTTGAATCGAAAGAGTCATTCAACTGCAAATGCAGGTCACTAGATGATAGACTTAAAAGGATTTGTTCTGAGCTCACATGAATATACCTGGTTTTCCATTAATACAAAGCAAGCCAAGAGAAGACTGACACCCATCTGTAATTTGCAAAGAGGGGATGGGGTCAACCTGAACAACTTGGACAAAGAGAAGCAGCAAGTACAGTGGTTTTGATGCCACACGTGAGTACAGAAATAAATCACCAGAGTGGGAAGAGTCTCAGAAAGGACAAGAAGCAGAAGAAATTCAAATTGCTTTTGAATGCTGTAAAGCAACAAGAATTATATAAAGTTCCAAGAAACATTCTTGGATCTCAAGTACACAAACCCATACTTGGCCCACTTTGCTAAATACAGTACCTGCAACCTGTGCAACAGCACATCTCCAGTCTCCTCTCTAGATAACATTTGTACAAGTGCCTGAGGTCAGAGACAAAGTGAGAGATTGGGTGAGACATCCTCCACCAGCTCCTAAAGTCTTGCTGTAACACTCAGACACTGACAAAAGCGACCTATCAGGGATGTGCTCCCAAGCACATCGGTGCTGATCAAAACAGAGTAGACCTTCTTGATGTCCATCATGTCAGCAAGGCTCAGCCAGGTTAAGAAGAGGTTTCACATCCATGTGTCAAAGGCTCACAGTAATAACAGGCTGCACATTCAGAACTGAATTATTGCTCGTGCAAGGAGGTTAGAGAGAAACCAAGAGCATTTCTGACCAACTCCAACCAATTTAAGCTCAGGTTTCCAGAGTGACACGTTGTTATTTCCTAGCTGAGAGATCATTCGAGGCAAACTTCAACCCTGCAGGCAGCCTGTGGGCAGCCCAGCACCCAGCGAGGGACAGGGGCTCATGTTCGCAGGCTGCTGGAGCTGAGAGCGCTGCAGGGTTAGAGGCCACTGCCACTGGAAGGACACACAAATCTCTGTGCTGCCTTATAGAAATATTCTCTGCCTCAGAGCAGATTTATTGCTGGGCTGCCAGGGAAGAGCTGCCTTTAATGAGAAGATCAGAGGGAGAGTGGTTACAGTGTGAGATCCTGAGTGGGTGTGGAGGAGGAGACAGCATTACACAGTACTCCAAGGGTCTAAAAGCACAACCGAAGATGCTTCGGTACCTAAAAACGCAGAGAAACACATGGGCACAGATCCTTGAGGAACAAAGGTTTTTCTGGGTAGGGCTCAGTGGATTTTCCAAGTCCTTCCAGTCGAGGTAAATGGAACACAGCATCCCTCTGCTTCGGGGCTTTGCATCTTAAGGATGAAGAAAAGTATTTGCAGAGCTGGTTTTTGTGCTAAAGAACATTTACAAAACTGAATGGGAAAAATAAAATTAGGTAGGATTATGCAATCCCTGAGCCACTGGGACAGGCACAAAGGAAAGTATCAGCTGGTTTTACTTTCTACATTGGAATTTTTAACAAGTTCATGATAACAAAAATATGAAAAGCATCTTGAAATAACATTGGCCTCTTTCTTCCCACTTGGGACATTGGTCACTATTATCTAATAATTACATTATAGTCATTTGCCACCCTGGAGTGGACAGATACATATCACCATTCTGTTCCTGCCTTCATCCTGGAAAAATCCTTATTGTAATGCAAACAAGAAACACTTTAAAACACCATTCAAACGCACAGCCCCTAAGGGAGGAGGAATCATATACCATTGAACAGACTCAGTTCAGGGCAGATGCCATTACAATCCCAATGTGCGGAAAAGTTTGTAATTGTATTGTATCATGACTTTTCAGCTGAGAAACAGCAGCCTGCAATGCTGTTAATCTTGCATCTTTATGGAAACAACATTATTTTCAAAGAGAAGTGTATATTTATGGCGGATAAATGTTATTTGATCATTTCTGTGAAATTAAATTTAAGTTCATGCTGCATGCTCTCCAAACTACTCTATAAAATTACATTTAAAGCTAAAATTATATAAATGATAGGCAAACTGATACAGTCTTTACCCCTTAAAAGTACTGTATGGGTATTATTTAACCATGATGCATGCAAATAAAATGCAAATTAAATAGCAGTGGGTGTGGTGCATATGCAAATTTAAACCCCTTCCCAGTCCCAATTTCCCCTTCATGAGCTGCCTACAGCTACAACTCAGAATTTATGAGTTTCTTGGCTTCTAATGCAGTCTCTGTCATTGGCATGAGGCAAAAAGAATGGAAAAAGATACTGAGTCGACCTGCTGCCATAGTCCTCGTTCCTCTTCAGGGGTTTGGCCACCTAAGGTTTTCTTGAAGACGGAAAAGCAAGGAGTAGCATGGTAAGGTGTAGGACTTGTGAAAACCCTGTGTACAGAGGGCACCTGAAGCTTTCTGTGTGACCCAGCTGAGAGCTGAGACATTGAGGACAGGAATTCCTAAGTGGAAGGCAGCAGGAATAAACACCAGCCCCACTGCTCCTTCCAGCAGTTCCTGGGCACAGGTGACCAAGAAAAAAATCACTTCAGCTGCTGTACCCACTTCTCCTGCCTACATCCCTCTCATTTCCATCAGATGATGTAGCCCACTTTCCTGAAGCACAAATTGCTTTCATCAGCATTTCCCCACGGTTTCAATGCAATCTGTCTCCTTGTTTTCCAGCAATAATGTGAAATGACAAATTCCATGAAGAACTCTATCACACCTCTACCTAGCGGGGATGTTTTTCTCTTCCTAAGGCCTAAATGCCTGGATTTAATTTTTATTTAAAAAGAGACCATTTTTTTGGACAGAAACTATTCCCTATTTCAAACCAAATTAATATTTTGGAGAGTCTTCAGCCCTAAGGTAAGAATGGCTGCAGAAACAACCTGTCCTTGGTGCACAAGGGTCAGTATTTTTCTGGAGAAAAAATGAAATTCATCCTTCTGGTGACCTACCTGCCACTGGCACAGACCAACCAGCTCTGAAAGAAAAACGCCCACAGCTTGAGCTGAGCCCCTCCCACACTGGCCCCAGAGGGAAGTTTTCCATACCATAGACTGACTAAGCATTACCAGAATTTCTCTCTGTCTTCTCCTGATACTTGAAGGCCCCCACCTCTCTCACTTTGATTCCCTTTACTATTTTCTTTTGAAACATTTATTTGAGTGTTCTCTCAAAGCCTGCAGTGACTTCCACTCTGTGACAACCTCGCTGTGTTTTTCTCAAGAGCTTCCAGCAATTTCTTTTTCTCTCCAGGGCCCTCACCAGGGAACCAAGGCATTGCATTTAGTTTCAAGAGACTTGATAACCTGGCAGATTCCGACTTGATGGAGTTTTTTTCCCTCACTGCTTCAAAACCAACAGGGTAAAGCAGCCCCGGAGTCTCTCCTTCACTTTCCTCCTTTCCAGTTCACATACTATGAAATGAATTTGGTTATTTTTCACTCCCTTATTGGATTTATTGCATTTGTCGTCAAGACCTTTCCCTGAGGACAAACCTATAGACACACTTTCTTTTCTCAAAACTGTTCCCATCACCATTACATCAAACCTGAAGAGCAAACACTGGGACCTACAGAGTAAGAGAATGGGGGCACCAGGCAGCCCCTCTGGGCACAAACACAAAACTCACTTTGGAAACAGGCTCTGGAGATCAGCTACCTCACAAAGAGCAGACATTACCACAGGGGAGGGGAAAGGACAGATATGGAGGTTATCCTGATTGCACTGATTGAGGAGTTGGAAGGGGAACAGACCAAAACCCACAGGACAGGTCAGTAAGTCTGGCCAGTTCAGAGGTCTGCTGGGACTCACGGCTGTAATTCATCATTCACAGCTCTGGTAGCTGAGCGTTTTTGCTAAATGTTATTGTATTTCCTATTTCTGTTACTCATTCACAAACCACACAGCTCTGCAGAAGGGAGACCATGTACAGAACAGAGACAGGCATCAACAAACAGAGGATTAAATAATTCATTTTGGCTCTGAGTAAGCAGCTCCAAGAGGAACAAATGAGAACCTGCTTTTTACTTCAAACTCTGTGAAGGCAAAACTTGTGTTCCTGGAGAGTGGGAAAGTTGCCTTTTCCTCTGTGAACATTTTTGTAGATAGCGCAATTTCTCTGAGTCTAGAGTAGCCTGAAAAATTCCTCACCAGAATCACAGAAAAAGGTATTTGAAGAGGAAATCAAGGAAAAATGCATCTTTGAGCATGATGTGTGTGAAGTCCCATCCACTGCAAGTGGAACACCCTAATTTGTGACTGCGGACCTTGGAGTAACAGGATGATCAAAGGGATTGTCTGATAGCACAGTACTTGTGACCTTTCCAGTCTGTTCTGTTCCCACTTAATTTTCCTTCCTTAAGTGAACGGAAAATAGTTTAATCCATTTTAACAAAGCTCATTCCACCAAATTATTTAGTGAGGTACCCAACACTGCTGGTCAAACCTGCACCTAGGAACTACTGAAGACAGTAAAACCATCTCTCAGTGTCTTATTTTTCTGTTTAACAATCTCAACCAGTTCCTCGAAGTGCAAGGTGGGGAGGACAAAATGTGCAGGAAAATGCTCAGGAGCCACCACGTTCACCCAGTACACGAATGCCTCGGCTTCCACTTTCAGATGCAAAGGGTCAGCATTCAACACACCCATTTCTTTTGGTTCTGCTGATAGCAAGAAACAAACAAAGAACTCACTCACTGCACCTTTTCCTCTCTCCACTCTGCTCTCTGCCCTCAGGAGCACGGGATTTCCAGCACTGATGGGTACAGCTCACCCAGGCTGGTGTTGGACAGGATGCTGTCCCTCAGCCTCTCCAACATTTCATAACAAATGCTCACTCATACCAGGGATTATGTAGCTCCACTGGAATCACGCAACTTCACAAGGATGGAGAGAGCACACAGCATTTGGATTAGCAGAGTTATCCACCACTCAGGAGTGTCTTAGCCTATTCTTATCCTTGGAAAGTAGGAAAAGGGAATGGCTCCTACCCAAGGAGTGGTCTCCTTGGAGCATTAGCAGTTGTGAGCTTTGGGAGCCCTCATTAGCAGTCAGCACTTACTTTATCAGCTGCTGTTAGGCTGCACCTGTGCTTTGGTCTCCTGAGTCTGTCAAAGAAATAATCCACTTGACTGTCCTCAATCTGCTGTACATTTTATGGTTTTATAGCTTATTCCTCTATAACATCACTGTATACATGCACTTCAGATGACCTTGAGAGGTAAAAGCTACTGTTAGACAACTACACCCATAAATCCAGCTCAGTCTTTGTGTCCTGCTGATCCTTCTTCACACTGAGCCTAACCCAGGTCCAGCTGAAACTCCTGGGAAGCCTCTGGCACTCGACATACTTTCCTTTATCCTGTCTTCATGCCTCTCTGACCAAGTAAGCTGTAGTGTGACTAAGCTTTTCTTCTAAAAACAATCCTTCCTTATTTGGAAATAAATTTGAAGCAATTAATTAGAGAATTACAGGGGACAGACCCACAAGGGGCTCGAAAAGGTTACCCAGCCTATTCCCCCCGTCCCAACAGAGAACCATATCTACTTAATCTATTCATGAAAGGTCTTCTTTAAGGTCTTCTGAGAATTTCCAGAAATGAATCCTGCTGCATTTGTATTTAGACATGAGTTTTTAATTATTCACTCAGCTTGGTCCTTGCACAGGTTTTCATATAAATTCTAGCTCCATGGAGTGAATCAAATCAAAGATCATTACTTTTGGGGGGTGTTGAGAGGTGGTGTTTGCTTTAAACTAGGGTGTAAAATATACAAGACTGTCAAAATAAGTTGGGAGTCCTTTTGTCTGCACTTTGCAGACTGAAAAGATTCCAAACTATACAGTGCAAAACACATGAAGTTGGAAAGTATCCTATAGGGAGAAATAATGAATAAAACAATTTGATGCCTTTCCGATCTGACAAAACAAAGAAACATTCTGAGCAATGGTTCTAAGGGATAAAAATCATTCAGCTTTTCATTATGTGTGTTGATTTATGCTTTATGTATTTTAAAACATAGTGAATTTTTACTTTGAAAACATGCTGTAACATCTCACTCCGAGTGACAGTCAGGCAATACACAGAGAAGCACTGGAAGATCTAAGCACTGAGGACATTGCATTTGCAGTTACTACCAACACCCGCTGGTTTAGCAAGGGATGGTGCTTTGCTGAATAATTTCTTTCCTAGCCACAGATAGCCATCTCCTTCCCATCCACAGCTCTGGCTTTGGTGACATCACTGGGTGAATTCTGTCACCTTATAAGAGCATCCAACTCTTTGAAGTATACTTTAGTTTGTTCAACCAGTTTCACCCAGTTAAAGAACTGTAAGTGGAGTCCAGTAGAGGAGAGAGAAGCCAGACCCTCCAGGGTTCAGGAAATAGAAACCATCACAGTGAAGTTTCTGAGGTAACATTGCCCTAAACCTTCTCAACTCACAGAAAATATTTCTCTCAGCTTCATCATATGTTGAATCACTTCTTAAGCTGGTTACTCATTCTGCAACACCATTAAACAAAAAAGAAGGGAGTAAAAAAAGCCTAACACACTAGCAGATGACTGAAAGATCAGATACAACAAAACAAGACAGACTAGGCAGGATTTCAGTTTGGTTGCTGTATTTAGTCCTGGTTACATCACTGACATGATCACTCAATGATGCTATTGACAGTTTTGCTCCTTCTCATCAAAAAGTCGTGGCTCGCACTGCAGGACATGTCTAATATGTACCAGACAGATGAAGAGGAGGAGTTAGCTGGTCTTCAGTTCCAGATGCGGAAGGCATTCCTGTATTGAATAATCAGAATTAAAAGTAAATACATTTTTAAAAAAATATACAGCAAGCTGGAAAATAAGATGATTGACATGACAGCATGTTCTCCTCTAAACAGAAAGACTTCTGAATCTCTCAAAGAAAGTACAGATCAATTGCCTACCACCATGCAGGAACTTCATATAGAGACGTTCAACTCTAGGAAACTGCATAAACTCAGTACTGCTTTGAAAACCATGTTATTATTTAGACTTTCTTGTGAGGTATCACATCTTCAGTAAGTTATCAAAAACGTTATATTCTGGGAGCACTAGAAAGCTCACACACTGTTGGAATTATTACCAACTAATGTGAGCAGAGATCAGAGGTTGAACTATACACCAGCATGGTTGAGAAAAGCTGAAACTGGTTTGGCTCGCAAAAAAGCCTCAACTTGTCCGAGCTGAGCAAACCAGCCAGAAAAAAAAAAAACATATTCTTTACAACTGTTTAGGTACATTCACCCCACCTCTTATTCCTTTTATCCCTACCAAAAAGGTCATTCCATAATTCTGTAAGCCAGAAAAACAAAGAGTTGTGGAGCAGTATCAGCTTATTAATCATGTACAGATGGCTCTTCCTGGAAAAGAAACTCTCACCTACAAACAAACTGATGTTTCTCTGCTCCAGCTAAGTTCAGACCATCACATATGCCAGATCATTACAAGTTCTGAGAAAAAACAAAATAAAAATCAGTCATTATACATGAAAGAGATTGATGACTTCCCTGCCTGATGAAACTCCGACAAGAATAAAAAATCCCTACTATAAACAGAAGTAAACAATACTTTTACAAAAAAGACAGCATTGAAAATAAATATTCAAAAAAGCAAGTCTTCAAAGCCCATCGTTCAATGATAAATAATTTCTCTGTCTTTTTCCAAAGCTTATCCTTGACCTTGAAGATTCTTACTCTTAGCACCTCCCTGGTACCTGCCAACAGTATCATGTCAGCCAACATCTTGCAGAGAGCAGCACAGACAGTCCTGCTGACACCCAGAGATGTTCTTGTGGCCACAACCACCACCGCTACACTCCTGGGTCAGTCTGCAGCCTTTGACACAAATATGGAAGAAACCATTAATAACAACATGCACCAGAAGTGGACAGTTCAAACTCCACATAGCTGTTGTCTCTGCTGTCCAGCAAACCTGAGTGGAGGAAGGTTGTGTTCTCCCATTCTTGAACAGTCCATAGACATCCACATCATCTCTCCCAGTCATTGTCTAATTAATTGAGAAAAGGAAGGATTGAGAAGCTGCTGCAGGTTTGGTTACCAACAGTCAGTGTGTCCCCATTCTCCACAGATGCCACCACTAACAACACATCACAACACCTCCAGTGAAACAGCTCTTGGAGAGGAGCAGATAGTTTGAACAGCATCCAAGCAAGGCTGAAGTGCATGAATCCAAGCACAGCCAAAATGCAGGATGAGGAAAAGAAATTTTTTTAACAGCTCGTGGAAACATCGCCTCCCTCTCTGTGGAAAAGCACTCTGCTCACATTTGTCAAAGCTTGTGCCTTGGGTCTGACACCTTGCAAAGTCTGGCTGCTTAGGTGGCATCAGTAATCCATGAATTTGTCACCTCTAGGCTGTATTGTAATAACTCAGTGTGTTTTGAAACTCAGTGTGGAAACTGTACACCAGCTCCAGCTGGTTGGGAATGGGGAACAACTGCTTGTTCTATGGCTTAGTTTGCCAAGGGCATATCTGGTTTGTGCTCAAGTCTTTCCTGTAGCTCCCAGCCAGCATCTGATGCCAACTTCAGGCCTTGGTCCTATTTTTCAAAGCAATTAGTGTCTCAAGTTCCAACCACATCAAAGTCTGAATTATCATCCATGAACCCCCATGGCAACTGTGCGCCTTTGAGAGGTCTTAAAACTCAGAGCAAAGCATCCAAGAGAGCTGTGAAGAAAACAGGCATTTTTTTATCAATAGCTGTGGAGATCAGGCAAATCCATATTCTGGTACACTTCAGGAATACTATCTCGTTAAGGTGGATTTTCTTTTCAACTTGAAGGCAGAACTCCAGTAACTGTTTTATTCCAAAACTCTTCCCGATTTCCTCATTATATCAAATGTCATGAGTTTCCACTGTCTTTGTGAAGACCTGGAAGAAAATCTACAATGCCCACTAGACACCTCATTCTGCCATTCACCTTGCCCACAATGTACAGATGTTCCAGCAGTTTAACACTCTTGGAGAAAGCACAGAAAAGCAGGAAGAATGTGCTGAATGCAATTTCGTCTGTATTTCAGTCCATCCTTAAGGGGTTTTTTTGATAACACGCTGTATCTGAGAGGAAGTTTAAAACTATTTTCATTTGTTATACACCTACCTTCTCACGTCTGCAGGTTTTGCAGCTTCCTCAGATAAATTTTTTGTTCATTGCTCTTATGAATTACAAGTAAATTTGGGAAGCTTGTTGTTTACTCCTCCTTCAGTTCAAGCACCTTGACAAGCATCCAGGTTGATGTTATCCTACCTACTACACCAGCATGCAGGAAGATTGATTTTTTTTCCAATATCAAAGGTTTATTTCCTTTGACAATTTGGTTTTCCAGCTCTCCATAATTTTAAGACTTACAAAGGGACAGTCCGTTGCAGATGGACACAATCTTATACGTGTTACGTGTGTCAAGCAGAGGTCAAAATGCAATTTGTTCCGGAACTGTAGTGTTCCACAAGGCTTCTTTCACAAGCCTCAACCATTCTCCTCCTGGTTTTTCCCCCTTCCTAGCACATCTCTCTGCTGTGGAACTTCCTCAACATTAAGTCTGCTAGGGATAGATGTGATTATCTTGCTGTTCCCACCAACTTCCATGACATGTCTTGTTGAAAACAAACTCAAGAGTAGCACAGGCAACGCCTCACATTCATCATATTCTGCCCTTACACAGACAAGATTAAAGACCTTTCAGTAATTAAAGATGGAAGGATGTCGCTGAAAGGCACAGGGCAGCTGGGGAAGGTGAGTTATCCAAGTGACACATCTATGATTCTCTTGTCTTCTCTGACCCCTTCTTCTGAAGGCTACTGTTTGTAAATCAAGATTAACGAGAAGAACGATGTTTAAGTGCACCTGATCATAAATCTGGGAGAGTTAGTACACTCTGTGACAAGATTAATATATTTTATACCTGACACTGTCTGTAGAATGCTCTTTGCTAAATTTATTACCATCTGAGACCTGAAAGTGGAGCACAGATTTCCTTGCAGGGCAAATTTCACTTTTTGCAGAGAGCTTCATTTGCAACTCTATATCCATTTCCATCCCTCTGGAGGTTATTTTCATTATGAAATAAACTTTTAATATAATTCTGGTATAATTATATGTAAACCAACATATTGGCAAAAAGCCATGAAAGAGTGCTGTTGGTTAGATCATTAAGACAAGTTGGGAAGTTTTTCAGGAAATATATCAGAAATTGCCATTTCATTTCATCTAATTCAAAACATATTGCAAATCAAATATCGTTCAAAAATTTGTTAGTGAAAAAATGTAACTTAAACCACTTTTTAATATAATTTTTCCTTGAAACAGACTGCATTTCATATAGACCTGTTTTCTTCCTTTGAAATTTATAATGACTATCAAATACTTCATTTACATTTTAAAAAGTCTGAACTCAAACTGCAGTAATTGCAATTTATTGAAACAGGTTTTTTATAACTGAGCCAGTTCCTTCTTCTGAAATTCCCCCAGTTGATTAATAAAAATTTTTGAGATTTTCATATTCTGTCTTAACTTGAAACAAAAACATTTTTCAATCTTGAATTTCTCAGAGACTGGGAAAACAATTCCCACTGAGCCATAGGAGTCACAAGAACTCTATGAAAAATTGCAGCAGATCTTCAGATGTCCAGAATTTTTGCACCGTGGTGAGTGCTGACAAACAGTTCCTCAGGTTGTCTCCTTGGCTGGCTGAACACACCTGGGATCAGCGTCACATATTGCAGGGAAAATTATTTTGTGCAACTGCTGCCCCAGTGACAATGACAATATGACACATAACTTGCAAAGGTGATACCATCCAGTTCATCCCAGGCAGCTGGAGCACCATGGAGCAAGGAGAAGTGGGATTCAGTCCTGCTGAAGGAACTCCTCACTGGCTGCTTCCTCCCAATTTGTTTGTCCTGGAGCTGCTCCTGTGGCTCCAGGGAGTGACCCCAGGCATGAAGGGCTGGTGGCACATCTCTCCTTGTGGCCTATCCCTGCTCCCAAGGCTGTCCTTACACAATCACATGAGCCAGACAAGTAGCTCCTGTCCCCTCCTGCATCAAAACCAGAGCTAAAGAACCATCAGCAGATGATCCCAGTTCTATTCCTCTGGAGAGCAACATATGGACAGAGATCGTGCCTCTTTCAAGATATTTCTCTAACTCACATTATAGCTCCAGTGGCCTCCAGGCTGACACATGCCATGGGAAGTACACACATGCCAGAAGGCAATTTCCCTCCCAAGACTCACCCTTGTCCACAGCTCCCATCCTTACACTTTGATTCTCCTTTGCACACACAGCCACATTCTCAGCAGTTCCTGACACCACGTTTCCTGAAGTCAGCACCTCACCAACAGTTCACTTCTCGTTATATTTCTTGCTCTTCAGTGCCACTGTCACCTCCTCCCACCATACCATATGTTTCTCATCTCTTTCCTGCTGAGCAGTCTTCGGTCTCTGAAATCTGACAATTGAAATGACCTCCCTCTCCTGGCCCCCAGCCCTGTCTCAGGCAGTGACTGCAGTTGGCACACTCTGCTCTTCTCAGGAACCCGATCCACATCTACAAACAAGGGTAAAAAGCATGTCCTCATTCCACCCTTGGCCCACTCCATGTCCTGGTGCTGTGGGGGTTTTGGGACAGAGAATCTTCCTGTTCTTTGGCTATGGAGCCCTTAAGCACGTCCTTGCACCCCATTGAGGTCACTGGGTGCTTCATAACACACAGAGCTGAACCTGCTCCCCATATTACTACAGATTAGTAGTTTCTAGAGAGGTTTTGTCGCTTTTTTTGTCACCAGCACCATGGAAGAGCTTCTGACATAGCACAAACTCTCAAAGAGAACTTCAAGACACAAGGTCAGAATCTCACTCATAAACAAACTAGTTACTCATGTTCGTGCTCCTGCTCTGCAGCGAGGACTAATATAAAGGAAAGTGGAGTTCTCTAATCTTCCACAGTATAAAACACCCAGCAATCAGAGGCTTATTAGCAGATAATGATTTACTTTCTACCCACGAGCTATTTGCAAAGATCATCCACTCTCCCTGTCTGAAGTATCATCAGGGTCTCTCCACAAGTCTACTCCATTTATCATTAGGGGGATTTACACTGTAAACAGGACAGCTGCATTACTAAGTCTAATTATACCCTCAGAAGACAAAGCACCGTGTGCCTACACATTGCACTGGAATTAGAAGTCCAGGTAGAGCAGAAGAGAGGCTTTTAATTAAACAAAGTCAGTTACCTTTTCACAGAAAGCCTACGATTTAATTTAAGCCCACACACAGGAAGAACAGGGGGTCAAGCACCTTCCCCATCCTGTGAACCTCAGGCCTCATGAGTGCCAAACACAACAATCATTTCTGCTTGCCTCATGTTTCTCTTTAGGAGTTCTTCATTCTTTTCTTGGCTTTCATTCCTTTAATTAAGAGTAAGGAAAAGGTTCTAGTGGCTTCATAGCATGTCACATTTAATCTGCATAAGACCCCACCACATGTTGGGGGGATGTGTGGCAGGAGTTTTTAATAAAGGATTACAGAATGCACCTGCTGTGGCTGAAATATTATGAGGTTTTTCTAAGCTCTGGGAGGTCTGCATTAGGGCAGCTTTGACTTGAACATTTATTTCTTATGAAACTTTGGCATTGGGATGGAGTCTGGAGCACAGTGATGATGCTAACTGATTTAAAATGCCAAAAAAGTGATCAGGTTTTTTGCACAAAATCAGAGAAGTGTTCATCTTAATGGCTTTTGCAAAGATGGGCAGAATTCCTCTGCCCCAGACAATACATTTCTTTTTTTGTTCCCAAATGTCATCAGATAATGACTTTTATGCCAACAAGTTAATTGCAAAACCAAAGCAATGAAAATAAATACGGAACTGTAGTCATGTATTTTCTACATTTGCTTTGAATTTTATATCATGAACAGATAGTTTTGTGAAGGAAGATTGCAGATGCCATGGAAAATAAATGGTGTTTCCGAGAACCACCATTGTCCAGCCAAATGATCTCCTGCCTACTCTCCCCGCTCTGCTTGCACCACTTGCACTGCTCATTGCTTCCATTTTCACAGGCTGTGGACATGGCGGTCCACATTTCTCCATCTGAAGGAGTTCAGCCTGAAGCTCACCAGGACACACCTTTGCCTTTTGGTGCAGGTACAGACCTCACTCCATGTTGCACAGGCAGGTCCAGGGTTACTGGGGCAGATGGAAGCAGCACGTGCACATTCTCCTACATCTTTGAGAAGCCTCCAGCTCACCCTTCCTTTCCTTTTCCTGGTTTTGAGGCGGTTTTACTAAGAAAACCTCTCTGTAGACCACTGTCGGCATGAGCAGCTCTGACAAAGAGGGAGCAGCAGCCAGCAGTTACACAGACCACTTCACCCCAGTGTGCCCAGCAGCAGAGCTGGACCAAGCATGTCTAGAAAACAACCACCTTTGGTGTGTTAGGCATCTCCTTTTGAATAAATCATTTGTCAGTTCATTGCTCACAGCTGCCAGTGTGCACCAGACTATTTACTGCATCCAAGCCCTTTCCATGCTAATGGTTCATAATAGGAGAGAGAGACAGAGAAAATACAGGAGCAGTGACAAGTGTTAATGGGGGCTGCTCTCCTGCTTTGGAGCAATTCTATTAACACATTATACTGCAGCTGAGGGTAATTATTTCCAAGGGAAATGGTTGACCATGACCCGTGGTAGGTTCTCATAATGGCAATTAAATTCACATGTGACTAATATCTATAAGACATTAACTGAAGCTTGAGGATTTATTAAGATTTGCGGAGACATCTGCATAGCCACAGAAGACAGTCTCCTTGGGCTGCAGAAGCAAAACACAAAGTAAGAAAAGTTCTTGTTGGCTGAATAAATTACTGTCAGATTTTTAGTAATACGTACTTTACTCTGAGCTGCAAAGTAGTACCTCTGCAAATCTAACATTTTATTCAGCCACAAATGAAAATAAAAGGGGTTTATTTAATATGTAATTAAATATTACATTTTGCCTTCAGTGATCACTAGTTCAATCTAGGAGAAGCATTTGGACAACACTCTCAGGCACATTCTTGGGGCTCTCCTGTGCAGGGCCAGGAGTCGGACGTCAATGATCCTACTTGTTCCCTTCCAATACAGGTTATCCTATGATTCTACAACTGAATATCAAGCTGATTTAGAAACATGAGAAAAGGGAATAAAAAAACGTATTTAAATTCCACTGCTTCTCATCTGACATTGTCTGTCTCTCCCTTACTGTAACCTGATGGCAGCACGGCATTGTGCATTCAGTCCTCCCCTGCCATGCAAATAAGTAAAATACTGGTAAATGGGACACTCCTTATTCCTTTGCAGCTTCCAGCTGGCTAAGCCAGTACTGAATAAAACCAGCAGCTGATTGCTCTGCCAGTGGAAAATCTCCACCCATTTCCCTCCTGGCACTGGGCTCTCCATTATATTCCAGTCACACATTCATTTACCACTGAACCACATCCATCCTCTCAGGGGCTATAAACAAGGCTAACAGCAAAAGAGATAATGCAAGTTCTGCTGTGCCATGCATGCTGCAGCATTAGAATGTAACAGCCTTTCCAGCTGCATGAAAGGATGATTTTCCATGGGTTTCCACAGTGGCCTGATGTGATCTCTGCCATCACAGATAACAGAGAGCAGTTACAGTGAGCTACCAGCCTCCCAGACCTCTCGGAATGACCCTGCTGGTTGCAGCTGCAGAGGAGTTGGCAAAACTTTAGCCCTTTATGGGAAACCATTCTGCAGTACCTGTCTTTAAGAACCAAATGCTGTCATGAAGAATTTCCCTCACTGCACAATTCTATAAATGTTCCCAAAGAACAAAATGTGTTGTTTTGTAACGAAGAGCAGCTCTCATCTAATTCTGTCCATGCAACTGCAGTGCAGAAGGCTTTAATGAGTATCTCTCCATTGCCTTTTGGATGTGTGTTTATACACAGTTGGGATATAACGGAAGGAAAAGCAGAACAGAAGTGAGGAAAATTTAGATCTACATCATGGGTTGAACGAGTGTAGATGCAGACTTTACCAGCCAGCCAAGCTTTCTGCTGCCTGTGCAGCCTCACAGTAGCTGCACACAGCCAATATTTGATAGACAAGTTGGCAAAGCCTCTTACATCTCCCATTACCTGCATAATACACAGCAGACTGGCTACAGGAATCCACAACAGGCAAACACTCTGGTCAGCAGCCTTGGCTTCTTAGCTCTCACTGTCATAAGCAATAAAGCAGAGAGGGACACAATTTCTTTCAGACATTGATGGAAAAACCTTTGGGCTCCATCATTCACGCAGAGTTTCTATTGATAAAGATGCACTGCAGGAGATCCACTGCATTTAAAAGCCCACCTGCATTTATTTGGCTGGCTTGGCATTCTTTGTGTGTCACAGCCTGCAACTGGTTCTCAAATACAACTTCCACTGCAGAACTCTGATTAACAGCAGAACCAAATCCAACATTGCTCTCAAACAAGGAATCCTCTCTCCTTGTCTCCTGCTTGGCCACTCTCTGAAATCAGCTGAGAGCAGATCAGGACCTTTATGAACTTGACAGATTAAAAAAAAAAAGTAAAGGGTGGACTTTGTTTTTCATCAAATATTGATTTGACCTAGATATGAGAAGAATTCACAACTCAGAATATACTTTGAAGTAGTAGAGAGCATTAAGAAAGGAAATTGTTTATAATTTCAGAGGCTACTTGCCCATATATATAAATATATGAATAGTAGCTATATCTATATAGCTACATTATCAAGTAGGAAAAACATCTTTGGCAGGCTTGATAATGTATCATAGTAGCAATAAATTTGGAAAAGACCTTGAAGATCATCTGTTCCAACCCCATTTGAAACACCCTTAGAATTTCCAAAGCAATCCTGAATTGAGACTCTCATAAGGAAAAAAAAAACATTGTTGAAGAGTACAGAAAACATTCTTGGTTTTTTTGTTTTGGCTGACAAAACATAATTCTACATAACTATGGATCAGCAGATCAATGACCCAGAGACATAACTCTGTTGAAATAGTCTTGACATGGTGAGCATTAAAATGGCTCAGAATAGGCCTACAGGGTCTCACTCATCAGTGCACCTGCAGCAGTTCAGCAGACGGTAGCATCACTAAAATCGCCGTCAGTCCATTAAACCACACGTTTACAAATGTATCTCCCTCTAAAGGAGGAGCAAAATCTGATTTCATTTGGCAGACTGAAATAGCGTCATCAGAACTATTATCTAAAATATCTTCAAAGGTGCTTGTGGGGTCTTTAGATCCTGTTGAAAACCCCACAAATTTTACATGTCATGAATACAGAACTCCAATGGAATGCTTGAATGGGTAAACCAAGATTTTATTCATGAATTCACACCAACGCAAAGCAGCACAACCTCCCCACACAGTCCAGCCAGCCTTCCCAATCCAAGACCATCAGGGTCTTTTCCCAAAGGGAAGATGCCCAGAAGGGACTGAATTTGTCCCATTATTGCCCAGTGCCAGAGCCCTGCTTTGAGGTAATGGACATCTGGTTTTGATGTAGCCAACAGCTACAGGTTCCCATTTTCACCCAGTTCAAGTCCACCAATTTCTGCAGCTTCTTTTCCCCCTTCTCCACCCAACACTCTTCCCTCCTCTTCCATTGTCCATATGGGGTGTTCTCCGTGGATGAAGAAGAGAGGCAAAGCTCAAAAATCAAAATCTTGGGAAAGGAGGATGACGAGACATGAGAAACATGCTGAACTCACCTTGGTGCACTGGGGACCACAGCAGGTGCACTAAAAAGGCTTCTGAGAGTCACTTGTTCCCTGCTGGTCCACAGATCTCCAGGCCTCATCACAGCTTGTCATGAAAGGAACCCAGGGTGAAGAACCTTGTGAAGGTCTTTATGACCTTCATGGAGGACAACCTGCCATGGTGAGAAATTTAACCTGGTGGGTGAATAAATGGAGAAAGAGCAAGGGCACAAGAGGGAAAAGGCACAATAGTCAGAGCTAACCCCAACCTAGAATTTGAGGGTCTTTCTGCAAAAATATTTACAGATTTTGAAGGAAAGGTCTCTAAAGTAGAAACCAAAATATTGATACATTAATCATAGATAAACATGTCATACCACAAATGCAATTCTGTGAGCAGAGTCCTGAAAGATATTATAAACAGCTCAAAAAATTTCTTGCATACTTCAGCACTCCAGGTCTATTTCCCTGCCTGGCTTAATTTTCAGTCTGGGGGGAGAAAATCTTTTGTCAAAACAATGCAAATATCCCTGTGCTTCATAAAAGAAAATTCCTTTTTTTTACATGATTACCCTAATCTAATTAAAGAATGTTCTTGTCCCATCTTGGAAAATTAAATGTCTTCACACAGATCCAATACTATCATTTGGAGAAGTCACAATAAATTACTTATAATCCACAAAAAAAATCATTCTTTCTCTGTCTCAAACTCTTTGCAGACTTAATTAAAGAGCAAAAATCAGCATCCCGAAGTGAATCNAACTTCCACTGCAGAACTCTGATTAACAGCAGAACCAAATCCAACATTGCTCTCAAACAAGGAATCCTCTCTCCTTGTCTCCTGCTTGGCCACTCTCTGAAATCAGCTGAGAGCAGATCAGGACCTTTATGAACTTGACAGATTAAAAAAAAAAAGTAAAGGGTGGACTTTGTTTTTCATCAAATATTGATTTGACCTAGATATGAGAAGAATTCACAACTCAGAATATACTATGTAGTAGTAGAAAGCATTAAGAAAGAAAATAGTTTATAATTTCAGAGGCTACTTGCCCATATATAAATATATGAATAGTAGCTATATCTATATAGCTACATTATCAAGTAGGAAAAACATCTTTGGCAGGCTTGATAATGTATCATAGTAGCAATAAATTTGGAAAAGACCTTGAAGATCATCTGTTCCAACCCCATTTGAAACACCCTTAGAATTTCCAAAGCAATCCTGAATTGAGACTCTCATAAGGAAAAAAAAAACATTGTTGAAGAGTACAGAAAACATTCTTGGTTTTTTTTGTTTTGGCTGACAAAACGTAATTCTACATAACTATGGATCAGCAGATCAATGACCCAGAGACATAACTCTGTTGAAATAATCTTGACATGGTGAGCATTAAAATGGCTCAGAATAGGCCTACAGGGTCTCACTCATCAGTGCACCTGCAGCAGTTCAGCAGACGGTAGCATCACTAAAATCGCCGTCAGTCCATTAAACCACACGTTTACAAATGTATCTCCCTCTAAAGGAGGAGCAAAATCTGATTTCATTTGGCAGACTGAAATAGCGTCATCAGAACTATTATCTAAAATATCTTCAAAGGTGCTTGTGGGGTCTTTAGATCCTGTTGAAAACCCCACAAATTTTACATGTCATGAATACAGAACTCCAATGGAATGCTTGAATGGGTAAACCAAGATTTTATTCATGAATTCACACCAACGCAAAGCAGCACAACCTCCCCACACAGTCCAGCCAGCCTTCCCAATCCAAGACCATCAGGGTCTTTTCCCAAAGGGAAGATGCCCAGAAGGGACTGAATTTGTCCCATTATTGTCCAGTGCCAGAGCCCTGCTTTGAGGTAATGGACATCTGGTTTTGATGTAGCCAACAGCTACAGGTTCCCATTTTCACCCAGTTCAAGTCCACCAATTTCTGCAGCTTCTTTTCCCCCTTCTCCACCCAACACTCTTCCCTCCTCTTCCATTGTCCATATGGGGTGTTCTCCATGGATGAAGAAGAGAGGCAAAGCTCAAAAATCAAAATCTTGGGAAAGGAGGATGACGAGACATGAGAAACATGCTGAACTCACCTTGGTGCACTGGGGACCACAGCAGGTGCACTAAAAAGGCTTCTGAGAGTCACTTGTTCCCTGCTGGTCCACAGATCTCCAGGCCTCATCACAGCTTGTCATGAAAGGAGCCCAGGGTGAAGAACCTTGTGGAGGTCTATATGACCTTCATGGAGGACAGCCTGCCATGGTGAGAAATTTAACCTGGTGGGTGAATGAATGGAGAAAGAGCAAGGGCACAAGAGGGAAAAGGCACAATAGTCAGAGCTA
>WEKX01005023.1:0-24726 GCA_013390025.1 Pitta sordida
TGTCCCTTATCCAATTCTTGAGTTTTCTTAATCCTCTTTTAAAAAACTCATCCTTGGTCAAATGCCTCCTTTTGAACAGTTGTTTTATCTGTGAAGAAAAAAAGGATTTTTATGTCTTTTGCCCTCTTCTATTTGCCAGGTACTGCAGTTGAAAATTATCACTAATGCAACTGATCTCATATAGAAAATATCACTATCTAGCCTCTAACTGTCTCACTACACTATAAATTCTAGTAGAAAACATTTGCTTTTTATTTTCCCCCACCAATATGGAAAATGGGAATGCAGCAAGGGCAGCAGTGTGTGGGCTCTCCTCAGCAAACAGGAATCACCTGCAATCCACTGCACGTGCTTTTAATCTGCTTTCCATGTCCTAACAGGGCACAACAACAACCCATTGCACAACAGAGCTCATCCAACAGATACATACAAATTACAGTATTTGCAGGAAACACCTATTTCCCAAGACTTGGGTCAATTAGACAACTATAAAATACATCAGAAGTCCAAAACTCCTTTCCCCTGTGAAGGTTTAATATTAAAGCAGAGGGCATTAAATAGGTGGGACACAAATGCACCTGTGCCTTGTTACTTTAACCAGGAGCAGCTGTGTCATGTAACGGAGATTATAAAAAGCTCCAGGCTAACAGGGGAGCTTTAGTCCAGCTTGGCTTCGCGTTAAGGTAAGTAAATTTAACTTTGGGTGTGTTTAGCCTCTGAATTGACTAAGGCAATGTTTGTAGGGTGTGTACTTGCTTTCCTGAAAAGTAAGTGTTGAGTGTTTGAATATAGGGAGTAGTTCTAGTGTCTCCCTTTATTTTGGGTGAGTAACTGAATATAGTTGGAATATAATTAAGTAGGGTTTTTTATGAGGTATAAGGAGAAAGATCTCAAAAAATAGGTCCTAGCTGTTTTGTTCTTATTAATACCAGGAACACCAAAATATTGTTAATAAAGTAGGATACCAAGGCCTGGCTGTAGGAATACATCTCTTTTGCTTTAACTTTAAAGGACATTCAGGTTATGTTGTTGCTTCATAATCTGTAGGGAAGTTTCTAGCAGCGAGGAAAAAAGTTGTCACATGTTCTTGTTTTTTGTTTGGTGATATTAGCTTCTAAATTTTGCCTTTTTTATTGTTTTTTGTCTACCTTATAGTGATGTCTCAATGCTTTGTGGTTCACTATTTGTGGCTTTGATACATCATGGGGGTTTTTCTTTCATGTCTTAACTGCTGCTTATTGTGGTATTTTTCTGGAACCAACCCCCTTCAAGGGATTATAGTATTTCTTTCTGCTCGAAGACTGTAAAGCCTTACATAAGGCATTCCTGTACTCTCAGTGCAGAGCAACCTGAACTAAGGCAATATGGACACTAAGCATATAAAGCACAGTGTTCCTGTGGTCTTTCTCACGTTGCACAGGCGACCAAGCCCTTGTTGTAGTAATTAGATGAGACAGGAGCAAAAGTGTATGCTTCTTTTTGTTGGGGTGGAAGGAAGGATGGATGGATGTCTGAAAACTAGACAAATCAGAGTTTCCACGTTAAACAGGCTCAGGCTCCCAGGGGAGGCCTGAACACTCATGACTGTGCTATGCCTGGCTGAAGCAACTCCGCATTGTGTTTGGAGCAGCATTGTTGCAGGTGATGTTTAGTACAGTGCCTAGATGAGCTCTTTTTTCTATCTATTTGTTGTCATGTTGTCATGTTGTCAAGCTCTGGCTGTTCCATCTAGATATTTCAGGCTTTCCAAATTTCTCATGTATATATGTATGTATGTATATATGACAGCTTTGGTTCTGAAGTAATTGTATGACTTTGAGAACTAGACAGTAAAGAATAAATTTGTCTTTTTCTATATCTATGTGTGCAGTGTCTAAAGAATATTATTACCATGTATTGCTACAATGCATATAACCTCCCTGTCTCTGTAGTACTGAAAAAGCTTGATTTTTCCAATGCTATGTTGCTGCAATTGAAATAGCTTATTTCTCACCGCCAATGTAAAGCATTTTGAAATATGTGTTTACAAAGTCCATAAAGTATTTGTAGATAGAAAAAAAAAAGTTTTCTAGAAGTTATTCTTGTTCTTTATCCATAAGCTGTTTTCTTAATTGTTGAATTAAGTCCTTCATGCAGACTTGAACCACTGCCCCCTTTGTGCACAAAGCTGAATGTAAATGCTTCTTACTGTTTGCATTGTATCTCTCTTCATTATAGCAGTCCTTTGGATATCCAAGTGGCATCTGTAATACCTAATTAGGGCTTTTTTTGAGTCACTCTTGCTACTTGCAAATTACTTGTGAAGCCTTTTGGCGAAAGCCCTTGTTTCCTGGTGGTCTAGGTAATAAGTAGTTTTCGTGAGTTTGGTTTAGTGGTTTTGTTTCAGAAAATTTTTGTCACAACGGGTAAAAACACATTTTTCCTTGACTTAGTTTTCAGGATAAATTTAATTTCCCCATAGAGAGCAAGTATATTGATTAGCTGGAAAATTTGCAAAATGATAAATTTGTGGCATCTGCTGAAAGAGCTCAGAAGGTTGCGGACATTCTTTATGGAACCTAGTGTATCATCTTCCTTTATATGTAATTGCAACAATTTCTCTTTGGTCTCTAAAGAAGTTAATACTGGTTTTCCAATGAAAATCCAAGCTTCACTCTCACTGCCAAGGAGCTTGGCTGACTTGCTGAGGGTCACTCAGCTATATTAATTTTTATAGTACAGTACTCAGCTGGTGAGAAAATCTCAAATGAACACAAGTGAGGGACAACAATCTGTCCTGTAACTTCCCTACCTCTCGCTTCTCATTTGCAAAGTGATCATAATACTTCTCTAGCTCATATGATTTTGAGGTAAGCATACACAGATGTATTTATGCCACACCTGTGCATAACTTCCTGGCTGTATACACCTACTTACACACCTTTTCTCTGAAGCTTGCTCTCATGCGTTAGCTATAACAGAACTTTAAGTCCATAACTAAGATGAGCCTGTTCTGGGCATTTCTACAGTTAGAGTTGTTTTGGCTTTTTTCCAGAGACACAACTTCATTAATACAGAGAAGGCTCAACAGGGTGCAGCCATTTAGAAAACCTTCCCTGCAAAGAGTAGGTGGAATTTGTACCAGTCTCCTTGTGCTGGGGATTTGGTTTGCATCAACTGACAGAAAGTTCATGTCAGGTTAGTGTAAAACTAGGAAACAAACAAGCCTGGTTATTGTAGAGATGTTCTTTCTGTGTCAGATTTTACGTTATGCAAATATAATTAGTTTGCAGTATGGAGAGGTTATCTATTCTGTTACTTTAATTGACATTTTATTGTGAAGGCTTGATAATGGCTTGGTTTAACTGTGCATGGATGGCGTTCATTTAATGGAGTGTAACTTGACTGGAATTCTGCCTCATCAGGGTGGCAGAAGTAGCTGTAAAATTTTATTGACCAATGAAAAAATGGGTCAGAAACTCAGTGTGCACAAATCAACACAGCTGGCTCAAGAGTCAGCTGAGCATCACTGGTGTGCTTTGGGTATCTTGTTTCAGTTGACTAAGAACTGTTGTAATATGATGGATACAAACTTGAGTTTCCTAAGGTTTTATTCCCTATATTTAGTCATAGTCCTCAGATGCCTAGAATGTTTTCTGAAATTGTAAAACTGAAATGGTTGTAAAAGCTAGTTCATTAAATCCTTGTAGAAATGGAGCAGCATACAAATTCAGAGTTGTATTTTGTGTAACACCTGGGATGATGGTAAAAGAAAAGCAAAAATGTGAGTCAAATTGTTTGCAGGGACCCCCAAAGTAATCAGAAAAGACGACCTGTGCTTCATCAGAACAGATTTTTTTTTGAAGGTGTTAAGCCGTTAACAAAGGAAAAAATATTCTCTTCAAATGTAGGGTTTTTTAAAAAACATTAGAACAATTTCGTTCTTATGGTTATTTCATTGATCTATTAGGTCATCTTCTTAGCAGGACTTGCCTTATTTTATTTACTTATGATATATGGTATGTGACAAAAGTGAGATGTTGCTAAAAGGAACTTTTTTAGGCAGCAGCACTTATGCACTTTATGCAAATAGAAACCAAACGAATAACAATAGCCCTGAAATGTCCTTTCTTAACCATCAGCTACTAATTGTATATAACAAGTTTTCCTATAAATCCAGACTGATACAAAGATCTCAGCTTCTAAAATCTTTCTGTGAACTTTGAGAAGGCTTTCATCATATATACGGTTGTCTGCTTAGTACTTTGACCCTTTTAAAATTCAGTTAACACATTTGGGTTTTTTCCTTCTAAATCTGATTTCAATACAAAAATGTTAAATGTAACACTAGAAATGCAAATGGAAATATCATGGAAATAATACAAGTCAGATGCATTTCTCAAATGTAGTTTAATGACAAATTCAAAAAAATCTATCATTTTGATGAAAAAGAATATTGGTAATTTGGAAACAATAGTTAGCAGATGATCTTTTTTGTTTCTGGAAAATTGCTTTCCATGGCTGAGACAACCTGGTTTCTGTAGTGGCCTGTGTACTCCTGCAATTGCAACCTTTGTCAGGGATGCTCAACTTAGTCCAAAACCATCCTTCACCTCAAAAACAATGCTGTATTCCAAGATTGGATATCCTGCAATAGAATTAAAGGATTTTTTCCTTTAATTACCTGTGCCACAGTCGAAAAGGGAGACGTTAGGATGAGTGGGAGAAGTTCATCTTGGTATGGATAGCAGGTATGCTTTTTTCTACTCATTCCAATGCAGTCCTAGGCGTGTTAAAGTCAACATGTATGCCTGAATACATGTTCCCCATTCCTCATTAAAATTGTTTTAGAAGTAACAATGTAATGATTTACAGTTTTCTCCCAGAAAATATTAAATGATTCACATCTTCTTATGGATATTAAAAAAACTCATACTTGCAGAATGGCACACATACATGCTAATACTATCTACTGTTCTGGAGCGATCTCTTTTTTTTGTCATCACTGTCTTCAACTTTAATATATTAGACTTCACAGAAGTCTTATTTATTGTGACAAATCAAAGTGCTGCTAGGGTGCTCATCTGTCAAGGAACTAATTTTTCATGTCATCTGTTTTGAGGATGGGAAATGAAAAATATTTCTTTACTTGTAAATGTGATTTGTGTCTGGAAGAAAATATATAGGCTGAGTTCTACAAGAGAAATTCTTTTGCAAAGAGGTACAGAGTTCTGCATATGCAGATATATGGACAAGTGAACTCTGAGTATTATTTTCCAAAGGTGGCTCAGGGCACTGGGGGCTGGTAACAGAGCAGTTTCAAAGCTCTTCATGTTTTATTATGGAGAAGCAGATGTGTATCTTTTTTGGAAAAAAACCACACAAACAAATAGATTGGCCTCCAGTTTATATAAAAATAACACCATTATGATCCTTTTCCTCCTAGATAGCCTGATTTGTGGCTTGAGATTTTTATTATACTCCAGGTCTGTTTTGAATCTGCCATTATCTCTTTGGTTGTAATGAGCTTGATATAGCTTTGTATCCGATTAAAAAAAATTAAATCAGGACCTCTAGTTGCTGTGGAGCTGCAGAATCTTAACGTTTACTCTGGTTTATCCCCTAAATGAATGCTGAGTTTTTTAGAGTATTAAATTTTTTAATAAGCTCTTTCCTGTAATGTGATTAATTGAGTTGTTGTCTTGAGGCTTCCATTTTGCACACCTTTGCAGGACTCCCTGTTGTAACCAGCAGGCAGAATGCCACCACTCTGGAAGTGGACATGGCACACATCCACTTGCTGTGCAATACAGAGCCAGCCCTCTGACATGTTGAAGTAGAGGGTACTGCTGTACAAGGATTTAACTTGTATAGCAAAAAGGTGTGAAATGTAAGGTGACTTATTACAGTAGCGGAGGTGAACTGAGAGTTAGTCAAGGGTATGGTGGACTCTACTGAAATTATTACTCCTACTTTAATATTCTACCTTTTCTCATAAAGGATAACTTCAAGGGGAGAAGGAAATATGAAAGACTGACCTCAAATTCTTCATATCAGTCTTAGCACCACAGGAATTTTGGGGAAGTCAATGTCCCCTTCAAACTGACATTTCTTGCAATCTGGACATATAATTGAGGGATGTTCACCCTTATGAAGATATCTATTTCTGAGTTTTAGGAAAGATTGCATTCAAACGCTTGAGCTTGGAATGGCTTTATAGCTAGCTTAAAAGTCGTAAGAATGAGTTATGAAAAAATGTGTATATTTGTTTAAGAACATGCAATGTAAACCCTTAGTGTGGTAAAATGTCTTCTCTGCCACATCTTATTATAGACTGAAACTGTGCTGTTTAGTACAACACTTCAAGAACCAATTAAATTACAAAATTTATTACTTTTTACCTGTCAAGAAAAAGCAACCCCATGTTACTGCTAGAATGTATTGAATATTTGTGGGCAAGACTGTTAAGAAAACTCTTGTTCTCCCTAGAGCTATTTTTCTGTTAATCCACTATGTAAATCTTTTGTATTTTATTAGTTTGAAATTGTTTGGCAGTAGAATCAGAACAAGAAAAAGGATCTAGTCTTTTATATGCATAACTAATTAATGAAACTAGTAAAAATCAATAGTGGAGGATGCCAAACTATGAAGTGTTAAAAAGTAAGTTCTTGAAAGACAAGTCTACCAAGAAACCTACATTTGGAGATAATCATAGTTCGACAACTCTGGATTACACATGTTGCTATGGTTTCTTCACATGACAAATCCACTAAAACTCCAGTCTAGCTCTTGTCCTTGAGTACTTTGCTTAGAGCCTGTTACTCAACTCTTAACATGTACGAGTCATATTGTGCTGTGAAGTTAAGGACTATTTCATACTATAATATTGTAACTACTTTCATTTTAAGTGAGATTTTAAACTTTATTTAACAAATGAAGAAATACTTGGATATGTCCTAATCATGAGAAAATAGCATACATGATTTCAAAATAATACATAAATTGTATTAGAGTTGGAAGCCTTACTTCATTTCATCACTAAATTCTGAGGTTTCAGTCCATATGGGCTATATAAAAGACCTTGAGGTGTTTGGGGGGTTTTGTTGTTTGGGTTTTCTTTTTGATGGGTGTTCTTTGGTATTGCAAATATTGAGTACATTTATGCAACAGATCAAAGGAAGTCTATTTGTCTCATGGTCTCTTAGCAGCTATAAATAGCAAATAGTTAACTTGGTGTGTTCAGGAATGGTTCCTTCTTTGTTCTCACAAGAAGGGCAGGAAAGATGATCTGAGCCATTACAGACCTGTAAGCCTGACCTTGGTCCCGGGTAAAGTCATGGAACAGACAGTTGTGGCTTGGATGGATGGAGTGTGGTGCCTGTGGTTCCATGCTTGTGGGTCTGGAAGTTGGACTGGATGATCCTGTGGATCCCTTCCAGCTCAGAATAACCTGTGGAACCTGTGACACTGTTATAATATGAAAACTTTGGTGCTGTTGTGTTTCCTTTTTTTTTTTTTTTTTTTAAGGAGCAGACCTATGTGAAGGTGATGGGCAATAACTCCGTTGTTCAGTGATGGGAGACAATATTTGCTATTAAATTTAAGCACCTATTGGCAACCCATTATGATGACTTGGCTGAAATTTCTGCTGGTTTGTAAATCTAGTAAGGCTCACAGGAGAGTCAGAAATGAATGTAGGTTGAGACTTTCTTGGATAGTTTCTTCTTTCTGTTATCTCAGTCCCTCTTATGATAACAAATGCAGTTTCCCTGGAAGTGATCTGTGGTTTTTTTCATTTGAAGAATCCCTCTTTATAAGTGAAGTCCTTATCTATATGAAGATCCCCCAAAAGTCAGTCATGATGATCAGCTATGCCTGCTCCTAATGGGAGATTTTGAGGACAAAGTCATTGCTTCAAGGAGACTGTCACCTCTCCTCTAGATTTTTTTTTTAATTTTGTTCTAGGTTTGAAAATCAATAGAAATATTTTTCCTGCCATGAGGTACAGACTCTATGCCACTGTTGAGGACCACATTCAATGCAGTAACTTGAGGTGCAGCAGCAGGTTGAGCTCTGGGTGGGAGTCCAAAACTTCCAACTCTTTGTATAGTAAAGGGCCCAAGAATGTATTGCACAGTTGGGGGGAGACACAGAAGTGGCAGCATCTGAGAACCCCAACTGTCCAGTGCTTAGACAAAGGTTCAGGGTTCCTTTGTTTGAGGCCCCTCCTCAGAGGCACTGGCTCGAGCTCTTATTTTGTTATTTAGCTATTTGTTATGGTTTAGGGGNAAGCTCTTATTTTGTTATTTAGCTATTACACCAAGATGAAAATATTTAAATGCTCAGAAGGGCTGACTCTCTTTAGGAAAGCTTGGGTGGAGTCAGTGAGGAAACCTGGTCTGACTGTGTGAGTGAGGTGCATGTAGTTGAGAAGGGACTTAGGTCTCAGCTGAGATGTTAGGAGTCTGACTGCCAGAGCAGCTCCTGGATGGTAAGACAGAGAGGCTTCCTTAGCATACATGAAGACTTTAAATCAATTATCAGTGTGTATGGTGGTGCACATATTCAAACCAGCTCCAAGGTCCTGGCACCAAGCCTGCCATACTTAAAGAAGCAGATGTATTGTGCTGTAGGACACACGGTGGGATTCTTTGGGCTGTCCTGTGCAGAGCCAGGAGTTGGACTTTAATGTTGCTTGCGGGTCCCTTCCAGCCTGGAATATTGGATGATACATCTACAGTAATGGGTTTCTGTATGAGACTGTGGGGTTAGTCCTACAAGAGTGCTGTCCAAGAAGAGCATATGATGAATCTGTTGGTCCATGAAAATTCAGTTACAATAGTTCAGATAAATAATGGACACATAATAAAAAGTAAAGAATAGTATAACCTTAAGAAACAATTGATTACTAAAGAACAACACTTATAAATGTAATATTTCCACATAAGATACTGTTCTTTGTCCAAGTTTGCAAGAAACACAGGCAAAATCTGGATAAATATAATTCAGCTTATGCGTTATGATAATACTAAAATGAACTGTTTTCAAATCCAACACATCATCATAGCTCTGTTCTCTGATAATCTCCACATCATGTATTAATGCCTACTAACTTTTCCTACTTTCTTTTTCTTCTCTTTGCAATCACATTTTGTGACAGTTACATAAATACTTTGATATTTGTAACTGGAAAATGTAAGTGCTGGGTAAGCACAATCTGTCCCCAGTTTACAGCCCGTGAATGGCTGTAATGGAGAAAATTTCATGTCAGGCAATCTCAGAAAGGGACAGTGCCTTGTGCAATCCTCTGTAGACCACATTGCTCTCAAATTGTCATGGGTAAGGTAAAAATTGGATATAAGGATTGCATATTGGAAATATCTTTGAACATGGCTAATTTCTCTTTAAGTAACTTATAATGACAGTAAGTTATTTGAAATGTTGGAACAGGGATATTGGTTAGCTTGAATCATAAGAAATACGTATTCAAAGTTAATGGTTCAATGAGATTTATAGTTGTTCTACAAGTCTGCTAGTCACTGGCCTGCAAGACACAAAAGAAAGATTATAAACCAGCAAGGACTTCAAGGTATGTGCCCCATGGGTGTGCTTTGTATGTTAATTAGAATCAAGTGGATGTGAACACTTAACTGCATGCATTCTAAATAAGAAGCAAAAAGACCAGGGAATTCGGCTTGGTTCAAAGATGCTAAATTTGTGCATTCTAAACCAATATAACAAAACCCTGAACCTTTGCTCATATAAATTTTCTAAATTTAAAATGGATGGTTGCACTGCACTGACAGTAGTGGTACAGGATTGAAACCACATATCTTGCATTTAAATCGTAACTTGTATTCACTGATTACAATTAAAAAAGCTCGTCATTTTCTTAAGCAAGGAAACAATTATTAACCAATACAGCTTCTCCAATTAGACCTCTAAACCATTAACAGGTGTGCTTTTTTGACAGAGGGAGGACCAACATTACACAAGTTGTAAAACAACAATTCCTTAACTGTGCAAATAAGTGCAGTTGTCATAATAAATACAATGAACTTCTTACCATGTTTCTGTGGCTTACCCTATAAATTGGCCTATCAAGGCTTGAAAATAGTAATTTTCTTGCAACTTAGGACTACCTGCATTCATTTCCTTCAGGTTTAAAAAAACTATAATATTAAGGTTAAAAGATAGACATCATAATAGGAAGCGGTTTTTCACAGAGAGAGTAATCGCATATTGGAATGGGCTGCCCAGAGAGGTGGTGGAGTCACCATCCCTGGAGGTGTTTAAGAGAAGACTGGACGAGGAGCTTAGTGACATGGTCTAGCTGGGTGGTGTAGGGCTGGATGACGCCCTTCCGGCTCGAAGTGGCCTGCTAGACTGTGAGGGATCCAGGTTGGTGTTATGCTCTGCGATGTGCTCTCGGTCTCCTTACGGGTGTTAGATGGTGAGTTGGACTAGATGATCCTTGTGGGTCCCTTCCAACTCATAATATTCTGTGATTCTGTGATAATAAAAAAAATGCATTTAGTAAGTTTCCTCCTCTTTGACGTGCATTTTCATCTTGCATTTTTCAGCTTTTTTCTCTTACTCAAAACGTGCAGGGGTAACAGACTCCTGTAGCAATGCACTTGACAGACCCTGGGTTCACACAGACCCAGTCTCTTCAAATCTGAATTCAAGTTAATGAATGGTTGTGTCTGCTAAAGTTGATAAGGCATTATGCTTCCAAAATTTGTGCAGAAGCTACTATATTTTTTCTCTATTCTCATGCATTTAAAAATAAAAAAAAAAGTCTGCTTGCATTTTTCATACTCTTGTGTACAAGAACTCTCCTTGCCAAACAGGCCTGCTCTGGGCCTGATGTTGCTCTGACCTTTACAATATATTAATGTGTCAGGCACAGGTAATTCAAGGACTGCTGAAGGAAGTAATAACTTAATAGAAGTAGACAAGTATAAAGGAGTGAAAAATACTTCCTTCACTTGTGAGAGATCATTTGAGTTGATTTCACACTTACTAAAAGGTATTGTTCAGAATAATGTTTGCTGTTTTCCTTCGTGCCATAATAAATGCTACCTGGAAATCTATTCTGTTGTGTCCTTCAATCACCAGTACCCGCAGTCCTACAACTGCAAAATGTACCCGTACAACTGCATATTGTAGAGTAGACATGTCTACTTTTGCATTAGACTCAAGATCTGGGTTGCTTGGGCTGTTCTAATGCTTTCTTAGTTCACTATAAATTTAAAACCTCAGTGAAGCAGATAGCAGTCAAAATTTGAACTCCATGAGTCTTTCTCACCTCTGTCTGAAAATCATTTGCAACAGAGTACATGGAAACAATATTTAACTTTTTAAATTTTTTTTTTGCTTGAAGGCAGAGGTGATTTCTGTTATTAAATACTGTAAATTGCTTTCACTATTCTAAGTGTGGTATGTTGATGTTTTCAAGTGTTAAACTAGGAAATATTATGGCTGTAGGTTGTTCAGTGTTTTGGAAATACTACAAGTTCCACTCTTTAAGGAGAGAGGAAAAAAGAGGGATAAAACAACATAATGTTGGTGATAATGTTTACTGCTGTAGCCTGGTTGAGGGAACAAAGTAAATATTTTCTTTTGCATGTTAATTTCAGTGTGTACTTGAATATTATTTGCATGAAATGTCAAACTGAATCAAATCTCTCTTTGAGGAGATGAGTGGAGAGTCTGCATTTAGTGGTTTGGGTACCCTTTAGTGGATAACTGCATGACATTTGAAGGTTGGATTTCATATTTAGAGATGATGCCACAAATAATGATGAAAAGAGCAGTGTGGCTGAAATGTTGATGCATAACAACTCTAGAAATGCAGCTTGGCAGCCAGCAGGTAGAAAATAAACATTGATGCTGACAGCTGGAGGACAGTAAATACCAGTAAATAGAATGAGGTGGCACATAACAAATCTGGCATCGTACTGCAGATAATTGAAAAAACCTGGGCTCTCCTGCAGAACTTTTTGTTTTAGCCCAACATGGAGGCACACTAGTAAGGACTAGAAACAGCTGGGTAGAGAACCAAGCAACTGGAAACTTAAGAGATGGTCAGCTTGGAAATTCCACATGTAACTCACTCAACTAGGGAAGAAGAAAAGGGATATTTTCAGCTGTGTCAGTACTGAAAATATTTTTCACCTGCATTTCTACTCCTTAGTTCAAATTCACATTTCAGCATTTAACCTCAGGTGCTTCATGTTTTACCAGCTCTAAAGGATGTCTCTCCCACCCCTCACACTCAGTAGTACTTTAAATATAACTATGGCCAAACAATCTTCTGAGATACATTGCAAAATCTAACAAGTTTTTGGCAAATATCCATTTTTAACTACTTCCTTAAAACAGTTCAATTGACTTTGGTTAAATAGTTGTACGAACTATCAGGATAGTCATTCAGACATAACTGGATAAAAATTATGGTTGCTAGAGATGGATTTCCTGCAAGCTCTGTGCAGAAGGGTGGCAGATGGGAGTTGCACTATCCCACAATTTCTTAGTCAAGTAATCTTCTGCCAGTTCTGTGGAGCAGTGGCAAATAGTAACTCTCTTCCAAGTGTCAACTGTACCTGTGTGTGTCAGTGCCAGGCATGAGAAGGTCAACATTGCCTGGCGCCACTTTCTCCTCTTTTTTAGCACAACTTGCTACTCAATACAGAGAGGTGGGACAAGAAAGTATATACTTACTGTTCTTATTCCTCAGTCAAATCTGATGTCAGTACATAGCGAATGGGCTCTACAGATTTTTCATGGGCTGCTTAATTCTCAGCTGAACATCCAAGTTATAAAGTAAACACTTTTGAGAGTGTACTCCTTTTGCAGGAAGGTAATAATAGATTGCTGAATGAATCTTGAGCTGCATAATGCCAGCTGGGTTGTACATACACCATCTAGTGATGAAGCAGCAGCAAATGCAATATTTTTCCTAATTATCTGTAATTATGAATATGTAATATACATCTCAACATTGATATCACTGATTAGTCATGAGTTGCTCAATATTTTATAATGGAGGTATGGAATAAGACATAAGTGTATGTCACCTCCTAGCAGGGTACCTGGGCATCTTTCACGGAAATGTTATTTAATGGTTTCCAAAACACTGCAATCCTTTCCTCAGGGGCAGCAGTAAATCAAGTGAAGTATCTTTGCGTTGGAACTACAGGCCACCCGCCTGTGCCAGGAACCTGTGTGTGTGTCAGTGTTGCTGTTTCCATAGCTGCAGTTGGGGCAGGTGATGCTGGTGACGGAAGGTGTGCCAACTGCAGCGGAATCCAAGCGCTGTGTTGTTCTATGGGGCTGGGGACATGGCCCCAGGGCAAGCGCTGCCACAGCGCCTGCAGAATGTGACTCGGGACTTCCTGTCCTTGGGGACTGGCAGGCACATCGTAGCCACTGCAGTTAAGGGGGAAAAAAGCTCTGACACTGATGTCACCTGCCATTGTAAGGGGCCTGGGGTGTTGCAGTGTTGCAAAGTTGCCATAATCATGGTGCGCCTGTGTTCATGGATTGGGTGATTTGTGGGACTTGCAGGAGACCCATAACCAGTGAATATGGAGGTATGCCTATGTTTTCTAGTTATCTGATTTTTGTTTGCAAGATTTTTACTTAGATATATGTGCTAGGGAACCTGTGATCAGTGAAATCATATTGCACCTGAGGCAGGTGACTCTTAATTTCCAAAACAGTTAATTTCTCTTATGTAAACTGCCCCCATAAGAAGATTTGTCCTTCATTATAAAGTATTTAATTTTCAGTGAGTGAGGGAGAGACAACTTCTGGGCACTGCAATAAAACCCTGTTATATTTAACTGCTAATAAGATTTCAAATACTTCCTTAGCTGAGCACACATGGTAGCAACATTTGAATTAATTACACTTTTAATCTGTCCATTAAGGTTTCATTATTCTCCCATGCCAGTTTCATGCAAAATCCATTATTTTTCTGGCTTTGTTTTTTGGTTCTTTGTCTATGAAACCTATGATTTTTCCACGTGTGACACTGAATTTTGGATTTGCCATGGCTTTTAAGGCAATGCTGCATATGCCTGAGGTGATTTGGCAAAGCTCACTCCCATGAAAATCCTAGAGTTGCAGATGGATCTAATTGCCCAGAAAGATGTTTCCTCTGGTACCACATATGTGCTCAGCTCTTGAGAGGACTGGGAACATGGTCCTGACAGGGCATCTAGGTGATGTTTTAAAATAATAGTTTAAAGAGAAATCTGAGTCAGTTACCTATACTTAAACCAGTAAGAGTAATGAAGAACTTCATGTGAAAATCCCTGCAAGATCTTTCTAATAGAAAATGCTGGTTGTCATCTCTATTCTATATATTATTAGACTATTTAGTTTGCTTAAAATATTTTTTAGAAGTTTTAAGCAAATTATGCTAAAGCATAATACTCTCCCATTAATGTCTAGAGGAAAGATGAGTGCTTTCATTATCTAAAAAATGTGGAAATAACAATATTCTACTGAAAAAACCAGTCTTAAACTATATGATCTTTAAACTTCTGAGAGTTAAACATCAGCAAATCTTTTCATGTCTTTGTTTCTTTATTGGAACCAGTGTAAATGACTCTTGTCTCTCAGATGCTTGTACACAAAGACCTTTATGTTCTAGCTGTTCAAAAGCTGTTCATATATGTATGTGCATATATATATATATACACAGAAAAGTATTTACATTAAACAACTCCTGCATACTATAATTCAGGCTATACCGGGTTGAGAATAAATCCAATGTTTTTCTCACTTAGAATAGTTTTGAGACTAATGTTGTTAATTAAATATTATTATATATTTACTCCAGGCTACCAGGGTGTTTACTTTTGTAGTTAAACAGGAACTGTTAAGCTTTTTTCTCCCCCACTTGATGTGTATATTTTCTCGTACTGTAGTTGTTTTGTAGTTTCTTTTGAAATATCACTGGTTCGCAGTATCCAGTCTTATAGTATCATAATTATGTAAAATGTCCTTGGAAAGAAATGTAGGCACGAAGAGATAGCCTGACATGGTGCAAACTTCAAAGTCCTGAAGCTGTTATTTCATTAGTGCTGGAACAGCTTGCTGCAGTTTTGTTCCTACATTTCAGATTTGTGCATACAAGAAAAGTGATAATGCAAAGGAATGATGGTGCATGAGACTTGTTTTTTTTTGGTTCTTTAAATGGGAAGTGAAGGGATGGAAATATAAGTAAAGAGTAAGCATTAAAATCTGTAACAAACTAACTTATGCTGAAAGAAACATATTTCTTCCAAATATGGGGTTGTGAGCCAGATCCAAATTTTTTCTAGATTATGTGCAGATGACATTTTTGTTCAAAATTATCATCTGAGTACAGCAGATACTATTTAAAACCTAGGGCTCTGAGAAAAGCAATGTTCATGATACATTGAATGTTAATGAAAATAATTAAAATTATTGTATAGTTAGATCATCTGAGACAAAGGCCTCTGGATTTTATTCCTCTATATTTGCTTCCTGTACTTAAAATTAGGATGGTTCTTTTTGTACGTTTTCTCACACTTATAGATGCTGAATGAGATAGATGGTCCTGTACAAAGAATGATGTCAAACATGTGAGATACTCAAAATATCAGGGGACAGTTGATTTCTTCAGGTTTAGCTTTTCTCAATAAGCTTGAAAACAAATAACATCCTTATTCAAGAAATCTTTTCTTCAGTGCAATTTCTCTTACACAAGTAGAAAGTATATACAGCATATAGTTTCTAGATAAATCTCGTACACAAATAGTTCATCTTCCATTCTGAATATCTTTTGAGGAAAGGCCAAGTTCACATTTCATTCTTTGTGTGTTGATTTCAATATTAAATTTCCACCAGTTTCAGTCTTCCTGATGGGTTTAGAATTCCAGTCACTGGTAAGCTGAGCATATTTTATGTCAGGAGTAAAACAGAAGGAAGAGACCAGAACAGATGATACACCTTAAATAGAATATGAGATGACATTTTACAAAGAAGTAGGAATTTATTTTCTTTTTCCCACACAGTATGTTAATTATAAATTACCATTCATTTTTAGTTAAAATATTATTTTCCCATTCTTCTAGCTCTATGCAAATAGCACTTCATTTTAACAAACTGGACTTTTAGTCATCTTCTTGTTTAGTATCTGTTAGTACAAAGGTGTGAATTGATTCTCTGTGTCCACAGATTTTGAAAAGAAGAACTTTATTAGAGAAAGTGAGAGCATAATACTGAGTATGTTGGAAATATTTCAAATGAAATCTGTAATTGAAGAGCCATAAAATGTGTCAATTTCCTGTAGCACTTGGACATTCTTAAAACTATGGCATGACTTGAAAATAGAGATGCAAACCAGAATTTTCTTTTCTTTACAAATTTCTGTGTAAAAAGTATGAAGTGTTAACAACAACAAAAGCTCATTTCTGGAACATAAAAGCATTGATGGGATATGCAACTTATTTTGCTACTGTTCAGTGAACTGTTGCTTGCTTTCCTACTGTGAGCACATTGTGTTCAATCCGTAATGCAAATAGATTCAGTTCCAATTCATTTCATCTCCATGTTTTACTTGTTTGTATCCCACAGAGCCATTCTTTTGATGCCAGGTATCTGCTCATTCTTTTTTTGGTTTGTTTATTCGTTTCCTGGCTTCATAAGGTGGCAACATGTTTTAGCTGGCAATAAGGTGTATTTGAATACATGGTTGTTTCTCTAGAATAATAATGGTCAGATGCTATTAAAACTGGCAACATGACTGACTGTCACATGGTTTGAATGATTTTTTTTGTAAGACACTTGTTATTTCTGATCTTTTGAAATGGCTCTACAAATCAGGCAATGTTAAATTTAAAAAATATCTATTTAACAATCTCTCGGCTTATCTACTTTTATACTTGATATGGGTGCATAGTATATTTATCTTTCACTATTTGTCATATAAAGCAAGCTTCTTTTTAGGAATTTCTTTCAAAGCTATGCACGTAGATGCAGACTAGGGGTGCTTTCAAAATTAGCTAAGATGCTCTTAATTTTGCTGAGTTCTGTTTAATGCCGATGAGTTCTTTCACTGGCAAACAAGTAGGACCTTTCTCAAAGACCTACAGAAATGTTCCCTACTCATTTCTGAAGACTACTGAATGTCAAGCACTCTAAGAGTTTTCCTACTCTCTTCAATAAGTTTATTTAATTCTGAGTGAAGTGCTACAGGGGAGTGTGTAATTCCTTTCTTTATGTTCCTCTATTTGCTGACAGTAAAACCATTCATTACCATTTGCAGTTATTTACCCCTTTGCAGAATATTGCTGCAGAGTTTATAAACATTCCACAGAAAAGTCCCTTTTGCTGTAAGTTAATTCTTAACTGCTTTGAAGGTATGTACATTCAGGACACTGAGACGATGTTCAATGGATTTCCAGCATTCATATGCAGATTTCAGCTTAGATATTGATTGTTTAATTAAGAAGTGTTATATAAACATACACATTGAAGTTGGGGATTCTGGCAACAGTCTCAATATCAGCCTAATGTGCATTTTCTTCCATAGCAGGATTTTCTTTCAGACTTTAGCACTGCATTAATCAGTGTCTTTATTGGAACCTCTTTAATTTTAAAAAGTAAAGCGTGTAGTTAAGTCCTTGTGGAATAGTATCTTGAATAAGTAATTATAAGTATTAAGTGTTTATTAGGGATTTTTACAATTCTACTCTGAAAGGAGTTGGACCTTTTTATTCCGTGATGTACTTATGAATCCCCCAAAACCTTTTATTCTTTTGTGTTTCACTTCTAGGAAAAAAAATATTTACATGAATCTATTTAAAATTAAATGATCAATTCACAAACTGAGGCTTCTGTGTCAATGAATGTACAGTATAAATGGAATATGAAAGGCTCTCTAAAACCTCTCAACAGGACCTGCGTGCACAGGCAGTTAAATCAGCCAGCTTGCAGTGAGAACCTTACATACAGAAATAATTACTGGGTCTGATTCAGATAAAAGTAAATTAAATGTAAATGCTGCACCTAGCTAGTGAATGCTGCAGTAGCCTGAATTTTCTAATCATGAGGCCTCAGAGCTAAGGCCTGGGGGGGAAAAAAAGGAAGAGGAAGTTTTACATGTGCTGAGCTTTCTAACCCTTCCCATCTAATCTGTCCCTGGCCTCTTTTTGCTATGACTACCTGAAACATTGAAAACCTCAGTGATTCTTCTAGATTTGCCCTCTATTTCTGAGAATAACATCCAGTTAGTATGTCATGCTGAAGGAGAAACAGAAGTGAAATATAAAAATCACAATGTACTCTTCACACTTATTTCATGCACTAAGCATTAAAATTAAAAAGTGGTTCAACATAAAGAAAGAAATCAACTTTAAAATCTGTTTTTAGGCATGGCCATGGAGAAATGTGCTTTCCTTTTATCAATACCTTGCAAAACCTGACCTTTGCCAGCAGAGAGAATGAATTTATCTCCCCATCGAAGTAATTGTCCACTAAAATTATTCGTTGAAATCTTACCGTCAGTGATTTTAGAGAACTTTTTATTAATGAACAGATAATGTGCTAAGGATGCCTGCTCTTATATGGGAATGGCTAGATATATTATTGTCAGAATCTTTTCTCTTGTGCTGTTTGATTCTAGTCATCTTTGTCTCTCTCTGTATTTTCTTGGAGATGTGTAGATGAAGTCCATAGAGGGACAGGACAAGCTTCCTTAGATTAACAGGGATATTTTCTGAGTTCCGAAATATGGGACATACTGACCTCTGGGAAGTGTCAGCTAAATTAGATCAGAATAACATAACATATCTGCTAATCTGAATAAATTTATTTGTTAAAATGGAACTTTTCAATTGATACAGGCTGCGACTTGTGGTATGAAATTCTGAAATACATAGTCTTGTTCTTACTGATTCTCTTCTTCTTCTGGCAAAATCAAGAAATCTGTAGAAGTTCAGCAGTTGTGAAATTAATACATTAGTCTGACAGTTTAAGCAATAAACAAACAAGCAGAAGTTTATCTAGCTAAGAAGTATAAATTATTCTTGAAGCAGGAAGCAGATGGGCACTTGATTAGCTTTAACAAAACATGTTATTTCCATGGACTTCAACAAACTGCAGCAAATTAGGCGTTGACTAAATGAGTTGTTAGGTGCCCAAAATAAAAATGAAGTCCTTATTAAGTTTTTTCTTATTTTTACAGTGTGACATGGTAAAATGTCAAAAGGCAAAATATGGAAGTGACTCAGTAAAACAATAAAAGATGTAATTAAATACTTTTTCTATCTGTGTGGGAAAATCTAAGGCAGACAGGCAGATGGAAGAAGAGAGGCACACAAATTAGAAAATTAAGTTCATATCCATGACTAATATTGTACTTAGGCGATGCTTGTATTAGCCATTGTCCATCTGTAAAGCAGTAAATGTTCACTTCTGAAAGATATCTAGATCTTAAGTGTGTTAGGGAAGGGCTATAACATTGTGGGCTAAACTGACTGAAAATTCCAGGGAATAAAGATTTAAGGAAATAGTTGGTTTTGTTAAAAGGATAATTGAGATTGTTTATTTCAAATTTGACTCTCCATTCTTCCATTAGTATTGACAAATTGTATGACTTACAACTGAACCTAATAATTAAACTAGCTGAACTAAATAATAATTGAAACAAAGCTAATAAAGGTATGATTTAATCTGATAGTTTTAAAATTACTAGAAAGCAAAGAGTACTGCAATGATTTTGAAGACCGTGCACAGTTGTATCAGTGGCCCTAACCACGCTTGGGTTTCTGCGCATGGGACATGTGGCATTCCCGAGGATCTGATCAGCAGTACAGCAATCCCTTGCTACTTTGCAGTTCACTGTTCACAGCTTCAGTACATCGCGGGGTGTTCTCCTGCGTCTTTACTGTCTCTACCACTACTTTGTGGATTTCACTTACCATGGCACCTTTCTAGAACTGACTCCCTATGTTATTTGAGGGATTACTGTGTATCCAATGTTTTATCAGATGTTTAAAAGAAGTTTTAATAATGTGGCATTAGAAATTATATTTAAATTACTGTCTGACTGGGGATATATATTCACTTCATGTAGCTGAAATATTATGAAGCAAATGGAGACTGACCATAGTTCTATTCTTCTGAATCCTAACAACATACCCTTCAGAGACTATTGTGGGAGTATAGCTTTACTTTCCAAAACTGCTTATTTATGCATAGACCTCTATATAACTGTAACTAAATAGCAAAAAACAGCCCAAATATGTAAAATGCCAATAAGATCTGAATTATAACATCACCTTCTGGATTGTATCTTCAGCCATTGTAGCTGCAAAGCAATCTTTTATCAGGAGGTTTCTATAGAGTTTAATAAAACCTGCATAAAATTTTAAGCTGTAACAATTTCCATTTCCCTTCTCTGGCAGATTGATGAAGATTTTTCTTTCTTTTGTAGGTATCTTCCTTAAATTGTTTCTGAATATCTCCATAAAAATACCCTTAAAAAAATCAAATACCACTCTTCGAATAGAAAATGTAGGTGAAAATAATTTCTCATGCACAGTCTCAAACATTTAACTACTTAGAGCTGATGTCTGAGTATTACCAAGTACTGGAAGTGCAAACAGTATTTGGCCAGGAATTTCAGTGAAATATGAAGAAGTGTGGGCTCAAGGATCACAATGTGGTGCCACTAAAATTTATTCTGAATTCCTCTAATACATCTTGCTCTTTCCTTTTCTTCACCTTTCCCTGTCCCTCATATATTCATATATTAGTATTTTTCTCATCTGGCTGAGTATGTTCATGAATAAGTAGTTCAAATAGAGTGAATTTTATGCTTTTGTATGGGTATAACATGCTAATAGACTACCAGAATTAAAAAAAGGAGCTGGAAAGTAGCTGCCTTGCTTATTGTTTGTCTTTAGTGAGAGTTACTATGAGTGCAGGAAACTGACAGACATTTCCCACAAATTGCAATAAGAAATCTCAGAAAATATGCTCTTTTTATTATTATCTTTTTATTATTTCTAGAATTATTTAATTTCTGTTATTGGATTTTTCCATGTTTTAACTGAATTATTAAATTGATGTTTTGCAAAGCTTAGGAAAAAACTGTGCACCTCTCAAAATTGAAAGGACCAGTTTAGTTCACAGTGCTTTTAGATCACATTCATGATATCATCATCTTCATTATCACAGGCCTTCTATACCTATAATGAACGTTTTAATTTTGAAGTAACATATAATTTGCCAGAGTAGTATTATTAAAGCAGTTCTTAGATCAATTGTAGGAAGTTAATCTTACTGGTATGGTACAGTAAAGATCAAATGTTTAGGTTCAGATGTTTCTTAATATTATTTTTATAAAATCACTACTTTGAGAACTAAGAACTTGTATGGGAAAATGCAAATTTGCTCCATTACTGATTTGTGATAAATATTTGTACAAGGCAAAGCCAATTAGTTCAACAAGGGCACTAAAGACTTGGTATTTGCTAAAGCATTTTCTCCACAGTGGTGAAAGATGTTATGATTTGTGCCATAATCTTTAATGCAAATGAGGAAACTGTATATTTAACCTATTAGCAATAAACCCAATGTCTGGCACAGTTAGACACCGAATCATGCTATGGACAGTGCAGACACTCCCTGACAAGAGCACTTGCTCTGTTACAGTGAGACCGTTGTAGCAAGAGGGATTGGTGCTGAGCACCAGCAGGCTCTGCAGCAAGCAGGGCTTTTGTAATCGAGTACTCAGCACTCTGTTGACCCACACTGCAAACTCTGTATTGAAGTCTGGTAGGAAGAAAACAACTTCATCTTTGAAACTTTCTCTGATACCCTGAGGCTAGTGCTTCACCATTCTGTCACTTTTGAAACTGGTCTAAGTTCTCAAAACCAAGCCGAACTAACTGCCTTCACTTCATTTTGCTGTCAGTCTTTATTTTTAAAATGTTCATTTAGTTCTCTGAGTTTATTTGCCATTCTTTTTCTCCTCCACATTTTGTCAAATTTCTAATTAGTACATAATATCTCCCCCAAGCAGAGTGCAAGCTGGATGTTGGGTATTTTTAAAATTTGTTTCAGTCTTAGGAAACTGACATCTCAATTGTTTTGGATTCCCATTTGACTTTTCATGAAATTAATTTATTTGGTGTAAGTAAGTGGTGAAGATTCAAGCCCAAAAGAAGCTGCATAAAAGTTCTGCTTTGGTGTTTGGTAACACCTTCCTTTCTTGGCCAACTATTCATGGACTTGCGTTTGAATGCAGTAAATAAAATAATTCCAAATCAATTATTAAAAATTAATAGATTTTTACGATGTCATTAGGTTATCTATCAAACTTTTTCTGGAGATTAAAAGAAGAAAAATGTGGCCGAACAGAATTGATCCTGGTCCTCATACATGTCAATCTGAAGTTGACCGGTTCACTTTCAGTCAGTGGAAAATGAAATTATTTCATTTTCCAAAAGAATTATTCACAGCTCCATCAGACAGCCCCAAACACTCTAGACATCTTCAAGAGAATAATGGCTTTCTGTTTGTTTCCCTACAGAAATGGGAAATGATTGATTTGTACAACAGGTGTTCTTCTGTGTGTCCCACGCTGTTTTTCAACACTCTGAGGTTTGAGGTACAATGCATATTGCAAAAGGTGATACACCTGGTACTAATTTAGTTTTCAAAATGAGCTTCGATCTCCAAGGGAGAGGAGACATTTGAAAGTTTCTAAAAACAGTTGTTTTTATTAAAGTGAGATATGTGAATGACTCACAGCTGTGAACTTACTGCATGGATTTTAAGGTCCTATTTTCTCTATAATACTGTGTTTAGTGTAGCCTTTTTGTTATGATAGAATAATACTCAATTAAAAAAATTTTATTCTTTTGACTTTTGGGTAAGCCAGAGTCCTGTATTTTAAGAACACATTGTCATAAACTTTTTGCAATCCTAAAATGTTATTAGGGTAACATGGAATTAAGAAATAGATTTGAAAAACCCTACCATAGCCCTTCCTTCTCTTCTTCCTCAGAGAGAGATGAGAGTGCAGAGCTCCCAAGGATGTCAGCAATGCCTGGATCCTCTGGAATGTGTCTTCCCTTGATGGTTATTGTGATAGACTTCTTGGTGCAAGGCAGCAACTAGAAAAGATTAGTAATCTATAGGCGGAGTTGACACTAGTAATATGGAGGAAGCTTTTTGTGATGTTGCCACTGCTTAGGAGAAGTGTTTTGATTTATGCTGAGATAGGTTGTTTGTGGCACTGTGCCATTCTGTCTGATTGCTGGCTTGCCAATTGCGATGAAAACTGGAAGGGGGACAATGACGTTTGCTGTTGTGTGGATATTTTGTGCTTGGAATGGTGTTCCGTTTTCTCGGTTACACATTTCTGCTAGGAATGCACTACTCTATTTGCCTTTTTTTGCCAGGTCTTTTTTTCCTAAATAAAGACTTATTTAATGAACTAGGCTTTGCAGTGTGTAAAGGTAGAGAGATAACATTGTTCGCTAAATAAAAATACTTCAGTTTCAGTATTGGTGAAATTGCCAAGCTTTGTGTGCTGTTCATTCAAGGTTTCGGGAAGATCTTCTCTTCAAACAGCAAATTTTGAGCTTTCAATTTTGTGAATTGAGATAATCTGAGTCCAAAATATGTGCACATTGCTTATGCCACTTGCTTTATCAAATTTCTTACCTATCATCAAATATCTTACCTATTTTCAGTGTCACTAGGGTATTTCACATTTGGAACAACAGCTTAATTCATGAATAGATAGGCAAAAATAGATTTTTTAATTGTATAGTAAGGAATGGAGATTTAAGTAAGAGTTCACATATGCCATCAGACTTAAAAAATGTTAGTTAAGTAATTTTTTTTCTTATTTTTTCTGGTTGTTACTTGGTTCTGGCTTACTGTTTCTCCACAAAATGTAGAGAAATGTGTCTTTAAATGCTTCTTAATTTTCTGTTTATTTCTTATGATTTCTCTGTTTTCTCTTGCATTCTTTAGCGATTAGATTGACACCTTTTCTGCTCTGTTGAGTAAACTTTGTTATAAATCAAATCATCAGTGAAGTGTGGACCAGAAATCCCAAACTTTTGGAAATATTAATTGTAGCTACTATAAATGCTGTAATTTATTGCAACAAGATACAACAGAAATTGCTTTCAGCCAATCCAAAATATCCTGATATTACTCAATTTCATATAAGGAATCATAACTGTGACTGGATTACCTCCCCTGATTGTTCAAACTAGCTCTGGGCAAGCAGAAGTATAGGAAGAAATTGATGCAGACTGTATCAAGTATTCAGATAGCCCAAAAACATCCTATGAAAAACAAATATATAAAATCTAATTCAACAGTTTTATGCCAACTTGAAGTAGAATTTTAACATGATCTAGTTCTGAAAAATACATATTAACTGTGACTGGTTTTATTTCCTTATCCCTCTTTTTTTCCTTTTGCTAATGAGGAGGAGTTAAGCGCCCAAAAGATTTTTGTCTAAAAATTCATTCAGCTGCCTAGTCTTATCTTTTTGCTTGGAAAAAATGGCCTCTTCCAGAGACTATAAATTATTATGAGGTTTAACAAGACTAAGTGCCGGGTTCTTCACTTTGGCCACAACAACCCCATGCACCACTATCGGCTGGGGGAGGAGTGGCTCGAGACTAGTGAAGTGGAGAGAGACTTGGGTGTACTGATTGATAGGAAACTCAA
>WEKX01005023.1:24894-67743 GCA_013390025.1 Pitta sordida
ATTTCTGACTTAATATATCTCAGAGTACTTCCCTCATAAGTAATATGGGAATAAATGATTCTTTATTTGAATCTTGATCTGTTCAGAGATATAAAAAGGGAACATTTAAAGCTTTTCTCCTGTTTACTTCAGTAGTACTGTTGAATTTTTGAAGGTTTGCGTCAATGCAACCATGCAGAACACAGAAGGGAGCGGGAAGATGAAGATGACTCCATTTCAGTAATTCTCAAACTCTGAAGTTCTGATCTCAGCCCAAAGTCCTGTAACTAACTTGTCATTTCTTGCCCTCAGGTGAGATTAGGGCAGCTCAAAACGTTGCTGTGAAGTCTCAGGCAATAGGAGTAGTTTAAAGCCGCATGGCATGGTCTGGTGTCCAGATTGGGCTCAGCAGTTTCCACGTGCTTAACAAGTGTTGCTATTGCCACATTGTTACTGCCAGAGAGGGAAAAAAAGGGGTTGTAAACTCCTGTTTTACCTTAGTTTTAGTACAGTAATGACCCGATCAGTTTAAAAGCAAGTAGTAGCAAACTGCTCCCTGGAGAGCCCACCTAGAAAGGGAAACAACCCTCTAGCCAAGCATACACAGAAGACAACAGCTTGCTTTTGCTGGAAAGAATATATAAACAGTGTGAATATCTGTGAATTTGTCTGTGGGAGTCATTTTTTCATCTGAAACTAGAACTAGTCAAGGAACAAAAAAAAATACATTTTAAATGTAATTTAAAAGAAATTTCCTGTCAACTTCTCTGCTGACTAGTTCTTTCCAGCAATTTGGGCTCAGAACATGGAGGTTTTGTTTGTTTCTAAAAGCAAAGACACTTTCCTTGCCAGGTAGGCTTTTTGAGTTCTCACAGCTTAATTTCAAACAAATTCTTCGTTTTCTAGATCAATATTAATGTTTTGAGAATGCCCTCTCTTGTAGAGAGAGAATTGCAAGTATGGCTGCATATAGATCACAACAGCAGGTGACATATTTCACAAGTTGGCCATAGCCAAAATGTTACATTTTGTGATTTTCTTGGCCAGAGAATCATGTAAACAAAATTTTCCTCAGAAATATTGATTAATTGATGTACTCATTTCCTTCCAATAAGTTTTTAAGGGAAAAAACATAAGGCATGTTTTACCTATGTGTTAATTTGCACAGATTAAACCAGGAGATACATCAATTAATCAAAGTGAAAATATCAGTTTTAGGGATTTAATTGAAGTGATTTTTCAATAGTATGTAAATTACACTATTTCAGTCACCCTTCTGCAGCCTGAGCCTGATTTGAACATATTTTGCACTGTGTGTTTTTCGGTTTGGGGTGTTGTGGGTTCTTTTGGGGGGTCTTTTTGGTTTTTTCTTTCTTTGTTTTTTTGCGTAGGTTTAATTTTGACAGAGCGTTTAGAAATAAACCTTGTGAAAAACAGAACTATATAATAGCACAATACAGGAAGGGTCCTAATATGCTGGTGAAAAGTAATATATGAATGCTACTGATTAGATTACTATATTATAAACATAGAATTCTGATGGATTAAGTTCAAGAAAAGAATATATGTATTGAAGTGTATGTATCTCCTTTCCCAACCAAGAGGACAGCAAATACGATATTTCAGAAGAAATCAAAAAGCCTACAGAGACATTTTTAATGAAATATCATTTATCCTGTTAGAGTAATTAGGATAAATTAACTAGATCAAATTATTTGTAGCTTTGACTTTTTTATTATTTAATATCTGGGTACTGCTTTTTATAAAGTCACCATAAGTCTAATATGTACCAGATACAACTGAAATTCAAGACCAGTAAAAATAAAATTGATAATATGTAACTTATATCCTATCTTATTTTCTTAAAGGAATCAAATTGGCACAAGATTAATACTGCAGGGTATAAATAGACTATTTTTTGTGTCTGTGCTAGAGGTTAATTCATGATAGCAGCATTGGAAAAGGAGCTTCTGAGAAGTTTTTGTAAGCTAGCTTTCCTTTCTAATGAAATACAATTAGCAAATGAGCTTTGTGCTCTTAATATATAAGCAGCCTACATGCAGAAGTTCTGCAGCTGTTGTAGACAGGGTAGAGTGGTAGAATTGAAGTAGAGAGGTGACAGATATTGATATGATATAAATAATTAGTCTGTAATTGAAAAAAATTAGAACATTAAAAGTGGTTAAAATAGTACCATTTTAGTTTGGAGATGGGAGGTGTTTAAAAATATCAGTTTATTTTTTTTAATGCTAAATCTCTAAATGCTTTGAAGTCAGGGGTTTGTTTTGGCTTTCCTGATCTGATCAAAAGAACTTGGCATGAACTGGAAAAATATTTTAGTCAATCCCAAGTTTTATTTTTATCTTGGTGTTATGGTAATCCTAGCTGGGGTCTGTGTGACTTTGTGTAATCTGTGAAAATTTCTGTTGGAAAGGCCAAAAGATGGATGAGCAGTGAGTGCGGTGAGATGGGTTCATCTCTCTCACCATGGGAAGTGACACATAAATTATAGATATGGTTGTATCTTAAGGAAATAATTCAGTATTGATCTCTCTTAAATAATCAGGTGTGGTGTATTTAGTGTGATTTTGCAAACTGTGTGGAAAAGAAAAGATTTACACAAATACAATAAGAAAACTAAAGCCCTTAACTTAGAGGATCATCTCTACATGCCTTACTTTTCTCTTTATTATGTTCTTTCTATGAATTAGAAATTTTTCACCATTAGATAGTTTTCAAATAAGTCTAAAGTAGAGATATTTTGTTCTGTTTTATTAAACTAGTCTGTTACTATTTTTTTCTCCTGAACCTATTGCCTTACTGAAGACATTTTGGACATATTAAATTTATTTTTAATGCTTTATCGTAACCAATTCTTATAACAAATTTGCAAGGCCAGGCTACACCATGGGACTCACTAGAAAAGATTATGAAGAAGGACCTCCTTTTGTTCAGCTTGGCAGTATTGTTTCCATCACAACCCTAAAGATCATGTTGCCAACCCTTCCTTTTAGCTGAAGAATTATGTTTCTAGGTAGAACAACACAATATTAAATAATATATAGGCTGCAAGTGACAAAGCTGATGTACAGAGCGTTGATTCAGGAAACTACATAGACATAAAGCAAAAATACCAGAAACCACTATATTAAACTTGAAGAATATCAAGCTCCAACATTTTGATCTAAGTTGGTTTGGACAATTATTCATTATTAATAGTAACCTACGCACCTAACTATGACTTTTGCCTTTAAGTATGGAAAAAATTTATATCAACAAATAGATTTTTAAAACGTGGTTTTCAACTCCTGTGCACAATGCAAGTTGTACAGCAAGGGATGGAGAGCTCAGTGTGCTGTCATCCATCCTCATTCTCAATTCTGTGAAAGACAGCCGCAGGCATGGAGAGGTCCAAAGTTAAGTGTGTGGTGGGCTAAGTGACGAAAGAAAACGATGTTGGATCCTTGCTCTGGGATTTCTTAATTGCATGTCCTCTTCCTGCAATCCTCACTTCTGTTGTGTGTTCTTAAGGAAGTTCTGAATTTCTAAGGCTTTTTCTAAATCATGAATGATGTTTCCTTCCTGCTGTGCATTCATTCACAGAGACTATTTTGCAATCTTTACTCAGTTGATTGTGCAATGCAGAAGATATTTTTCTCTTAGCAGAGAGAAATACAGTGCCAGTCTCTAACTTGGTCATATCACTAAATGTCATTTCCAAAGTAGATGGTGTCAAAATGCTCCAGAGTAGTTAATTGCATGTAGCAAATGAGACTTGTTTCAGAGTACTTTTCTCAAGCTGGGAAAGAAGATATGAATTAGCTATGTGGCAAAGTGTCAAAATTCAGTTAGTACATCCTGAGACGCTTTATGCTATTTGCATCTTTTCAATATTCAAAATGTTCTTTTACATATGTGCTTCTGAAACCTTTTTATTCAGTATTTTTGCTTAATGTCCAGAAAACTGTATGTATTTACACTTCTTTTGTCTCCTCTTCAGCGGAAAAGAATGGGGCCTCTCAAGTTTTAGTAAGGTATGAAAGGTCCTGTTTCAATTATATTGGGATTTATTACCCTGCATTCTCTTCAGGTGAGACAGAGTAAACATTAGAATACGGTTTGGAGAAGAGTTGTTTTGTGAGGTAGGAAAGTAGAAAAGATGCACCATGCTGAGGTCCTGCAGAAACTTACTCCATAGTCCGTGCTCTGTTGCCAAAAAACAAAGGCTTTTATCCTGCAATGGCGCTGAATCTTTGTCATGTCATGAAATGCAATACAAGGGATCCCAAAAGAAAAGGAGTACCTGAGCTTAAATAAGAAGCTGAAGAAACGGAGAGAGAAAGAGAGAGAAACTTGTATTTTATTTTGTGTGTTGCTGAGAAAATTAGCAAAACAATATAATTTTGTATAACTCGGAACTTCCTAGACACAGGTGTTTGCTTATTTGTATAACCTCCATAAATGATAACGATTTTGATTTTTGGCATGAGGTCTCTCAGGCAGTTGAAGGGAAAAACCATCACTCTCGGAAGCTCCTGCATGGCTGGTGTCAGGAATGATTAAAAGGAAGAAATTAACCTAGAAGTTGTCAGAAAATATTTCACTTGTTTTTTGCAAGTGTGGTAATGGATGGAAATATGCAGAATTGAAAGCATTTCAATGGCAAACTACAGCAGGGACTATTTGCTTAAATGGAACCACTGAAAATGTCAGTCTTGTCTTCACATCTGTTACGTTTTCCAGTGCCCACATATTAAATATATTGACATAATAGTGGCAGCATGTCTTTCTGCAAACCCAAGAATAGTTCCTCTACTATTGATTATGTCTATTTCTTCATCCAGTTTAATTTAGTCATTTTACCAAACTCAAGAGTTCATATACATGCATGCATATGTATGCTTTCAAATTGTTTTGTAGGTGGCTTAACTCAAAAGGTTCAACCCAAAGTCTAGTACTGCAAATGTGCCAGTGCTTAGTCTCAATAACTGTTTTACTTACTACATCATCTTACCCTCATGCCCTGATTGCATTGTTCCAGGGGCTCAGAAGTAGATGCTCAATGTTGTGCTTCATCAATATTCTGTGTTAAATGAAATGCACTGTGATTATGCAGCCTTAGAGATTAGGGTCATGCAGTCTTAATGAATTGACTGTAAACCTCTGAAAATGGCCACACTATGATTTGTCAGTAACAGCAGAATAGGAAAGAAATTTTTTTTTTGTTTAAAAGCAATTGTCTATATGCTGTGTATTTCATTAGGCCTAATGAAATTAGGCTCGACTGTCCCCCAGACCGAGTTATGTCTGTGATGACAGAAAACAGAGAAGTGTGAGTCTTTCTCAGTTTTTGTTCATTTCTGCCCTTTATAATTAAAAGGCATCATTGTGATGGCAAGTGCTGGCTTCCTTCAGCTTGGCACTGCATTGTGTCATCTAGAGAAAACTGTCTTTTCCTTTGGACATGCCTGTTTCCAGGGTGAAGTGACAAGTTGTATTGGCCTGCAGGAACTTGATCATGTTACCTCCCTGCTGTAGAAGGTACAATGTCATTGTACCATGTGTAATCAGTTCAGATTGGTGGGAACAGGGCTTAATATTTAAGTCTTGATTCATTTGCAAAATATTGCTGTAGCTTTCATTTTTACTTGTAACAGGTAAAAACCTTTCATTTAGAAATTACTGCTTTTTTCATTTCAGTTTTAAGTAAACTCAGTGAAGTGAAAGATCAAAGGATAAATCTCAAACAAGATGAGATGCACGTAATAGGTTATTAAAAATAAGCAACTATTTTAATGTCTTATTTCATATGTATTCATATGAATTCATATGTGAATTAGTAACGTAGCATGTAGTTTATATATAGCAAATAGTATTCAGTAGCTTCATAGTATTTAAATCTCGTTTTCTTATCTGTTGTAGACCTTGGTTTTATTGTAAAGGTAAAACGGACACATCAATTCACCTTTTCTTTGCCTTGTCTGCTTGAGTTTCATGACTTCTAGACCTAATAAAAGCCATTCCTTACTTTGTCAGTGATGTCTACAAATAATCCTAAGCTCGGTTACTCAAAATGTTTCCTCTTTGTAATAATCATAACTCAGGATTATCAATATTTAAAATTTCTTCATTGTTGTTGTTCTTTAACTAATGCAGGACTCATGAGGTAGAAGTGCTGAACTACCACACTTTTCTTTTGAAAAATCTGCATTGTAAAAATTTCAGATTTTTTTTTAGACTTGTGTGTGTTGGCAGTTTCTTACCACTGAGAGCTCTTCTAATGAGTTATTTAGAAGTGTAAAATAAAGACTAAAAACTTCAGTAAGTTTTTCTTTGTTTCCTACAGTTTTATTCACAATTTTTAATGTACCAAATGTTAAGAAGCAATGACATCCATATGATTTGTAGGTTTCATGCATTTCACAGTATTGCTATGATAAAAAAAGTATTGTAATGATTTCTGACCACACAGATTCCCTGATCTAGATGAGGGCTAGAAGTGCTGGGATAATTTTTAAAACAAATTTTTCCATGGAAAAGTCTATCTCATGTAAAGCGTCAGAGGAAAGTACCAAATCCTTTAACTGTTCTTAATCACAAAGGAATAAGCTGCTATTTTTTATTTACAAAAAGAATGTTTTCAATATTTTTGAGTGAGTTGGTCACACGTATTTTCTGTGAAATCATGCAAAGAAACACTCCACTCTCATCAGAAAGAAAAGTGTAGCAGTGTAAGGCTGTCTGATAGCCCTTGGGGAACAGGTGAGCTACAGAAGAAGTGGTGGTAGCTACCTCAAGGAAGGTACTTGAAATGGCATAATGAAATAGATTTGTGTCTGTTTTGTATGAATGAATATGCAATGTCTCTTATTCACTTAGAGCTTTTGAAGATGTGTTAGTTTTTTCACACATCTATAACATATATCTCCATCAATTGTTTCCTCTGTCTGAAGTTTGTATAACACCACAGAGAAATGCTGTTCAGTTCACATAGTCTGTCAAATTGACATTGAACTAGTCTATTGATTTTATTTTAGTTGATATAATATTGATTTCCAGCTTCTGAACTGTATCTTCAAGATCAATATTTATCATATAATAGACACAATATATTTTCTTCAAGTATGTACTTCCTTGTGCCAGCAATAAGTGAGAAAAAACAGTTTGCTGAGGGTGAGAAATTAGTATTAGTGATATTAAATAAGTGCAAAAACATAAAATCAAAACTGTGCTTAGATACCACTCTTATTTCTTGAGATAACTGTATTTTGGAATATGGCATTCAAAAAGACATGCAAGTTAAACATTATTTAGATGCATACTTGGATGAAAATGTAGTGTAACAGCAATGGCATTATGGTGTGCTTGTTCCTTAGAGGTACTGTTGCTAAAATATTTGGTGTTCTGGAACAGTAACAACACTAGTCCAATCTGTATTTACATGACTCTTGCCAAGAAAATGTTTTGAGGGAGTGGCACATATAAAATTGTCATCTACAGAAGTGAAGCATAATAAGAAATTTCAAATTCTGAAGACTAGCATCACCTGACATGAATAAGATCACCTGGTGTAAGAAAAGAACTAGGAGCAATTAAATTCATTCATAGCAGAGAAAAGCAATTGGCCCAGCATGCAGAGCAGCTTAATGTGACCTGTGGCAGGACAGCGTATTCCAAAGAGGTATCTGTACATTTTAAAGAGTAATAGAGACCCAGAGTACTGAAAAGTATAACAGAAAGAAATTCTATTAACTTTATTTTTATCAGTACTGGTCAGTGAATGCCTACAGAGCTTTGCAGATGTATAAGGGCAGAAGGCCATTTCTGATTCCTGCACAGTTGTAATTAGATAGTTGATAAAAGTACTGCAAGTATGCAGAATCCTTCATCTGAGGTTACTGCAAGCAAATGAGCATTTATATCACTCCAGAGATGATGATCAATCACTGCAGTTGTCAGTGAATTTGTGTATATCAGCACAAAAATCAGTTTATTTTCAGACCTTTTAGTATTGGGCCATTACAAATTCCCTTACATATTATTTACAGGTTATAGAGAGCAGAAATGATTTCCCATCTGTTGTATTTCTTATCTCCATCCAGGTCACCTTAAGGACAGAGTATGTTGTTAGGATTTATATAAATCTTTAAGACTTTAGTCCAATTGTTTAAAACTTTGATCAAATTGACATCGCTTTTTTTCTTGGGTAGGAGACGAACCACTCTCCCCCAAAATAATGCAAATCAGGGAAGAATAATCTGCCTATAGCAACCTTAATCTGAGTGCTTTAGAATGATTTATAGGCTCTAAATTATCTGCCTCTTATGGCACTTCATATGGCAAGCTGTACTCTTTACTTACATTTTTTCAAAATCATTCCACAACTGACTATAACGAACCTGAAATTTCGTGTGCTTTATGTGTGTGGGCAGGACTAAGATGCACCTGGGTTGAGGGCAGAATGAAAGAAAATCTAAATGACAAAATTCATGTTGTGTTCGTGCTGTTTTCTAGTCTGTTTCCTCGGTCATCTGAGTTCTACACATAAAACTGATTTTCAGAACAGTTTCTTATGCTTAGTTCACATAGTTTGTAGTCTTTCATTTCAACAGAAGTAAATGTAACTCTTCAAAGGGACCTGTTTGATGTGTGCCATTTATATATGTTTTAATCTGTGTATGCCACCACCTCTGAAATTTTACAGGATCATAATCCAGAGTTTGGGAACAGACATTGAAGAAAATTTTATTGGCTCACATAAGTTATAGTTACCAGTCCTAAGAACTTTTCTTAGAGTTTCTAGTAGGTTTTTCTGTTTGGGTGACTTGAAATAAATGCTTATATAAAATCATGTAGACTAGTCACCTTAAAGTATTTAAATAACAGTCTTCACCCTTAAAAATCCTCTGGATAACCAAGGGAAAGCAAACAATGAGGGAAATTTCCCCAGGCCTGGAAATACATGAAGGGGGAAAAGAGAAATAAGGGACAGCAGAAAGTGAATTATACATGAAACACTTCTACATAGATCAAAGAGAGAAAAGAGAAAATGGTGAAAAATAGGGAGAACAACTTCACCCTTTGCTGCTTTTTTCTGTACAGGTGTTCAAGGTTTCCATAGAAACTTGAATATAGCCTGAATTTGTGGGGAAATACAATTTCTTCCATCTCTCCTTAACTGTTATAAATGCTATTCAAAAATTGATGTGTGGTTTCTGCTTCGGATAACTAGGCCAGTCACTTATACAAAAAAAATTATTAAAGCAAATACACCTACTGATCTTTGTGGCAAAAATATGAATTTAGGTTATTTTTGTGTCACTGGAACAGTTTTGGTCATAAAGCTATGTGCCATTGGGAGTAAGAATGGAGTTTGTCTTTCAGCAGATGATGCAATTACGTTGAATTGTTTAAACAGATTTCTTGAACATTTCTAGAAATATCTGCAATTTCCACTGTTTTTGCAAAATAATGGTGCTTTAAAGGAATAGTTCTTTAATGTTTTTGTCTTTCTGTAATATTTAATATTAGCTTCTGCTAAAAAATAACATGTGTATATTATGGTACTTTGATGACTACCTAGTGACTAATGCCTAGAAATGGATTAAAGCTAATTAAAAATCAGGTCCTATGTGAGATACATGCTAAGTGTATTGTTTGTACTTGTATAGTTTATTATTTTCTGAGACCGTTACATATATCTGTAATCAGTTCAGATACTATTAGCCTGAAGAAGCTGACAGTTACCTTGACATTACCATCTCCCGATGATAGCTGTCAAGGCATGAAAGATTTTTAAATTAAATTAATGATCGTGGTTTAAGTTCTAATGTCTGAATTACTTTCATGAGGAAGTGAGAATAGTGTTCACTGTGGAGGGACAGTATGCTCAGCTGTAATTTGCAAAAAGGCTCCTGCAGGAAGTGCAGAGTTGAGCAGTAGTTGCACAATCTAATTTTAGTGTGCTTGTTTGTGTGTATCTACAGATGCCCAGAAGCAAAATATGGAACTCAGTGTATCACAGGGGAAAGGCAGGTACTACAGACACAGTAGCACTAAGAATGTGATGGTATTCCCAATCTTTGTTCAAAGGGCTTGATACAATTTTTGCAGTAATTGTCTGTAGAAATTCATGCCAAAAAAAATTTGACAAGGAGAAGAATATGGGATTCTTTGCTCTCAAATGAGAGATGAGACACACTGAGCATCACTGGATGTAGATAAATAAATAGCATGTGTTGGCTGATGGGGAAGATGGGCAGTGCAGAGCTGCTGCCAAGGCTCTCAGACAGTGCCAGAGCCTGGAGCTTGGCATGGCAGTGCTCTCCTAAAGCTCAGCCTTAGACTTTAATACATGCCTATCCCAAGGTGTTTCTCAGATTTTGTTCATTATGAAACTGTTGAATGTTGTTGACCACATAGCATCACTTATTCAGTTAAGCATGCATGCATGTAAAACAAAGCTCTGTGATATTGTGAAAACAGGTTGGATGAATTTGGGTCTAGATTTTTCGAACTTCAAATTGTGGTAATAAAGTTCTGTGAATTATGGCAGATGGAAAATTTCAGGCTGTTTGTTACTGTTGATTATACCCTCTATTGTTTATCATACTAAAGGAAAAAAATCTCAAGTCTATCCTAAGAATGAAATACATGGAATTATTCCTATTCACATAATATTGTTTGTAACAAGTAGATTTAGTGTCAGACAAATTTTTTCAAAGTATGAACTATTATTGAAATACAACATACTAATGAGAAAATACCAAATATGTGGAAAGAGAAGGTTATTAAGATTAAATCTAAAATGCTAATATTCTCATTATTCGACTTCATTATTCAAAGGTTATTTACAATGAGTTAATCATCACAATAAAAGTAACTACAGAAGTTTCCTTTGCCTTTCTTCCGCTGTAAGTCTTATACTTTTTCATTTTTTTTCTTCATAGATATTTTTAAAATAAAATAACTGTTTCAGTTTGGGCACATTTTAGTAATAGGGTAATCCCTTGACTATCGCAGGAGGTAAAGTCTACAAAGACACTGCGATAAGCAAAATCTGAAGTAGTGGTAAATATGGTAAAGCCATGTCATATGTTAATTCTTCCATGACCACCATACCATTATCAAACTCTGAAGAAGGGAGAAATTAATCCAACTAGAGGCAGAATTTCTCAAGGAGGGTGTGAGTGGAGGACTCTTTTTGGCTGGAGAGCTAATGGCTCTTGATGGGCCATTCAACCCCTGATGGCTGTGTGGGGGTGGAGTGTTCTTTTTGGGTTTCTTTTGTTTGTTTTTATGTTCTCCTTATTATCATTGTGTTGCTGTTTGTTCTTATTAGTTTCTTAATATATATTTAATTAGATAACTTTTGCTTCCTTTTTCTATGTTTTTTACCCCCTTTGATTTGAAATGTATAGTAAAGTAGATAAGGTCTTTTCCTTCTGCTCCAGGAAGGTTCTGATCTTCCCTGGTGAGTATTGTTCTAGTGTGGGACAAACTAGTGAAGCCAGGGGGGAAAACCCCAAAACGCCATGATGTATCAAAACCATGAATGGTGAACCGTCAAGTAGTGAGGTATCACTGTATTTGTATTGCAGCTGATACGACATTCTGACTTCCTTTTCTATGCCAGAAGAGTTATTGCAACAATGGTTTTAAACTGTGCTGTTGCATTGGTATCTAAAACGGGTGTAGAAAGGATTTCTGATTTCCATACTAAGTGAATCACTACATATTGGTTAGTACCTCTTGGACTAACTGAAAGACTTATTGTACAGTGTTTCATACTGTTGTTTCCTGAGTAATATTGGCAGAAATCCGGCTCCAGCAGGCTGGAGGCTTGAATGCTAAATTGAGGATGTTGTTCTTGTTGAAATTATTTTAATTATAACTTTCATGATCATTACAATGAATAAATGTAAATTAAAGTAATGAAGTATTCTTTAAATAATAAAGTATTTTAAATCAATTTAATTGCACCAAACAAGAAGGGAGATGACAGATGCTCATCAATGCAGCTTATTGAGCTACTGAAACACATTTAGCACTGTGGGAATGAAAGGTGACTTTTGCCTGCACTCAAATAGCATATCTCACAGGTTCACCACAAAATTAACTCAATGAAAAGAGGTCTGATTCAGCACTCCTGACACTTCTCAATCTGATACTAGTATTCATTTAAGTTGTTAATTTAAAAGAAACCTTGTAAATAGAGAAGATAAAAAATAATAAAAAGCCTTAAGTACAATTCATTGAATTTTTATGAGTGTCAACAAGTGAAAAACACCTCAGGAACAGTTAATAAGGAATAATATTAACTTAGTATTAATTAACAGTTATTACTAATGTAATATAAATTGCTAATTATTTAAGTTATTATTACCTTCAAAATGCCTGATATAGAAACTCTAAGTTGTCTGTACCTGTTGCTGGTGTTCTTGCTTTACACTGTCAATATCTTGACAATCTAAAATGTGCAGTAAAAATATCCTCTGAATATGCATCAGTTTTTAATATAAAACATAAATGCACACAATTTCTAGGTGATCTGTTTCATGTTTTATTAAAGCACACTTCTGTATGCTTCCCATTACCTGAGACCTTAACGCCTGTTCAATCAGTATCTTTCTAAAAGAAATTTATTTTACCTTCAAGTTCATAGCTTTAACTCATCACATCACAATTAAATATGCCTTTTTTCCCCTCCCCTGGGCTTTTATCCCTATGTACAGAATAAAAGACGAGTAATGTGAGATTGTATCACATGTTAAAATCTGTAGACAGGAAGTATTTACCCCTTGCCCAATAGTGAATACGATTAACAAACATCTGATGTGGGATTACCAGGGCAATCTATTTTTATGCTTTAGAAATCAACTAACATTCAATTTCTTGAAAATACAATAGAAATTACTTCTTATTTTGAAACATTAGAAACCTTCAGAAGTGAAGAAAAAATGAAAAAAAGGAGGGGGGAAAGAAATCATTTTACTCTGGGCTACAACTAATTTGAACTCCTGAAGTTCCCATAAATACTGTTTCCCTAATGAAGAATTGATTGATGGGCTCTTAAGTTTTTCCGAGAGTAATGACCTTTTTTTATACACCTCTGCTAGTGAATTTATTCTCTGGTTTAAATCTAAAATGTCCAGCTGTTTCCAGTGTTGAATTTTTAACAAATGAAGTATTGGATTTATTTAGTAATAATAAATAGGACAGCATTTGTAGCATTAGGGGAAAATTCATTTACCAATTTATAGTAGTAGGCCTGAATCCCACAATTCAAATTTGTGGAGACCATTTATGTGGAAGTCAATGCCAGCATTTTACATCATTGAAGTGAACAATATGATCCATGTGATGCCAATATAATGGCTCTCCAGGACCTGAAAAATTTACTGAGGGACTTTCAGTTTACTCCTTTGAAAATCTGTGGAAACCACTTTTAGAAAGCTCCTAGATATTTTTGACTTACAGTGGAGTTACAGGTTTGTGAGTTCACAGTCTAGTGCTTCCACTTATGTGACTTATACTAAGAACGTAAACTCAGACAAAGTTTTTCATTTGTTATTACATTTGTAACAGATACAATTTGATATCCTCCTTATTATCTAAAACCTGATAGGAAATAAGTAATACACTTTGAGTTTTCCCTTATAACCACATTGTTGCGCATTAACTTGGAAAAAGAAAGGTATTCTTGTAGGAATTCATCATAATTACAGCATACTTCAGAGGATAATATTAGAGTAACTGTTTCTCTGCATAGACATGATTTAAGTGAAAACCTTGAAGACAGTGACACAATTTCATTAATTTTATAAACACTGGTTCCACTGAGCATTCACTTCTTTACAAATTTCTAGATCTTTTGAGAGACGTTTTTTCCCTTGAAACTCCACAAGGGAAATGTAATCAGCATATCTCCCAGCATGTTTCATTGCAAAACAAAGATAAAAACTTAAGGCAAGGATATTTACATACACAGTTCATATAAAAAGACATGGATGCTGCAATCAAAACAGTGTTTCTTCTCGATGAGGCCTGAATCTCTCAACGAAATATCAGTTTTACTATTATACATGGAACTTATAATTGTTGCCTTCTTTGAAGTGGAATAAGAACAATTTCTGTAGGTGAACTTTGAGGTAGCATCTGTGGTGAAATATGACCATGCCCATCTCTTGGGACCTCTTGAATCAAGTATTGTATTATTTACAGTTGCATAAAATTTAAAAGCCATAAAAAAGACCACATCATTTATTAACATACTGTAATTGCTGATTTTTGTTGTAATTTCTTCCTCTATTGATAAAAACCTCACATTTGATATTGAGCCTTTTTTTGTCTTTCCAGACACACCCCCAAAAAATGACAAACCAATAAAACTCATCACCAAAGCATCTATTATATGCATTTCTGAAGAAAAAAAAGACCCCAAACACTGGCATATATAATGGAAAACAAAAAAAATCTTTATGCATTTTTTGTAATTTTGCAATTAATTCATGTGTCTTTCCCCTTGGAGAAGCAGAAGTTAGTCACAGTTATGCATCGAAGACTGTATCTATCAAAGCCTACATTTCTTAATCGAATGTATGTGCTTTATGTCAGTAGATAATGACGAAGTCGGAGGCAAGCTTATAGGTATAACGTTAGCTATATAAAACTGAAATTCATGAAGTGGATGCTTTAAAAATTTGATATGGGTTTTGGAACCAGAAACTCTATCTTTCAAAATTAAAATATTGATTTAATTTATGCTCTCTGTTTGTGTTATAAAGTTTGAAAGTAAATGAGGTTGTTGCAAAATGACTCTATTGGAAGGCTATAAGGCAGCCTTCTACCTTAAGCATTACAGCTAGGCCGATCGGCTAAGAAGGCCAATGGCATCCTGGCCTGCATGAGGAANCGATCGTGAGTTGAACTAGATGACCTTGTGGGTCCCTTCGAACTCATAATATTCTGTGAATCTGTGAATCTTCAGCTGCATAACATTCATTGGGTATTTCGGACTGGTGCTAGCCAATGTTCAATAAACACTCTGGAAGTTTCGTTCAAGCTAGGAATCAATCAGAATTTCAATTAGCACTGATAACTCTATTCATATGAGCACTTTCCATAACTTGTGTCAGGACAGGTCCTGCTTTGATTTTTAAGATGTGTTTGTAGTCATGTAGCCCCAGCCAGATTGCTTGCTTCTTGATGTTGTATTGTCTGGCCTGAAGGGCCACATTATTTATATTTTGTAAAGACTGCAGGCATTTCAACATTTTGAAAAAGAGAAAATTAGACTGAAGTAATTAAAATTGAACATTTTGCAGAATGAATGGCAGATTAACAGTAGAGAAATGAAAGTCATAGATGCAGTAATTACTCTGATGGATTTTCATGAGTCACAGAACTTGTTGATGCCTGGCCCAGGCTCACAAATTTTAGTGCAAACTCCACTGCTAATAAGCAAACCATAATGGGATTCAATTCCAAGGCAATATGGCTGATGGTCAGAAGTTCTTACCTCTCCCAGTATTTACTGAGCGATGTGGATAAAGTCATTGACATTTCTGCATCAGTATTTCCTTAGGAGGCTAGTAATGTTGATTTATCTTGGTGAAGTTCAATGAAGTCTATTGACAAACTAGCCCAAGCTTTGTACTAAATAATGCTTGCTGTTAAGCTTTTCTGTAATGCTTCACAAGGACTGGAAAGGGAGCTGGAAAAATGAGCTGGCTGGTAAGAGTGTGTGGATGTACAAGGTGTATCATCAGATGGTTTTCACTTGGAAGAACAAATAGGACTTGAAATATTCAGTAAGAAAACTGAGATTCAAGACAGAATAACAGGTTCTTTGTAAACTGAAGGTGAACATGGCAGAGAACACAACTAACAGTGCACGTGTTTTTTCTTTTTGGAAAAAATATTTCTAATATTCTTATCGTGGACATGCACACACTGTACAGTAGAGAATACTAGAGAAATGTAATTATACATTCACCATATGAAATCTAATTATTCTTCAGTGCTTCTATCTCAATAAGTGTTTTCATACTAAAACTGTTTCTGTTAAATAACTATTAGAATTTTATTGAGTTGAGGTTGAAGTTAAATCAAGTGTAATTAAATTCTCAGACTTTTAAAGACTTTTGATTTCAGAATGCCTGAGTGCATTTGTTTTTCTATCGATACAGATATATGCTTGTTCTAAATGCAAGAACTTCTTTAAATTTAGGAGACTTTCTGCTTGAAAGAGATCATCTTTGGTATTATTTCAACTGATTTTCTGACTGCTTGGGAGATCAAGTCCAAAATAATGACAACTATAAATCTGGGAAGACAGATTAGAATTAATAAGGAAATTGATTAAACATTCAATATGTTGTAACTCTCTTTAAATGATGACATATTCACGTTTTTAAGCAAATCGTATAAAGTAAATTTATTGTTTTGTTCATGTCTTTCTATCTTTTAATGACAGTAGGAAAAAATCCCCTCATAATTCTTTTACCTATGTACTGATGTATAAGAATATAGTGTCAACTTTTATACTGCCAGTGTTTGAAATCCTTCCCCTAAAAATTGCATAGCTGGACAGACTCTGGGCGATCCTGCAAGTGTTTTGAAGAATATTCATGAGCCTATAGCTTTTAAATTCTTAAAATCCCATTTAAACTTTTCTCGGTTTTATCTTTAACAAAGAACTTTACGGAAAAGCCATGCAGGAATAGCAATGAAGAATACATTGCATTACATGACATTCCATTTCTTTGTAGCTGGAGAGATTAATGAACTTTCCTGTAGGTTGGCCAGCTTTAACTCTAATGTTACAGAAATAAAAGGCCCATAACTGTAATGCAGTCTCTCTTGTTTAGGTCAAAAGCAGCCTTCCCTTCACATAGGCTCTTTTAGATAGCTTTTCTTTTTAGTTTTAGTGTTTCAGTGTGCTGAAATTTAAAAATGTTGAAAACCGATTCTAGCCATGAAATGCAACTTTAATTTCATGAATGTAAAGATGAATACCTGAATATGTTTTTCATGGTTTGTTGTAAATTATTCATATTGACTTCATATGTAGACAATTATGGGAGCCTCTATCTCTTGATTAAATTTAAAATATTTTAAATGTAATTTTTGTATGTAATTGAAAAACTGCTATTCAAATACCTAAAAAGTTTAAGAACTTACCTCCTCAGACATGTAATTTTCTGCTTAATTTGGCTCAAAACAAAGCTCAGAGTGTCCTGGGTGATAGATAAGGTGGGCAGGTAGATATTCTGTGGGTGTTTAAACAGAAGGGAAAGTGTTTTTTTAATCTTTTAATCATCTGTTGGGATTTTTCCAAGAAATGGGCATTTGTTTTTCACCAAACAAACCTTTGACTAAACCTTGACAAGCCCACAACAGCTGGGAACATGATTCTCCCATTTAATGCACTTCTTAAATAAATCAGCAGAACTTGTAATCTTTTCTTTAGTTTTTCTTTCACTTTCACCATGGCCTAACACATATCAGGATCCAGGTACAGAAATATTCATGCTACCATATTTAAAATTGAAGAGAAAAATTAACATTTAAGACAAAGGTCACATTGGGTGGTTTGTGTGAGTTTTAATTGAAATATAATTAGTAACATTTTTGAAATTTTGAGCACATTAGTTAGAATGTATTCAATACCTCTGTTCATATCTTGCATTCAGTGTGTTGCACTTGTCTGTAAGTTGCACTTACTAGTCTCACTATTTGACTGTGAGAATAGTAAATATGCTGCTGTTACTTTCAAGAGGAGAATATTATTCTAGAAAGGAGATCTGCACACAGCTCAAAATATTGGATGACAATTTATCTCCTTCTTTATAGCTAAAGACTTATCCTAGCGTATCTTAACACTAAGGAAAGTGGTACATAAAGAAACCAAATTCATAAAAGAGATGTAGGGGTTTTGATTATCCAAGGACGCCTGGGGAAGAGGTGAATAGCACAGTAATAGTGTCTTGGAAGACAAGCAAGAGGACAACACACATATAATATCACCAACAGCATAACTCTTCCCTTTGTTTTGTTGCTTTACACTGGCAGACATCCCTGCATGAGTGTTGAATGAGGAGAGAGGTGAGATGGCCTTTCACAGCTTTGTCTCTGATGCTCCTTTCCTTTTCCTATGAAACTGCCTAGAAACATTCAGAGCGACAGTGAGAGGCAGGCTACAGTTCATGCAAATTTTTAATGCCAAATTAGTTACACATGTAAAATACCCTGTAAAGTGTATTTAGCTAAGTATTTTGTTGACTTTTTCAGATACAATGGATTTACTCCTAGCATGTAAATATTCTTTACCTTGAAGTATTCTTATCAAAACTTCAGATTTATCATTTTTCCACCCTGTTGCACATTCCCGCAATCAGGTATGCCTAAAGAAGTTCAGCTTTCATCCTTCAATGAGCTAATTAAGCTAACACAAAAGAGAACTATTATTGAGGTATGAAAATGAATTTGTTGTCTTTTTTCCATGAAATCAGGCACATCATTACAGAACTGAGTGCCAAGATAATTTCCTTGCTCTACAAGGATTTACAAGCACTGCCAGACTGTCTGTTCTTATCAAACTTTACTTGGCTGCAAATGAACAAAAGATTTTAGATCAAATTTCACCATTTAAAACAATTTGATTAATTAAAAGACATGGACTAGATAATGGAAATAAAACTCATACTCTAAAGCATGGAAAAAAGCTTGTAAAATTACTGAAGAACATCAGAAAAAATTTTATCAAATTTCCTGCCACTCAGAATTTCTGTTGCTTGCTTATACAAAGAACATGTAAAATGGAACCACATAACTAACTTTTTTCGAGATTTCTAAATAGGTCTAATTTCTGCCTATGAACCAAGCATAGCCCTCTGGCTCTACATTTCTTATGACAATATTCAACTAGAGAGTGTGCCAAAAAAACCTGGACAACATTAAATTTCCACAGCTAGATTTCATTAGTCACGGCCAGCTTCAAATATCATGAGATTGAGACAAAAGGGAGTTGTAGCCAGGTGGGGGTCAGTCTCTTCTCTCTGGCTACAAGTGATAGAACGAGAAGACACAGTCTTAAACTGCATCAGGGGAGATTTAGACTGGACATTAGGAGGAACTTTTTCACAGAGAGAGTGATGTGATGTCTCAGTGGAATGGGCTGCCCAAGGAGGTGGTGGAGTCACCATCCCTAGAGGTGTTTAAGAAAAGGTTGGATGACGTACTTGGTGGCATGACCTAGATATTAGGGTAGTGTGTTATAGGTAGGATGGGTGTTGGTAGCAGGATGGCGACAGGTTAGGTAACAGGTTAGGTTAGGTAAGAGGTGATATGTTGGACTTGATGATCTCTATGGTCTTTTCCAACCTTAATAATTCTGTGATTCTGTGAAAGACCTAAGCCTTGTTCAACCAGACCAGGCTTTCCCTGGCTCCTCACAGTGTTGTCGTGCGGCTCGGAGTTCACACTCAGCTCAGTTGATTGATTGCTGCCTGTCGTGTTTTGACAGAGCCTGGCTGGGCAGGAGGGCAGTAGGCACAGATGCAGGGGATGTTTCCCACCCTGCACAGGTGAATGGAGGTGATTTTACTCCCAGTTTGCTGGGAGCTCTCTGCGAGATACATTTAAAAGCGAGTAGAGATGGATAATGGAAAGAGCGTGTAGGTAGAGGAGCCTTGGTTTTCAAGGTTTTTTTTGTTACCTCTCTTTGTCATTCTAACCCACAAATTTTGGGAGGAGGAGCTCTCCTCAGTGCTGCTGCCAGGGTAAAAAGTGCTGATTGACTGGCAGGCAGCACCGTGCCCTGTGTGGGAAGCGTGGGGTGAGGTCCTGGCACAGCACTCCTGGTCGTCCTTTTGTCTCTCCTGCCCTCCTCTGTATTGATGAGTTTGGAAGAACAGCTTGTGGTCACAGTGTGCCAGCTCTGGGAAGTGCCTGTTGGCAACGTGGCTTCACAGGTTTCACACAGAAAATCGTGCTTGAAATGAAGTTTTGCATTTAACTGGTTTCCTAGGGGACAAATTTTGGAGAATTGCACCCTGCTCTCCAAAATAGGAGATTTTGAAAAATCCTGAAATCAGAACATCTAAAATTTCATTAGGGCAGTGGAATTAGGCACTAGTTGTAAATAGTGAATAATATGGATTACCTGAAATTCTACAAAGGGTTAATAATCCCTGATTGTCTTTTATTTTTCTCTCTAGAGTTATCTCTGTAGGAGGATCTCATTCAACAGCAGGACCAGCAGCCGCACCTAAATTGAAGTGTTGGGACCTGCAACATCTTGCAGCTGAAGGGAGAGGAGCATCAAAGGTCACGTCCTCATGTTTTTGAAGGAGTGCCTATGCCTAAAACAAGATGCCAAAGGTGGGTTTTAATGAATCAATGGTTTTGATTTTCCTTTGGTCACCCCTGATGTGATGATTCATATTTTTACACAACTGGCAGATATTTCTCTTCCAGAACTGTGGCTCCATACAGAGTAGGTTGGTGAATCTCCTCCTAGTTCTTAGGCCAAGCACTGTGGTTTTAAAATTCTGAATAAAGCAGCTTTTTCTGTATGATTTTTTGTAAATAACTGGATGAAACTTTAGTCTAGATTTCCTGTATGGTAATTGAAACCCTTGTATACTGGTCCTGTCTCAAAGAATGTGCTCCAAAGAGATGGAATTTAAGTAGCAGCTTATTTTTGTTAGCAGAAAGATGTCTTTCATTACTTCTGCTGGTATCAATGCCTGAAGATTTCTTATGTTCTTAGTATTGCTGTATATATTTATGGAATCCATATGGCGTCTCGTGTTTAGGACGGTAGAAAACTTTTCTCATGTCCTGTGAAAAGTTGTTTAATGCTCTTTCTAGAAAAAAAAACCAAGTTCTAGCACAGACATTCTCCTTGGGACATGAAACTGGAGGGGAATAACAAGAATCTGGGATAGCCAAAGCAAGATAGAAGGCCCCAAGAAGACCTGGGTGATGGTGCCCCTGGGGTGGGCGTGTCTCTGTGTCTTCTATGCATGGTGGACCCTGAAATTCACTTTATCTCTGTCAGGAAAGTTTTTTTCTCTCATTTTAGGCATCAGGTGAATGATGGTAATGGAAAACTGCTGAGTCTGAGAAGAGTAATTTGTTACCATAGATATTACTTTTCTCCAAAATCTCTGTGATATGCTTCATATTGCTTCTGATTCCTCTATTCTCTTTTATGCCTTTTGTTGGAAAAAAAACATACACACTTTTCTCAATAGTTTGATGCAATCCTTTGATACACCTAAACCGCAAGACAAATTTATTTTCTAAGGCATGGAAGTAAATGACAGGAAAACATTTACCTAGATCTTCTCAATTTGATAAGTGGAGGTGAGCGGCATTTGGATAATTCTTGTAGCAGTTTCTCCTGCTGAAGGAAATAATTTGGGAATGTACATCTTCTGGAAACCAAAAAGGAGAAGGGAGTATAAGGACTTGTTCTTGTGATGCTGATGATTGGTACAACTTGTTCCCTCCATTGCAAGATGCTGACAAGGGAGAGCGCACACTGTATTGAAAATATGAGGTTTTTCAAAGCTGATGCGGAGTGAGGTGTTTTAATTCTTTGTTTTGATTTGGGAAAGAGTCCTCTACTGCCTATTATTTAGAACCAGTGGAACTAAACTTTTCCCCTTGATTTTGAGTGAAAGAGATACAGTGATTTTCATCTTATCCCATCCAGTCTGGAAAATTAAGTGAAGATATAGCTGCTCTTGCTTAAAAGAGTATTTAATATTCTGGTTTCTTTTTCATATTTGGGAATTGTGATATTGTAGTAAATATTTTTTCCAGGAAGTATTTTAAGAATAATCTAGCTTTGACATTCGATGATATATAAATAAGCAGCTAGAATGTAATGATAAAAAGTACCTGACCTTTTCCAAATAGATAATAATATTTATTCAGGATGATTTCCTAGCCAAGAGTTTCCTACCTAATGAGTTAGATTAACACATTTGTGCCTCATCAGTCAATTAGCAATTTCAGGGCGCTGGTAAGCTGTCAATTAGTGCTATACTGCTTCTGTTGTATTTAGGTCAAAGCAATTTGTAATAACTTTTCTTTCAGTTGTGCATATAAATATCTATGACATAAAACAGTTCTGTATCAGTTTATCAAATACATAAAAATAAGCCTGGAAATGTAGAGAGAATATTGTAGAATAATTGCAGGTATTCCTGAATTAATTTTTGCCATGTTGGCAGAACATAAGATTATTATATGCACAGTGATACACCAAGAGTTTGTGGACCTGGCTTTGCACTCTCTTAATTAGGAACTACTTTACAAAAAGTGCATTGCTATGAGTTGCACTGGGATATAACTATGTAAGATAGGTCAGGTAATTTAAATCAGGAAAAGAATTTTTTTTAAAGTGTAATTGCTTTGCTAGAAGAATTACCTTGACATTTTGAGGATATAGATATGAGATTGTGTAGGGTCTTCATTTGAGTGCAAGTCTTAGGAATAAAATAGTACCTTCTTACAATTGAAGTATGCAAACGAATAAAGGCCCCTTTGGCAGAGCCTCCTGGTTTCAGGGAAGATAAAGCCTTTCAGTTAAGAACTCCCAGAATTAAAACTTGCACTTACATATATGGGTTTAATAACCCTATATCATACTAGATATTTCTATGTAATATTTAGTAGTACAGTGAATGAGTCAAAATACTGTTGAAAAATAATTAAAAAATGTAAAATAAGCAGGAGAGAGCTTCAGTTGAAAAAAACATGGATTTACGGACTTATTTTGCTTATTGCTGCTTAGGAAAACCTTTTTTTCTTAGTGTTTCCTTGGTTCATTACTTAACGTATTCTGATTAATTAAATAGCTTAGCCAAAAATATAAACTATTTGTGTATAAAATGGATTATACTTCTTTAATTCATTATAGCAAAGCAGGAAATGAAATGTAAAAATCCAGCACTGAGAAGCTCCTAATGAGAATTTATAGTGTATTTTTAATGCCAAAGCTACTAAGTCATAGACATAGTTCAAAAATATATTAATGGTACTTTTTCCTGTGTTTACACATTGGCATGAAAATCAAGTTGCAGAGTCACTGAATTAACACAGAAAGTAGTTCTCATAACCATGTTGGGCACAGTGTTTGACTGTTACCTGTTCAGCTGAATCACTTTGAGCCCTGACTGTGGGAATGTTGACAAAATCATGTAACCAGACTTGAGATCTGGGAAATTAATATTTGAATCATGTCATGTCCCCTTTCTCCACAGATAATTTTCAGAAAGCCTCTTAACACTCGGACTGCCTACACCTGTTTCCTCTTGTGCTGTAGATCATGAAAATTTTAGTTGTCAGTTGTAGTTAACTAGTTTATCCTGTTTTGTTTCATAAAGAAGCTATTGACTATCTGATTTTGAAGGTTAAGTGTGTGGAAACCTCATAGAAGAAAGACTCTTGTAAAAATGGATCCCTAAAATTATGATTTTTTGCTATGAAAAACTATCAGGAGTTTTTACATTTTTTATCAGAAATCCTTTAATCACAATTCAAAACAATACATTTGATTACTGCAACAGATTTAACTACATGCAGTTCAGAATTGTCAGTTAGTTAGTTTAGTTTTGTAAATCAGTGTTCCTTAAACCTGTTACTCTTTTAAATCACAACAGAGAAAAAGGAACCCCTAGAGAACAAAAATGCCCAGCCAGGTACTAGTTCTGAGTAAAATAAACCAAAGAATGTGTGAACTGCTTTAGGTCTTTTCACTAAGAAGGACTAAGAAATGTTTTACCTTTTCTGCAGATGTGATATTTCTCCTAATGGTTTCCGTGATATTAAGTTCAGAAGAATGTTAAATAGAGATGGTATCTATTCACTATGGAAAACCATCTTGTAGTTTGAACAAAATAGTCTTTATTAATATCACATCTTGGGGTTAAAGCAAAACGTATATTCAGATCATTAGGTGCCACTCATAAGCACAGATAAAGCTTATAGACTAAATAGACATAAAGGGAAAGACTGGAAAGAGATGGATAGTGGCTTGTTGTAGAAAAAAAAATAGGTTTGGGGTTTACATTGCTTTGACAATATTCTACTATATCACTTTTATATTCAAGTAAGTGTTCTGAGGTTTCAGCTGGAATTTTGGGATACTTATTTTAATACATGGTATAATAAAGCGGAAGATTACCTCTGTGTGGAAAATTACTCAAATAGATAAAACCTCAGCCACGTAATGCCTGCAGAATCCATTTTAAATAAATAGCAATCTTATTAATTTTACATGATCATTAAAAATACTTGAAAAACGACTGAGCACGATTTTTTCCCCTGCAAAAGTGCAAAGCAAAATGAAGATGTTTTCAGATCAGAACATCAATAAAGTGAATTTTCGCACATGTGAAGAAAAGCATGAGTATTTGTTATTAAAAACTAGAACAGTTAGCCATAGAAAAGCAAGATGCAGATGTCCCTGGCTGATGTAAAAGTGCTGCCATGTGCTCAGCTGAATTAGTATCAGAATCACAGAATATTCTGAGTTGGAAGGGACCCACAAGGATCCTCGAGTCCAACTCTTAACACTGTCTCCCTGGCGGGAGTCGAAACCCACATGCCAAGTGGGGACACTTACCACTGTACTAAAGTGGATTTCAATTCTACCAGAATGAAATAAATTAAGATAGAGGTGTGCTCCTTCAAACAATTTGAAAAACCAATCTCAAAGTGTTGTCTATGCAGGCAGTATTAGTCAAAGGTCTTGACAACTTTGAAAGGCATTTGAGACATCTGCAGAATTCTATTGTGTAAAAGAGAAGGAATAAACTGCTTGTTAAATTCTCTGCTCAGCTTGGAAACTACTCCAGATTCAATGGAACAGTTTGTAAACTCACAATATCAGAATTGTTGCATTTCCAGTACAGGCAACCAGTCACTGGAGTGGTGCAGTTCTACAGCTACAAAAAGTCAGATATAGACGTCATCACAATCAATAGCTGTGAACTGATTTTTCATTTGCTTCTTCTTTTAGTCCTGTGCTAAATATATCACATTTCTTGTAAAGTAGCTTTAATGGAGAGTATATAATTAAGAACATGCTAAAATTATATTCATTTTATTTCTTTTGTGGTTTGAGGATTCTCATGATAGCTTTTATGCTCCTCTTGAAAACATGGTGTGCACTACATAATTCAGTGTGGCAACTACTCTTGGAAAAAATAACAATATGAAATCTCAAAATACTGCAGAATCTACTGATTAAACTAGAGCTGCAGTACTGGTAACTGTGCATATGCACGTCATCCTCTGAGAACCCCCTACCCAGCTTTTTGTAGGCCAATGTTGTGTGTATGAGTGCTGAGAAAGTGGATAATTTTGTTGTCTATGTAGCAAAATCAAACTTTTACAAACAAATTTTGAATTTATTCCCTATGATCTAGGAGGTTCTATAGCAAATAAAAATAAACCTTAAAACCAATTACAGTCAAAAGTACTCTCTGTATCTGGAGTAATGAAAGGCAGGCTCCTCATTATTATGGGAAAGAAATTACTCAGTAGAGAGAGGAAAAGCTCAGTAGAGAGAATTTATGAAATCACTTTCTATTTCTTAGCTTTATTGCTTGTTCCTTGGGACAAAACATAAACCGACTTTACAATGCTCTAATACCTTGAACATCTAGCTTTCTGTTAGCAGCAACTTCTACATGTTTTGACCCTGGTTTTGAGCAATTCTGAAGGACATTGAATGTAAAAGTCGTCCTTGTTTGTATTCAAGAGTAGGAAGGACAATGAAAAAAGTAGGATCTCTGAAAATATCTAGAGATATGGGGGAAAATGTTGCCATAATGTTTTTTAAATATAATTTTAAAAACTTGTTTTTAAACAACACAAAAATCACTACATTTGAATAAATTAAACAAGTTAGTTTTGACTGAAATTATATTGGTTAATCATGCTGATGCAGTGTTTAACTAAATTAGTACTCCCAAAATTTGGCTATTCAGCTTCAGCCATGTGATATCCAAATAGCCAAGCAGTACTCCAGCAAGTCCTGCTCCAAATATTAATAGCAGTATGTCATGCACATGTGATAAGTTCAGGATTCAATTAATTTCAGAGTTTTACCTTCTCTTTACACAGATGTAAAATGTAGAGGTTAGAGTGGCAGCTTCCCCTCAGTCTCTTATTTCTGTCTATTGTTGGGTGTTATGAGTCTGGAAATCCCAGATATTGTGCTTCTGAGGCGTTTCACCTTGAACTTTTTTTTTTTGTCCTATTTTCAAAATAATGATGCAGATTGTGCGAGGTTAGCTGATGACTATAAATTGCATTGCAATCTCTTTACAGTGTTCATTTTATGATTAAAGACAAACCAAACATGTATGACTTCATCAATTAATGTAAGTGCTTTCAGTGTAAATGTAACAATGCTCCAGTGATTCAAGTAGATGGACTCAAGTGGGAATGTTCTCTCTGAAGGTGTTGCTAAATACTATGTTAGGTTCCTTCCCACCATGAAAAATCCTACTTAAAAGTCTGACAACTGCGTTTATTTGCCTACGTTTTGGAATGTTGTTATTGCTTTTATATTTTCATACTTCAGTTAAGTACATGCAGATTTGAGATATGCAGTGCTTTTGTTTTAATCCCTTCTCCTCCAAATTAAATAATCATTGGTCATAAATTATCTTGGTCTTCCTCTGTTTTTTTCTGTTTTGTTACATGTTACTAACAAGTGTAGGATTTACTACTCAGTTTTATTAATTTCAGTATCTCTTAAAAAAGAAGTGTATTACTTTCAGTGAAGTAACGGTAGTAATACAAATGCTGACTTTGAATTATATGTAATTTTCATTTGTAGCTGCCAGGCATTCCACAGGAATTTTCTTCTGTTTTCAAAGCACTTAGAGTGATTTTTATTTCTTGTTCTTTCATAGGAATTACTGAACCCTAAAGAGCAAGCAAATAAAAAAACTCTAAGTAATTATTTAAGCTGACATTTAGTAAATCACTATTGCTGCATTTCAACATGGTAGGACTTAAGCTTAATACAGAAGATAATAAAAGCTCAATGCTTTTCCAATGTTGGTTATTTCTAATGCAGCTGTTTATTACCTGTCTAAAAGTCTGTTAGCAATTTGTCGTGTTTCTTGGTAGTAAAGGCATATTTGATTTATGCTTTTATTAATAAAAAGACCAAATCACTGTAAAATCCAGGACCATATCCAGCAACCAAAAAGTTTTAGAATGAATGGCCTATGTTTAATCCAACTTAGATTTTTTTTTTTGTTCTCGTTATTTTCTTGAGACTGCTGGAGTAACTTCTAAAAATTGGTGATAGAGCACTGGAAAATTGCTGCATTAATATATACTAAATTATACACTTTATATGGATTTATAGATTTTATCATATATGTGCTGTGGTGAGTGTTAGTGCTCTGTTGGACAGGACAGTTCATTAGTTAACTATGAAGAAGTGGACACAAAAATGATAAGGCATAAAAAATAAGGCATAGTAGACTGAAAATTAATTGTGGCACATTACTAAGTATACTGTCATAGTGAAAGAATGTGACTGCACCTGTCCAAGGAAGGACGGGTATGTTACTTGAAAGCTTAGTTATGGAAGGAGAAATGGAACTGGGGACCTGAAGCAAATTAGGGGATTAATTTCCTAAACTGAGCTTTGATAATAGTGCTGGTGTCAATCCCAGTGGCAGAACTTGCTAGACTATAAAACTTACTATACTGAAAGCCTGTTGTCTATGGTGTTCAGTGGTCAGTCTTCAACCCCTTCTTGTCAATCACGTTTTTCTGAGCTTTCCTCAAATACATAAGATAAAGAAATGGCATTGTAAGAGAGAAAGAAAACAGGTGATGCCAGAAAAGTTTCTGTATCCTCTATTTCAGAGGAACAGTTGGGGAAAAAGTCTAATTTTTTTCATGTGGATCATATATGTATAAAATACAATATGTCATTTGGAATGCTACATGCTCTGAAACAGGTAGCACTTTATGCTTTGGAATTGCTTGAATCTTGAAAATTACATATGTTGCCCTGTGCAAGCATATTTATGTGCTATATGCTATATATTTACTGTTACCATATGTATTTAAAATATATATGTGGTGGAATATACATGTGGATAAACTTATTTTTATATAATCTATACACTGAATCAAGCTTTTTATACCTACTACTTTCTGTTTGTTTCAGAATAACATAAGAAAGAGGGAACCTTATATATGTGTATGTGGTAACAGCTGCTTTTGCCACTCACTTGAGAAATTAAAATATAACAGAAGGGAAGAAACATCTGTCTTCTGGAAATCATTGACACCAACCAGTGTGTCCCCGAGTGGCTGAGAGCAGAGGAGTCTGTCATGCCTGTGTGCAGCTCCCAAGTGAGAAACACACTGCACAGCAAAGCGGTGCATATGCTTCTCACAAAAGAGTGCCCAGAGTTGTATCAAACTTTGAAGGGGATCATGCCCACAGCTAATTCCTGGCAATGCCTTAAGAAGGGAGTAGCCAAACTAATTGTGAGTAGTAAAAGGAAAAAAAAACACAACACTTTATTATGGTGCTAGGAAATAAATTTCCTCAATATGGGAGTTACATGGATTCTGCACATTTTATACAATTATCTAATTAGAATATCTAACCATTACATCATTGCTAACTCTCCTCTTCCCAATGGTCCCTCCCATAGTTCTGCCCTCACCCTGCCTCCGACACACCTTCTGTCGTTGGGTCTGGGGCCTCGAAACAGCCATATCTTCCTTCTGTCTTCATCTTCCTCGCTTGATCTTTCCATCCTTTGACATGCTTCCAGCACTCTGCTATGCCTTCAAAGATCCCGGTCCGGCTTTGACTGGCTTTACTGGATGTCATGGCTCCCCTTCAGTGCAGTCTTCATAAACAATAGGGTCATTTATCTTGGCTAATGTTCCTGCTTTGTAGAAATTCTTAGGGAGGAGATAATTCCCCATCCTGAAAGGGTGCCCTGCCCAGTCCAGTTCACAGGTTATTCCAAGTTGGAAGGGAACCTTAATAGCTTAATAGGGACCCTTAAAGCTGCCTCCTTAAGGACAGCAACATTAATCATGTAATCAGTGCAGTGGATGCTTAGGATTGTACCGAGGCAGCAGTGATGGAAGAGTTCGAGGAGTTGCAGGTGATGACAGTAGATGATCCATGGCTCAGACCCATATAAAAGAGTAGACAGCACCTGAAGAAAAGTAGAAAGATTAGCGTTTTTAGAGCTATTGTGCTGTCTACATAAACTACACTTTAGGAAACTTACATAATATAGTTTTCTCAGCATCACTGGAACCGTCAAAATGTTTGGACTGGTTAAGACCACCGAACTTTTCTGCTGTAGGATTGTAACATAAGCAATGCAAAAATGAGAAAGAGGAGTTAAATTCAGTGGGACAGTCATAATATCCTTTCAATCAATGCTATTCTAAAGTTCATTTAATTAACATTTACCTGTGTCTTGCTAAACCCGATCTCCTTGTTTTGTTTTTCTTTAGTGCTTTCCAAAGACCAATCACTAGCACAAAAAATTTCTTCTCTCATGTTCTTTCAAACTTAATCTAAGAAATGCTTTAGACAACCCTTGTGTTTGTGAACATATACTGTGGAAAACTGTATTTTTCAGTCTCAGTGATATATATTGTACTATTCCTTGAAGCTGATGGTTAACTACCAGCCCATTGTCTAAAAAATGTTGTATGATTTTCAGTCCTTGTCACTGTGGTAGGGTGGTAAGGCTTGTTCTTGGCAGAGAGCATTTATTTTCGGTGGCATTTCTACATCCTTCTGTAGCCATTCAAAGTTGGATTTGTTATGAGGTCCTTATGTAGAACAGCACTGATGAAAGGTCTGTCATAGTGTTTATTTGGTGATATAAATTTAGACACAACTCTAACTCCAGGCCCTTGAGGTGCACATCCCTGCATCAATTTACCTTTAACTTCAGAGACTCCCTATGGGAGGCACTCTTGAAAAATCTGGAGTGATTTTTTTTTTTTTTTTTCTTTCTTGAAGTACAAAAGCCAGCTCCAATTGCTAGGGTGAGAAAGTACTCGAGGAAAGTTCTGTGTCCGCACTGGCACAGAACCTTTCATTCTTGACGCCTACAGCCTTGTTTCAAGGCTCATATGATGAGTCAGGTACATTGTTAGGACTGACTGTGATGGTTTTATGCAATTTTTAGGCTCATTCTGCTCTACAGGGGTGGGGAGTTACTATTACTTTTCCACAGCATATTAAATAGGTCGCTAGAGTTGGACCTCAGAGGATTTGTTTCTAATGCTTGAATCAAGACAGTCCTTTGCTGATGTGTAAAAGTTCAATTATTCTAATTCTGTTAAGTTTATGTCCAAATGGATTTGTTGAATGTTCTGTGACTCAGTTACAAAAAAAGTGGAAAGGCCTTGAGATTTGCAGACATTTATTGAAGAAGGTCCTGCCCTGCTTAGCTTTTTGGGTTTGTTTTTTCCACATTGGAAAATAAATGATCAGATTCTACTCTTGCCTACTCATTGCTATATTTTGTTGCAGAAATAGGTATTAGCAGAAGATATAGACTTGTAAACACTCAGTGAAATAAAACTTTTTTATGTAATGAGTGAATATTGAATTTGTAGATAGTAGGTCTTCAACTGTCTCAAGTCTGCTTTAATAAACAACATAAGATGTGACTTTCCCCATATTGGTTTTTTTTTTTTTTTTACATTCTAGTCATTCAACTTATACTGCAGGGTAGATCCACTGCACTTATAGTGCAGCTGGTAATATTTACTCTCTGAAGGAGCTGATATCAAATGTCTGATGGGTTAAGATTTTCTTCATGATTTAACTGTAAACTGGACAGTTTGAATACATGAATATGCAATATAATTGTATGCTGTAGTGTGAATTTAATTTTAAATTTGCCATCAACAAGTAAGATCTGTGTTCTCATGGGTCACTGGTTGTTCCATTAAGTTTTTGCTATTCTGTCCTCAGCTGGCTACTTGAGCAATGGGTTAATTCAGTTTTGGTTCCTTTGACTGTCACTGCTTCTTCTATTCTTTTCTCTGTGATTTAAACAGAATGCTTCAGCCTCCCAGCTGTCAATCTGTCAGTTTTCATGAGTGCTAAATACACCAGGGGAAAAAGGCAATTTATTACATTTTTGCAACTGAGGAAGAGTGGATGGCTAGGGAGATTGGTAATGAGCCTAGATACTGATGTTAGAGCATGGAGCTACACATGCTACTAACAGATTCAAAGATATATCTGGAGAGACATTGCATAGATTGCACGAAAGAAGCTGAAGTTGGAATGCTCTTGATAGGACATGATTTTCTTATACATGATTGCAGTAAACTTGAAGGGAAACACCTTGAACTCCAAGTTTAACAAATGAAATTCCTGTCATATATACCTTTGAGCTGTTCTTTAAGCAACCTACTGCAAAAAGACCTAGTGCAGAGTGAATTTTCTCTTCTTGGCTTCAGCTTTGGTTAATAGTCTGCTCTCATAGAATATATATGTGATATAAAGTTGATTATTTAGAACATTATGATATATTGTATGATGACATAGTGTAAATCCAAAGTAAAAATGTTACCAGTTTCCACTCTTCCATAACAAAAACAATAGATTGGAAGAGAACTTTCAAATTCTTTTCCTTTCTGTGAAAATTAGCTTCACAGTATTTTCAAGACTTGCTTGTGCATTTTATTAGGGAGTTTTATGTCTAAATATTGTTCAACAGGAAAAAGTTATTCAATCAAAACCAAGGTTAGCAGTAGGAAGTTGCTCAAACAAAAATATCAAACAATAGTGATCTGTTCCATGTGGAGAATCTTCAACAAATGTGTTGAATTGCACTACTTAGGTTTCAGTGATATTTAATAATACCCAGGAGGACTTCAGTCCAGTGATGTGAGACTGAACATAAATTTGATTGAAAATTCAGAGTGGTGGGTCATTCTAAATGTGGAGAATAAATCTTTACTTTTTGTAAGGAAATTTGAAGTATTTTTGTGTTATCCACTAGCCATTTTGAAGGATTATCTCAATACTTGTTTATTTTCCATTGAGTTATGTAGGGTCTTGTGATATTAAAAAAAAGCTTAAAATTTAAGATGCACATGTCCATTTTCTGATTAGAAGTGCATGATGCCCTCATAAATAGAGTTCTCAATTATTTTAGCAACTTGTTCATTTATAGCTATTTAAGCAATATGGATTTCTCCTAGATAATAGATTTCAAGTGTTGCTCATATGCTGCTATTTTCTGCCATCTGAAGCAATGTCTGAAAAATGCTCTACCAAAAACCAAATTAAGATGGTTAAAAAAACTTCAACACTCTCCCTCTCCCAAAATACTCCATCAAAAAAAAGCCCAGCACCAAAACCCTTCAGCAAAACCATCTAATATCTGATATGAAAAGATATTCAATTTATGGTATTTAAGAATGAACCCTGATAAATAATGAATAAAGCAGTTGCTTTAAATAACACTGACACTGTATTTTACTGTTGAATTTTTAACTAAGGCTATCCTAGAAATTTACTTTCATTCAAGGCACGTGTAGTTGTCTGCTGAAAAGGATCATCTTTAATTAGCTTTTACTAATATATTTGCATTTGGTAAAAGAGACGCAGACTTTCACTCCAGTATAAAATACTCCGAGCAAAAGAGTCTTCTTAAGTATATTACTGTGAGAATTCTGTAAGGCCTAAAGAAGTGTGCTTCACTACAGTTTAGATTTTAAGGACTTTTGAAATATTCTGGTTTGATAGGAAGAAGATACAAAGAGACTTTAAAGATTTTCACCTTTGACCATCCCTTATAACTTTGAGGTGACCTGGTAAAAATTAAATTGTATTTTTTAAAACTATTGTTTTCAACTGGCACAATATTGCAGACAGGAGCATGAATGAATTTCAAGATTGTCACTGACTCAGTTACAGAATGAAACTGCCTTTTATTCATCATCTTTGTCAGTTACACTCATTTTATTTAAGGGTTTGAGAAGAATGGTATTGCCATAATTACACACTACCTGACAGATGGTACAATGGCAGTGACTTATCATGTTTTACTAATATATTTCTTTATCAGATGTTCACACCAGAAGTATTTACCTTTATGTAACATTGACATCAATTGTGCAGGCTGCAAAACAGATTTATTCCTCTGAAAGAGTGTTTCTAATAAAATGAATACAGTGACATTTGTAGCTGAGAGCCTTGAGGCATGTATGTATCCTCTACTAAAAATCCTAATTGATAGCATAGTGTATTTCTTCTCAGCACAATCACCAACACAATTAATGAAGTGCATTATCAACTGAATAAATGCTTTTAAATCTGGTTCATGTGTCTTGTCATAGTAAAATCAAAACCTTGGCAGAGTACTGCTGAGAAATCTCATGGGATGGGGAACTATGTTTTTTTCCTGTGATCAGATCTGTAATCAATATCAAGTTAATAATCTTTGGTTAGCCAAACACCAAAATGTAAGTAGTTTTTAAACATCTTCCCTTGCCTTTTGGCAAGGATAACTTTGTTATATATTCAATGAATCAATAGATAAATTCCATCAGAAAAGTCTTGACACCGTTTTTCTCATTATTTCAACTCTTTCTCCTTGAATCTTGGTAGAGGATTGATCTTTAAAGTACTGTTCTACTCTGAATGGGACATTAATAATAATTACAAAAACTTTTGTGGAGCTGATGTTTATTGCCTTCACAATTTTCTGATATTAGAAAAATATTTTGGTGGTTTCTTCCTCACTCTGAGTGCTCTCAATTCGTTTTTAAAATATATAATGCTCTTTTCATGTAATAGTTTTTACTTATTATTGCATTCCTTTTCCATTGTCTCAGTACAGAAGAAATGCAGCTGTCCATCAGAAGCTCTTGGAAGTAGAGTTGTGTGGTTTTTACTGGAATCAGAAAGAAAACCTAATACATGCATCTATATATGCATGTGTAGAACTGATTACAAAACTAGACTGTTATGCCATTTTTTTCCCTCGGAAATAGTTATTTTGTGGTTTGGGGTGTTTTTTAATCTGAAATGAGAAAAAATAATTGTACATAGCTTTGGCAGTCTTGTCAAACATCGTACAACAAAGGGAAGAGACATCTGCATGTGAGATTTGCATACAACTGACTATTATTTGGTTTGCGGTTTAATAACTATTTGCACGGCCTTTAGGTATCTGAGGTATCTTGTTGGTTTCCCGGGCTACATGTTTTGAAATATTCATAGCTATGTCTCTAAATTATCCTCTGTTAAGTTCTGTGTAAAATATATAATTGTTATATAACTTACAGAAGTATGAGAAATAATTGTAATTTTCAGATAAAGGCATTTTTTTTAATATACTACTGTCTTATTGAAATCTTGGCATGCTTATGCTTTACCTATGCAGTCTGGAAAAACTTAGTTATGAAACCCACTATATGCTAAAAAATCAGTTTGAAACCATTAATAGTTCTGTAAATAGAAAAGGCAATGTTTTATCTATTACTTCATTTCTTGATTGATATTCATTTTCCTTATGAAAGTGCTAATTATATCTGTGAGTAAACAGATATTGAGTGTACTAAAAATCAATAATTAATTAAAATCCACTTGTAAGAAACGGTTGAACAGATAAGAATTGCCAGATGGAGTCACTTATAGGGTATGCTTTTGTTAGGTATCTGAAGAACAGGAGTATGGACCTTGCTTCTGTTTTGTTCTGGCCTGTAGTCAAGAGGCAAGTTAATACCAATCACATTGCTGATCTGCCTCCACTTGTAGATTCTTTATTAGCTGCTACTTTTTATACGTGAAGGATGTCTTGCTCATCAGCAAATGAGGATCATACCAAAGATGGGGTTTGGGCACTTGTTCGAATCTGAAGAGCACATTGTAGCCAAAGCAGAATACAATGAGCTTTAAAAGTTACCTGCCTCTCACTTATCCTCCAAATCGCTGCAAAGATTTCTAGCAGAGTATGAGTGCAGGGTAAGAGGCAAGGTGACTCAAAAGAGACTTCTTCAGGTTATTCTCAAAAATGGAATTGGGAAGTAGATTGTGCTCATCAAAGAAATGAAAAAAGAAAAAAACCACATATGACTTCCATGCCTGCGTTGTACCTTTACCCAGATGAATAGTGAAATTTGGTTGTATAAATAGAGGAGGTAATTTCAAAATATTGTATTTCTCAATAAAAATATTTTACCTCAGGCATTCCTATTCTATAGGAATAAATGTAATTTTTTAAACATAACTTAATTTTAATAATGTAAATCAACAGCAATTGGCAGATTAATATATTTTCTAAGTTGTGTAATTATAACTCCTTGGTTGAAATAGAGTCACAAGAGAGGTAGAGCAAATTTGTTAAATAAATGTGATGTAGCTGAGGTATTTTCCCTGCAGGTTGTTCAGCTGCTCTATTTGCCAAAAGTCAAAAATGATAGATTTAGATTGTCTTAATTCTGTTGCTGATATTTATATTTTACACAGTTTTGTAAATTAGCTTGTCATCAAAGATAAACAAAGCATAGTTGGTGTCATTGTTAACTCTTTCATTTTGCGGGGAACCCTTAATTTGGTTTTTCATTTGTTTGCAGTTATTGTAATGGAGCATGAGTTACATACTTTGCATCTCTCTCATGCAGTGCAAGATCTAATTAGCTCATTCTTAATAGCAAATAATTAGTGATGCTTTTAATGGATACATAAATAAATGGGAGGGAAATACTACAAGAATAGCAGCTTTTCATGTAATGTTTGACATGAAAGCAAACCTGATCCCTCTTGGTAATGGGCGTGTATGAGTAATTTCATAATCTCTTATAACAGCATTTAAGCTCTGGTTACCTCTGTAATGGAGCTGGTTTTATTTCTCTATTCTAATCACTCTATAAAACTGTATTTCTTTGTTTTCTCTTGTATAATGTGATGGCTTTGCCCTAGATGATAAGTTCACCCGTGGGCTTCTAACAAAATTAGGGTTGTATAGTGATTTGAACTTTAAGAGTAGTGTAGAAGCACTTCTGTTAAACATTTAGAAAGAGAAAAAAGTTATGTGCTTTTAGGAACAGCATTAATGATCCTGTGACCAGAAGATTAGGAGCCCATGCTGAGTGAAGGCAAATGCTTTCAAACCCAGTAGGGGTCAGACCCTTGGGGCTTGCTGTTGGTGTGTGAACTGATGTACCAGCCACCAGCTGAGCCCCACACAGCTGCTTACTCACTCCCCGCCAGTGGATCAGGGAGAGAATCAGAAAGGGAAATGGTGGAAAACACATGGGCTGAGATGAAGACAGTTTAGTAGGGAAAACAACATGTCCAGGGGAGCAGGACCCCATCACACATAATGGTGACTTGGATAGACAAATACCACTGTTCCAAATGTGCCTCCCTTCCTCCTTCTTTCCCTCCCTTTATGTACTGAGCGTCATGTCATTGGTCTGGAATATCCCTTTGGTCAGTTGGGTTCGCTTGTGCAGGGTGTGTCTCTGTCCAGTCTCCCAAGCATCCTCAACTTCACTGCCAGTGTGGCAGTACAAAAAGTAGAAACAGCCTTATGGTTCTGTGTGAGCACTGCTCAGCAATAACAGAAACATAAATTATTATCACTGTGTTTAGCACATATCTAAAACACAGCCCCACACCAGCCACTGTGAAGAAAATAAACCCTAACCCGGACAAAACCGGCCCAGGGAACTGTATGTGTTTCAGTTTATATTGGAGTGAATGGATGTAGGAACATCAGCTACTGAGGCCCATAGGCTTTCTGCCAAAAATGCTGACTACCAGTCTTGCTGGCGTTTGAGAGCAAAGTCTACCCTGTGAATAAGAGAAGCCACCATCAGGACGGATATTGGTGCTCCAACTTTCCTCTTTCCTGATAATCCATAATTTACTCACATCAAGGTAAACTCAGTTGTGGGTCCATGCTTCTTCCCAAGTGGAGACCTCAAACTGATGTGTCTTTGAATGCCCACATATTTATAAATCAAATGAGGAGAGTAGATACCTCTGTGGGGTCCTTGGAGTCACAGACCTTCCCTTGCTGACAATGTGCTGCACTGACAGTGCAGGGTGACTTTTCACACTGGCCATGTATTGTGATGGGTGTTTCTCCTGAAGGATAGTCATGTATGATTGTGATTATAATTTCAATATATAGCTACCATATATGAATAGCTATACAGTTGCAATGCAATATATTTCATGTGTTTTGTATTAGGTAGGCAGGTGACAGGATACAATACAGTTGTGAACAATTCTTCTATAACCAAATAATCTTGAATGGTTCTTCCTCGAAGTAATTTCATGTTGTGAATCAGAATACCAATTTGAATGGGGAGTCAGTGGTACCCTCCATGTGCACTTCTTTAGTGCTATGTTTTAAATATAGATTTTCCAGAGTGATGGAGAATTATGTATCTTTAAATGTATTATTTTAAAATTTATTTTATTTATTTTATTAATATTTTATATTTATGATATTTTATTATCTTCTACCCCTTGCCCTGTTCTGTGTTTCAGGGTACATGAGCTAGGGGATTTTTTTGTGAATGATAGGGAAAAAGACAGCAACGAAATCTTAAGATTATCTGGAAAGGTTAGATTATTAATGCTTATTAAGTAATTAATTTCCTTTGTTTGTGGCAGAAAAGTACAAATCACTCTACAATGTGGAGTATAGTGTTTGTAGCATCAGCTTTGCATTAGTCAGTGAAATGTTCCATTTTCCCTCTTTCTTTTGTAGGTTACCAGTGGGACTCCTCACTTAAAATTAGTTATTATAGAGGTAGAGCTACTGGGAAATCATGGATCTGATGCAATTACAAATTCCATAATGCTGTGCTGCCACATGCTGTTTTGATGTGTGGAAGTGTATTGATTTAGATATGTTTTATGGTTGGTGCCATGTGTCCCTAATCACCAAAAGCAATCCTCTATCTTTTTAAACACTTTATGAATTCAGATCTAGCAATTTTGGTAAAGAAAACAAAATGTCTGATTTGTTACAATAAATGATGAGGTAAATGTGAGGGGAAGAAGTGAAAAGTATGGATAGGATTGGAGAAAAAGTAACAGCTGCTGATAAGGAATAGAGAAAAAGAAAAGTGGGAGGTAAATAAGAGAGAAAAAGACAAGAACTACACTGTCAAAATTATTTAAAGTATTTTCTTTCAAATGTTTTAATTATAAGTTATTAAATATTGTTTTCTTTAGGTAAGGATATCTAAAGTCTCCCCAAGCATGCTTACAGGTCTTTAAGGTATCTTGATGTTCTTGGCATTTATTGCTCAGATAACGTTAGTAACCTGAAAACACGTTTTAATGTTCCATGGTACAAAATACAAGTTTAATTTGTGTTCATCAAAAGCAATAGTTGTAACTGAATAAAGGCCTTCACTGAATAAAAAGGGAAGAACAGTTACGTCCACAGAAGTTAGTGCACAAACTCAGTGCATGTGTAGTCCAAGCCTATGGAACAGAAAATGGGGAAGCTCTCAGCTAGTGTGGAGTGTTCTCTTCAAAATGTCTTCTCAACATGATAAATGATTTCAAATAGTTACTTTTTTCTGTTCTTGTGTGTTGGTTTTCCTAGGATTAGATTCTGTAGTACCTAGAAGTGAAGATGATTTCCACAAAATCAGAACTGTATGGAATCAAGAAAAGGTGCTGCCTTTTGGGGGGTGGGTGGGAAAAGGGGAAGATATTTTTTTTCTAGTTTCCATTTTAAAAGTGCTTAGGACATTGCAGATACAGTATTGTACAGGGTACTGTAAAACAATACGTGTTGGATATTGAATGGGAGCTGTGGGCTCACTGAGCAGGACTAATGGAATGAGAAAATGTAATAAGAGACAATAATCCTGAGAAGAAAAGCAGGTACAGTGTTATCCTGAGCACTTAGAGATGGGTGACCTTCTGCCCTGTGCCATGTACTTGCCCCTAACACTGATGCAAAATTTTCCAGCTTTATTTTCACAGCTTTAGTAGATGTTGAACTTCTTAAACCCCTCTCTTGATTTGGCAGGAGATCACGGGGGTTTTTAAACATCAGGCCTAGAAAGCACTGAGGCGCCAGTCATGGGCAGGACAAATTGTCATGGTACTCTTGTATCTGTCAGCAAAATAACCTCACTATTGCTCCCTTTACTCACGTTTGCCTCAGACTTTTGAATAGAAACTTGATCTTCATGAAATATGCCTTTTTACTCTTTTAAGTTTTTTCACTGGCTGGAGTTTTCAAAAGTTCTGGTTTAAATTTTTAATTAACATGAAAAATTGAAAAAAATGTCATGTCTTCAGTTCTTATAGGGGAGCTCTTCCCCTCCCCTTTTTGGAGGGGGCAAAAAGGAAAAAGACAGGTAAGGGAAACAGAGTTAAATCACATACATTCATATATACTGTAGGGTTTGTTTCACCTTTTACTTCCCTTTCTAATTCTTGCTTTGAATATATTTGTGAAGTTTCACCTTATGTAAAAAAGATGAGCAGGAGAAGGTCTATGCATATGGAAGGTCTATGCATCAAGTCTGTTTTCAGGGCTTAGGCAGGATTTAGAAAATCTTGATCTCTGCCTTTTAGAGGAAATTTTATCCAACACTTAACAATTTCTTCCTTATTCACATATGCTAAGACACCGAAAGAACAGCCATATGCTGTAAATTCACTTTAATGTTCATCCATCTCTATACAGCATTAAATGCATGAATTTGGGAGAACATTAGAACAATAATTGGCCATAATTTGTAACTTTCCCAGAATTCTAGCAGCAGAACAAGACAGAGAAATAGTTCTAATGTGAATGCAACTGCTGTGCTGGAACGAGGTGATCCTTAATATCCCTTCTAACTCTTGTGATTGGTGCTTCCAGTATTTCAGAATTTGACAATACATTCACCCATTTTATTAACTTTGAATGTTGTATCTGTGTTGCATAACAACATCTTCTAGGAACTGATAATAATTAAAAATACATTATCAAAACATATTTTACAAATTCCTTTTTGAAAAAGTATTTGAGTGAGGGGCAGAGCTATGACTTTTATGTACGTGAGAAGAAACATACTTCGTTTGATGACCTCTAAGAATGAACCTCACAGAATGAAAAGTTGTTTAAGAAAGGTTTTAGTTTGGACTTGAGTTTAAAAAAAATCTTATGGAAACTGTTTGTCCTTTATACTAAAATATGTGTGCAATGTTTTAGAATGTGTATTTTTCTCAATGAAAATCAGTAAAAGTCCCATCTAATAGTAAAATTTCAAATTTCAGTATCTTTCTTCTACTGAAAAGCCTATCACTAAATATTATTTAGAAATGAGAAAAGAATATTCCTTTTAGAGAAGTAAATTCTAATGCTTCTATTGGATAAATTTACAAATATTAGGTTTAATGCTCTGATTACTTTGGTAAATCTCTTCTGGGAAAAAATAGACATATTTGCTCTAAGTATAATGTTTGAATCTTAGTATTTCCATATGAAGTAATTAAGCATATTCACAGGTACAAGCACACAAAAAAAATCTGGTATTTGTCTTAGGAATTATGTCAGAGACAACACAGTACTTCAAAAACTTTTAGCCCCAGTACTGGATATATTTTTATATCCCCATGAATTTGAAGTTAGATTGTGATTTCAGGAGCCTTTAAAATTTTAAGTTTACTCCTCCAAATTTAGTATTTCATTCTTGAAGTCAGTGCAAGATTGTTCCTTTCATTCTTTGATGGCTCCTAGACGGTTCAAAAAATATATCTGTCTTGTGATCCCTCTCTTTTTAGAGAAGCTGGCATCCCCTGTTACTTTCTATTGAGCTAACAGCAACATCAGTGACTCAGCACTGTTTGATTGTACCTGAAAATAATCTCCCTCTAAAATTTTGAAGTTCCCCAGTCAAAAAACAGGAAATGGGCTAGCCAGCTGCAGAAGACAGAGGAGCACACTGTCTGGCTGCAAAGGAGTTTTGGTTTACCCATCTTATGCCTTCCTCTCAACACTGACTTTCTTGATTGAAGTTATCGGATACAAGTTTGCTGAAAGGTCATTAAAACTTTACTTGGAAAAACCTGAGGTTCAGACTGGTGTGTTCCTCCATCATCCCAATATATAGTTTCTGGAAATACTTTATAAATGTGTCTTCCAGAAATCCTACAGGCCTAGGCACAGTGTTAACGTAATATTTATGGGATCTTTGCGACTACTAAGAGTTGCTGTACTGCAGTTTATACATTCTAAAAGGAAGGTGAAGGGAAAAGAAAAAACCTGATTTTACTTTTCAACCAATTCTAATAAATTTCTCTTTCTTATAACAAGGTCTTGGTGAACAACTCAGTATTGTCTTTTAATGATACTGCTTTCTATTTTTGCTGTCTGGGAATTAATTGGTCCTTCTCACTCTTGGTTAGAACATAACCTGACCCAGTTGTATATAGGTGAGTAAATTCAACCAGCCTCTTCTACCTGTCTTCACCTCCCTAAGAGTTTCCATTTCATGGTTTACTTAGTGTCATTCTTTAACACTTTTTCTCAGTCCTTATTGCTGCTACTGCTGTCCTGTATACAAATATGAAGTTATGAAAACTTACAGCCTTTCAGTGAATCTCCGAAAGGAGCCATTTGTTATTACTTCCTGGTCTTGTCAAGTATGGCATGAGATAGTGTAGCAGTAAGTTTAGAAATGTCAGCTGAAATATGGAGCTTGTGATGCTGTATTCTAATTACTCAGTAGTGTGTCTGATTGACAAAACTGTGCATCTATGTTCTCCTATTCTGAGCATGAAAACGTGATGTGTTGCATGCCACATTCTATATGAGCCTTTTAAGAGGTACAGAAGTAAACTTCTGAAGGTTGGCCTGAGCTTTTAGAAAATAACGAGTTCAAAGATCTGGTTGCCAGCCCTAGTATTTGTTTTCTAAGTGAAGGTGATAGTAATGAGTAAACATTTTTCACAGAATCAGAGAATTAATAAGGTTTAAAAAGACCACAGAGGTTATCAAGTCCAACTTATTACCTAACCTAGCCTGAACTGTTACCTAACCTGTTGTCATCCTGCTACCAACACACCATCCTGCCTATAATGCACTACCCTAATATCTAGGTCATGCCACCAAGTACATCATCCAACCTTTTGTTAAACACCTCTAGTGACGGTGACTCCACCACCTCCTTGGGCAGCGCATTCCAGTGAGGGATCACCCTCTCTGTGAAAAAGTTCCTTCTAATGTCCAGTCAGGTAGAGCAGTAATTTGCTAATGCTGGACAATACAACTTTTTTACTATCTGTTCCTCCTAAAAGCTTAAGTCTCATGGCAGTGTCAATAGAACATTTTTTCCTACTCGCCTTGTAACTTGTATCATTATTTTGATGTCAGTGGGGTCCATTATGGCCCTTGTTGCCATTTGTCTTAATATTCCAGTGGTACCTATTGGGTAATTATCTTTTGAACTAGGTGTTGTTCTAGAACTTAAATATTTGTCTAGGGTTAATTTTTCAAAGTCTTGTTGATTATATTTCCTTATTTATATGTATGTTGGAGTAAAATGTCCTGGATGTCAGCATGCATGGAGAAAGAAATGTTGTGCTGCAGGATAGAGGTGGAGCATGAATGAACACCAATTTTGCTTTTAATTAGGAAAAGATAATAGTACAGAGTCCTATCAAGTAGGAACATTATCATTCTTGTTACTGTGTTAAGTGGAAAAAGCTCTCAGGAATAGAAGGAGTATTCCATATGGAACTGAGCTGTGTATCAGAGATCACAGAATACTATGAATTGGAAGGGACCCACAAGGATCATCTAGTCCAACTCACCATCTAAC
>WEKX01005023.1:77635-151107 GCA_013390025.1 Pitta sordida
TGCTTGAGAGGGTGCAGAGAAGGGCAACGAGGATGGTGAAGGGACTGGAGGGCAGGCCCTATGAGGAGCGACTACAGGAACTGGGACTGTTCAGTCTGGAGAAGAGGAGGCTCAGAGGGGACCTCATTGCTGTTTACAGCTACCTGCGGGGAGGTTGCAGCCAGATGGGTGTAGACCTCTTCTTCCAGGCTGACGACACCAGAACGAGAGGGCACAGTCTCAAGCTACGCCAGGGGAGGTTTAATCTTAACGTTAGGAAGCGGTTTTTCACAGAGAGAGTAATTGCATATTGGAATGGGCTGCCCAGGGAGGTGGTGGAGTCGCCATCCCTGGAAGTGTTTAAGAGAAGACTGGACGAGGAGCTTAGTGACATGGTCTAGCTGGTCTAGCTGGGGGGTGAGGGCTGGATGACCCTGGGCCCCCTCCGGCTCGGAGTGGCCTGCTAGGTTGTGAGGCATCTAGGTTGTTATTATGCTCTGGGATGTGCCCTCGGTCGCTGTATGGGTATTAGATGGTGAGTTGGACTAGATGATCCTTGTGGGTCCCTTCCAACTCATAATTTTCTGTGATTCTGTGATCTGTGTGTGATTCTGTGATCTAGAGCAACCGCTGGATTTTCCTTCTGTCGACTTCCAACAATAAAATAACAGCATTTGAAAACATGCCAAAAGAAATGGGGACCTTGTGATCTCTGTCCTTAGAGCAAGCTGATATTTCTCAAGTAGCATTTGTTTCTCATATTTTTCTGAGATTTTCTGAAATTGAGGCCACAAACATGTCCTATAATTTTAATATCGTAATAATTTTTTTAAAGATCAGAAATGTTAATACATTCATGAATAAATTATACTTACTTGAAACATTAGGCAGATATTATCTCTGTTAAATTCCTACTGAGAAAATATGAGTAGGTCTGGGATTAATTTCTCCCTTTTAATAATCTTGGTTTAGCTGGAGAGCTGCCATGAATAGACATGTAGGCCAGGCTACTCACTTCCAGAAAGCCAGGAAATTTGAATGCATACTGATCTAAAGTGGTGAAAAATGAATAATTACAAAAACAAAACCAAAGCAAGAGACAATTGAAAATGCTCGCTTCTATTACAAAGGTATACTTAAAATTGTGTTAGTTGACTTTGGCTACAGGCAAAAACAGTTTGTATATTGCTCACAAAAATATATACACGTATTTTAAGCTCTTATTAATATTACTAACATTTGTCCCAGTTTTACTACTGAGACCAGGTCATAACATCAGTTACTCGTATTTGAGAAATTAGGAGCAAATAGATTAGAATTTACTTATTATACTGTGGCAGAATACATACAGAGTAAGAATTAAACATGTAAGCAGTGCTATACTTTAAAACTGCTTGGTATGCAGCCAATCATTAAAGTTACTCTTTATCTTACACGTATTGAAAATTTAAATACAATTCTACTCAAGGATAGTCAGCTTAGTTCTAAATAAGGAAATGTCTGTGGCTCACAGGGCTGCTCAAAGGCACTGTGATACTTGCCCACTTGGGAAAATATAAATATGTACTTGTGGCTGAGTTTGAAAACATCTTCAGTTCAAGTTTTCATGCTCTGTCTTTGAGATATCACATAGCAAGGGTCTCACTGGGACAAAGAAAAGGGGACGTCTCTGTGGAAGACTAATGGTTTCTCTAACCTTGATCTGCTTTGTGCTTACCATAGGGCAAGTCTCAATTTGCCCCTGCAAATTGCATTTGATTTCAGGTGCATGGAGGGCTATATTTTTAGTTGTATTTCCCCATATTCCTCTAATTTTTTTTTTATTTCACTGTATTTTGTTCTAATATATTTCTAGATTAAGTGAAATTGAATTTCTTTTAATGGAATTTGAACCTGGCTATATCAGGAGAATTTATGTAGATTTAAACCTGCAGTTAAGACACTTGCACCAAAGGGGAGAAACTACTTGGGCTTGATTAAATGCACTCATATATTGAAGCCTGGTTAGCTAAGGACATCATGCAGAGAGACACATGCACATTTGGTAAACTGACCTTTGTGGCATTACACCAAAAGTATTTGTCACAGACAGGCTACTAATTCTGGGTTATATGAGAGAATTTCTTTTTAAATGCTTGTAAAGAGCTGAAGCTACAGAAATACTTGGTAATTAGTGACCCATAAGTAGAAAAATTTAATTAAAAAGGCAAGAAGTCTCTAAAACTCCCGATTTCTGCATTTTGCTCCAGAGCATGCCTGATTAATATTAATTAATCAAGCTATTATAGTGTGTCTCATCCTTATATGGAGCCCTGGGCAAAGTAGGAATTCTGTCCTATTATCTAGAAATTGCAGGAAAATGATGCTTATCAAAAGGATGAATGTATCTTAAGAAGCAGTAGAGATATTGATAAAATTATTTGAAATAGCTACTGCTGTGAATTCTTAGAGAAGCTCTTTTAAATGCTGAAAGATCAGGGGAAGTTAAAGAGATCCGTATACAAGTGATATTTGCTAGTAGGGTTTGTGCTTAGGGATTAAATCAATTTGAGGGAGCCCAGTTTTAACTGCAGAGGTCCATAAAGTGCTTGTATGCAGAAATTCAAGAGACATCTATAATTTTCCTTAAATTCAAGAGACACCTATAATTTTCCTTAGAGATGTGATCACCATGGGCTGCAAACAAATGCAAGGGAGAGACAGCAAACAGAAACCAGAAAATAAGCTTACATGGCTGAGTTTTGTTGTGCTATACACCTTCCTGTATGCTTTTTGCAGGAGCAAGGTTAGAGCAGACACTTGAAAATAGCTTCTGCAAAATAACATTGGTTACTCAGGACTATTGTTCTTTCTGTCTCTGCCTTTGATCCATTATTCTTCAAGCTGTATGTGTTAGGCTGCTGAATAATCTCCTGTGACTGCCTGTGATCTGTCATAAGAACTCGTGTTTTGGATCAGTGTGTACATTTCAGGAGGCTTTCCAAGCTACAAGTACAAAATGGGCAATATTTTCTATAATATTTAATTAAAAAAACCCCAAAAAACAGCAAAGGCAGGATAAACATAAAATCCTTATTATGTATATGAAGGATTACAAAATATATATATTCTGATGGTAAACATACAAGTCTCTAAAAAAATCTCTGCTTCTAAATTTAAGGTAGGAAGAATGATGGAGGATGTAATACTTGTACATCTCTCTGTCTCATAGGGAGGCTGTTAGACCATGACTTTTGTTCTTGGTTTTATTGGAGTCATGCTGCATGGCCTCGTGGAAGCTGCTTCGTGACTCCGTGTCTCAGCTTTGATGTGTGTCCAATGATGTTTATAAAAGATTTTGAGATGCTGCGATGAGAAATGTCATAGGAATGAATAATTCTCAATTCAGAGAAAGTAAGAGGTGTATCAACTTTGGAAGTAAATGTCATGCTCAAACAGTGTGTGTGTGACAATAGTACTACACAGTAGGGCAGATAATGCGTGGATGGTATCATGTATGCATATATAAGAGAACAGAGCTCTATTTTATAATTTCTACTATGCATTTTCACATTATTTAATTTTCTATCTTTAAGGCTGTGCTTGCAGAAAGATGTTTTTGCTAAAATATTTCAAGTTCTATTCACATTTACCTGAGTGTTGACTTTGCAATTTTGCTCCTGTTTGTTGTTATTAAAAAAAAAATCTGTACGTTATGGCTTTAAATGTAAGGGGCACTCTGTTGTCTGTTTCGAGAATACTCTTTGGATGCAGAAAAGTTATGAAAAAATTAAACTGATGTATCTCTTCTAAAATTATCATTTTCTGTTATATTTTTTAGGGAAAAAATTTAAACAAGAAACAGAATCCCTTCTTTTGTAACGTTGGTCAAGTGCTTGGCCATTCTTCTTTTCTTAGCTCAGCCTGAGTTGGAAACATTAAATACTTGATTTATATTGCTGATTATGTGCCAGATGTTTGCCACCATTAAACTGTGAAACACCATTGTGGTAAAGGTATGTTGAATTGAATCAATTTACTAAAGGACTATAGAACTGCCACAACTTTACAAGTTCAGGCTGTAGCAGAAATTACCTATGCCTTCTGTATAGATGCTAAAGAAACATTTGTTGATGCCACTATTTTGATGTCAATCTTTTTTTAATATCATTATTATACTTCCTTCAGTATTTCCATAATTTAGTGTCCAGGTTTTTTGACCTGTAATTTCTAGTGAAATTCTGGTATGTGGACTTCAATAAGTATAGAATCATAGATGATGTAATGTTTTGGGCTGGAAGAGATCTCCTAATTCTAGTACCACCCTAGAAAGGAGAAAGGAGACTTTCCCCTAGATCAGGGTGCTCAGAAAACCATCCAACCTACATTTTCAGGGCTGGGACACCCACAGCTTCACTGAGCAAGTGTCTCACCATACTCATTGTGAAAAATGTCTTCCTAACATCTAATCTAAACTAACTCTCAGTTTAAAGCCATTCTTCCTTGCCCTATCACTGTATGCCAAGCTCTCTTCAGCTTTCTTGTAAGTTCCCTTTAAATACTGCAAGGCTGCAATAAGATTGTCCTGCAGCATTTTCTTCTCCAGGTTGAGGAACCTCAACTCTCTGTCTGTCTTCATGGGAGAGGTGTTTCAGCCTCAGATTGTCGTTAAGACCTTGTCTGGGCTCGTTCCAAGAGGTCCATGTCCTCNCCAAGAGGTGTTCCAAGGGCTCGTTCCAAGAGGTCCATGTCCTCCTTATGTTAGGAGTCCCAGAGCTGGATTCAGTACTCCAAGTCTCACAGAGCAGAGTAGAGGGGCTTCCTGACTCACTGGCTCTGCTGCTTTTGATGCAGTCCAGAGTCCCATTGGCTTCCTGGCTGCAAGTGCACATAGGCGGCTCGTGTTGGACTTCTCATCAACTAGCACTCTCAAGTCCTTCTCCGAAGCGCTGCTTTTAATCCCTTACCCACCCAGTCCTTGGGGCTGCCCTCGCCCAAGTGCAGGACCTTATCTTGACCTTGTTGAACTTCATGAGATTTTCACAGACCCACCTCTCAAGGTCCCTGTGGATGGCATTCCTTCTCTCCAGTGTGTTGAGAACTTTGTGTCATTGACAAACTTGATAAAACATTTTAAATAATTTTCAGTATCGTGTAAGTTTTTGTTCATTTTAGTAACAACTGCAATATGATAGTAAAGATGTAAGTGTTCCGTAATTAAACTCCTAAATTCTAGTTCTAAGAAAGACATTAAAACTTACTTTGAAGGAATGTAGCATAAGTTTTCATTTCATTTCAGAAAATTTTATATAACATTGTCAGTAATCCCTTGTTGAAATAATTGCTGCCAACACTTTGCTTCTGGACTTGTGGGTACTGTTAGCTTTTGACAAGAAAAAAAATTCTTTTACTGAAAGCTGCTGATATGAAAATTACCATTAAAAACTTTATGAATTGCCTTCTTTTTCTTAATTAAAGGTTTTGTAAGTAACCTATTTGTGGATCTGGAATATAAATGATAACTGGCTATACTTTGCTGAGATAATTCCATTCATTACAAAAATAGTAACTAGAGAAGTCTTTTTCTAACACTGCCAATAGAGTAATGAAGACTGTAAGATTAAAGGTAGTCTTCATAAATTCTATCTGGTCCAAATAAATACTCTTTTCTTCTTCAAAAACAAGTCAAAATTTTATTTTATTGTGTTTCATTTCTGTTAATTTGCTGCAGTTGTAGTAGTTCAAACAGCCTTACTGATTATTAGCTTTCTGAAGTAATTTAGAAGTTAATTTTTCCTCCTTGCAAGGCAAAAATAATTACTGTATACATGAGCATAAAATTATTTAGATCTGGTGGAAGAACATGAACAGAAAAAAAAAATTAATAATTGTGAACCTGTAGTGTTTATCAGTGCTCAGATGGTAGAGTCAGGAGCTTAAAAAATGTTACTGGGATTTCCAAATCAGTGATCCTTCCATCCAAATTGGGATGTTGCAGTCCTGATGGGTGTGGACAAGCCAATGAGTATGAAAAAGTTTTTTTATGCTCAAACCCAGAGGAGGGTTTTATTTTTACCTGAGTGCAAGTAAGATATGCAATAACTATCCTGGGCCCCATCCTAACTTTTTAACCAGTGATGTGGATGAGATGATGGAGAGCTTTTTCTGAGGTTTGCAGGTGACACAAAACTGGGGGGAGCAGGTCATCTGCTCAAGAGCTGAGCTGCTGTTTGGGCCTAAATAGGCTGAAAAAGATCTGATGGGAAATGTATGGATGGACCGTGGTGCCCACGCTTGTGGGCCTGATCCCTAGGCGGGTGTTTGCTTGGGAATTAGACTAGATGATCCTGTGGGTCCCTTCCAACTCAGAATAACCTGTGAACTCAGCAAGGGTACATGCAAAGAAAAAAGAGCCCCTGCCAGCAAGGCAGGTTGGCCACTGACTAGCCTATGGAGCAGCCCAGTGGAAAAGGCCATGGGGGTCCTGCTCAGCAGCTACGGGGATGTGGGCCAGGAATGTGCCCTGACAGCAAAGCTGGACAGCAATGACTTTACCTATGGGAACAGGAACATGACCAGTAGAGCAAGGAAAGGGATTATCCCCTCTGCTTAGATGGGATCTGTGTCAACAGCAGTCTGGAAAACAACTCATTGTCTAAAGGAGTAGAGTGCATCTGGTGATCTAGGAGAATAAATTAAAAAATTGAAGTGTTAGGTTTTGTGCTTTAAATGGTTAAAGTATACACTAATATGTTTCTATTTCCCTGAAGAATCATATTAATAAGTAGGTCACTTTTCTACCAGAACCAAAAATTGAAAGAAAGCTACCTTTGCATCCTTAAATCATCTTCTTGGATGCTTTCACATACTTCTATAGCCTTTCTCTACTTCTTAAGTAGATACATCAATGCCTTATAAAACGTAAATTTTGCTCAGTCTAATCAGTCTGAAAATTCAAAAGTTCAAGAAGCAATGTAAGTACCCTAAGAAATATTCTATAATTTAAGAATACCCTTATGTTTTCTAAATTAATTTCCACCTTAATTTCACAATGTATTAGTGGAAAATTATTAACTTGTGGACTTCTGATTGCTGTACTGATCAAAAAGGGAGGAGAATATTTTTAAGTCTCTTTGAAGAATAATGAAAGCAAATGAAAGATGAAGGAATTTAATAACATCAAAAAGAATTATAATTCGATGCTGACCTTTCTATTAGCTACTGGTCCATTTCCTGTTCAGGACTGTGAGTTCTAAAAGGTACTTTGAATGGATGGATCCAAACTACAGCCAAGCATCTAGATGCACAATGAGAGTGAACAAGTTCAAAGCCAAATTTTTTGGCAAATTGTAAAGTTAGTGTTTCTCTGATAAGCAAAACATAGACACAAATCTAATGCCATGATGCCTCTAGTTATTAGCCTTGAGTTGAATTTCTGGAATTTATTATATTGCTGTAATATAAAATGCCATCATCAGTTTCTGTTTTGTAGTATCGTATGATTACATGCATTACATAGCTTTCAAAAAAAGTTAGGTGCACATATTTGCTGCAAAAAAATATTTAACTTGATGGTTTAATGAAAACATCTTTTCTGAACTGCTCATCTGTGGTAGACTGTTTATGAATTTACAAAGACAGGAGACCGTAATTATGTCTGTCATGGTACTGGTGTTGGTCAACAATTTTTCTGAGTATAATAAATTGTCAAAGCAAGGCCAATCACAGTCCAGTAGCAGTGGTGCACTCGCAGGTAAGCAGTGAACAGGATACTCTTTTTGCTTTAGGGCTTTTTTGATTGCTCTACAGTTCATAATGACCAGAAATGCACTGGTTTACAAATGCAGAGTTGCTTAGCAACAATAAGTAAAACACTGTGAATCCTTTAAATTTTATTTATATTTATCATCATAGATCTTTTATGAGGTTTATATATGAAAAACAGTAGTGGATATTTCTAAAATCAGTAAGGGCCAAAAGACCAAAAAGTTCAGGCCAGAGCTATCCATGACAGAGATGTATCAAATGAATCAACTGAATGAATGCTTTGTACTTGCTTTTTTTCTTTGGGTTTTTTTTGTGATTTTTGTAGTTGAGATTTGGTTTTTTTAACAGAATAGTTAGGTGATTTACTCTCTTCCTTTTCCTACTTTTCTTGGGAAATAATGGCCTGTAAAACTGCTTTCCTCTCCCGCATTCTGAAATGACCTTGTGGTACTGATATGCTAATGTATTCAAATGAGACATTATGTTTCAGAACCCACAAGCAGAGATTAAAAAATGCCAATATGCTAAAAATAGAAATACTTTTGGAATGGGGGGATATAAATTTAACTATGTTCACTAACCTAACAGGTTCTGAAAATAAACATTATGTCATAACACAGCAACAATATGGGAAGGTTAGAGCCACAAATGCTTTTGCAATAGCTTTAGGGAAGAGCAAAATGTTGCGCTTAGGGATGGGAAAACTAAAGATGAAAGCATAACTACTTCTGTCTTCTGTCCTCTATCATCGATCTTGGGCACAACTTCAGGTTTTTTTCAGATCAGGCAGTTCCTGTGGGGGTTATTATAGGTTAAGAAACTGAATTAAACTTGCAACTTGCTAATATATTGCCCTGCAAGAAAATGCCACCAGTGGCTAAATGCAAGTAGAAGTAGTTCAACACCAATGTTTGAAAGAAAAACCATGCTAACACTTATTTTTTTACCTTTTTACCTTTTCAAAGGTAATTTGAATTTACCTTTTCAAATTACGTCAGTCTCTAAATTAGTCTGTTCATAAGACAGTGCATCAGAGATTTTTTTTTAAAAGGATCTGATTTTTACTGTTTTCCCTTTAGATTACTACAGAGGTTGAGGGTTTTAACTGCTCTTCATACAAAGCCTTCACAATTTAAATACTATATGTAAGATGAAATCAAGCTACACTTTTAGATGGTTGTGGGATGGATAAACAGAGATGGAAATTTGAAAAACAATTGTTTGGAGCAATTTGCTTATATCTTCCCCTCAGACTTCGAATTTAATGCAGCTTAATGGAATTATTTTTGTTCATTCATTAGCTATTTTGATTTATTATGGATAAACCATATATGACTCTTTCACCATCACTGAAATTTTAGGATTATCTTCATGACTTAAGTAAAACAGTTTTGATTTATCATACAGCAGAAATAGTTTTCATTCTTATATGATTTTTTTGTTTAATCTCTTGAAGAAAACTTCTCTGTAAAAGATGCAAATGTCTATTCCTTTAAGAAAGCTGCACCTTTAGCCCTGTGTCAACATGGTTTTTTTATTTTGTCATCTACCAGAAAGTGATTGGATCAGGCTTATCACTATGCCTAGAACTAAAACATTAGCTGTAGCTGAGAAACATGATTATCGGGATTTGCATGTTATCAGATTTTTTTCCCTATTCTTTCTTGTTATATAAACACCGGAGAATCAATACAGAGACAACAAGAGTATTTGAAACATTAAGAACATGCTTTTTAATTGCCCCTTTGTTTTGACAAGAAAATAAGAAAAGAAAATGTTCTTTAAGTTTTCTTGCCCATTGAAATCTGTGTTGCCTGAGTACTTTCTATGTGAAAAACAGCAGTCAAACTTCATGATGTATGTAATGAGAAACTATAATTTATATTAGATGGTATTATTGTGATTTTTCTGGGCTCTGCTTCCAGTAATCTGAAAATAAATTTACCTACTACTCAGAACATTATTGTGCATAAGCCCTCTTCTCATAGCCTTGGAGTTAAAAATGTTCCATATAGTGTTTCTATAGGAGAGGTTCAGGCTTGGCACCTTTATGAAAGTATAAATATTCATTATTTGAAGAGTAATAGCTAAGATGCTAGTGCAGCATTCACTAATTAATAATACTTAGTTAATTTTTTTACCCTTGTTTGGTACATCAGGAGACACTAGAGAGTCTTCTGTGGCTGTTTAATGATACAGATCCCTTTCTTGCACTTTGAGCTGAACACTGTGATATTACCACATTGTTTTTTCCTGCATTAGTTTGTCAATAAACATAAAATAGTGCTCTCCCAGTTCTTCTTCCCCCAGAGTTTACCCATCTGATTTATTTATAGACAGAAATTCCATCTCCTCTTGTCTTATGTTTACTATAAAAAGTAGGTTAAACTGTTCTGTTCTCTGATATGATAGGTTCTGCAGTTCTTTACTGGGAGGAGTACATGGGTCTTTGGCACCTTTTTCTTCCACTGGTCTGATTTCATGTCTCTTGCACATATATTTTATGCAGTATTTCAGGTGCGATTTGATTGTTGCTGTAGACTTTCTCAGCTTCTTAATATTGTAGTTTTTCAGACTTCTCTTATCTTGACTCTACCAAGTAGCACAAGTGAGCTTTTCCTCCCTCATCATCCTCAAATTATGAGCTTCCCACTTTGTTATAGAAATTAGTCCCTGCCCTTCATATTAACCTTTTTTGTTGTTTCGCTTCCAAGTGCCAATCAGCCTTTCTTTGTAAAATCCAAGTCCATGTTTGTTCTTAAAATGCTACATAATTTCACATCAGCAATGGATGTCCTTATTGCATTCCTACTTCATGTCAGTTCATGTAAACATGAAATACCAATGTTCATTTCACCCGTTCAAGAACTGATAACCTCACTGCAGTCTAATTGTGTTTTAGCACTATCCATTATCATATTTTCATTGAATAACAGTTTCTACATAACTCTTTAAAGCTACTCCTCCTTGAACATAAGTAATAATTGTGTGCAATTATATAAAAATCATTACTAATATTCAGATTCATAAGGTCTGGCTAATAATCAGATAACTTTTCAAAGAGAAAGATGTTAATATTCTATTTATTATATCTTGAGCAGCATTTGTTGCATTTTTCTTTTACTTCTATATTGTTCATAGGAATAATGGGTTTCATCTGTACTATCTGTATCTCTTTCTTCTTGTTCTTCAACACAGATATTCCAACTGATTATTTGACAAATGTGCCTTTTATTTCATAAATATTCCCCAGTGAGTGAGAAGTCACAGTGAATTTCCATGCATACGTACATACCTCCTTTGGTTGGTTTTGGGATGGGGGTGATGCAGTGGAGGTGGTATTTATTGTTTGATGGTAGAAATCTATGGCTGGAAGAGGCTGAACTCAACCCTACTAAAGCAGATAGAATTGAACAAGCTTTAAACCAAATTGGGTACATACAATTGTGCTTGAAATGAGCTCACTAATTTTTACTTACCTTTGGGCTTGGAGAATTTCACAGCTTTGGTTTCAAACACCTGCATTTTTTTCATTCAAGAACTAAAAGAAGATAGAGATCATTCAGCTATGTTTAGATAATGTGTAGCTATCTCTCTGGCTTGCAGAGTTACATCTGTCTTAAAGAAGATTTATGAGCAGGTTGAAAATGTCTAAAATAATGTTGCAGTTATGATAAAAGTGTGTGAATACTTGGCATTGGTATTTCCTTCTTTTAAATAAACTTTAAGTTTTTGTGCTTTAGCAGAGGTGGCACACAAAATTTATTTAGTATATTAAGCCTATCCTCTCTCCCCTGGGCTCTGCACTACATTGGCAGAAATGACACCTGAAACCACACTGAAGTGGAAATCACTCTGACTTCAGCATATGCACAGTAACAGTTGTCTTCTATATGCCTTAAACTCAAATCCCTGTGTTCCATCCAAAGCAAATTGTGGGGATTTTTAAATTTTATTTTCCAGTGTCAAATGTGAACAACAAAGAAGGAACTTTTTTAGATCTCATGACTAGATCTTGTACGGTTAGTCCTAAAACCGCATGTGGCACAAATACTAGAATTATATATTGTGTGGGTATGTAACAGGCAATGGACCACCAGGGAGGAAATGGGGCCAAACAATGTTAGTTGAATTGTTCTTTTATAAGCACCTCACAACTTAGATTGATTCTGACCGTAAATGAACTCAGGTTTTTTGCCTAAGGAACTTGGGTAAGCAGATGTAAACAACCTTCATTTCAAGACTTGACCTTGAATCAACTCCTGGCTGTGAAACAGCTAGGTAAGTTTGTAAGTACAATTACTTAGCTGAAATTGTCAGCTATAGTAGTATGACTAGTAGTAAACACAGAATTACTGAGAAAGGAATCTTACTGTGGTACAGGGGGCAGTTACGCTTGTAGCCGTTGCAATTACAAAGTGAATTATTTGGTCTTATTTTAAAGAGGAATTTTGCTGCCTTACATTCCTGTGACATCTACGGAAAAAAAATACCTTTTACAAATTAGGCTAGAGAGCAGAGACCCTGCTGATCAAGGAATAAAAATTTTGTTATAATCTGCCTGGAAGCTCTGGGTAACATATCTTTCAATACATTATACTCTTATGATTTATTAATGGAAAATATATATAAAACTTTTACTAGATGAAACTGTCATACTTTTGACTTCTCTCAGCTGTTTTCATTGGAATGGGCTGCCCAGGGAGGTGGTGGAGTCGCCGTCCCTGGAGGTGTTTAAGAGAAGACTCGATGAGGAGCTTAGTGACATGGTCTAGCTGGGGGGTGTAGGGCTGGATGATCCTGGGTCCCTTCCAGCTCAGAGTGGCCTGCTAGACTGTGAGGGAACTAGGTTGGTGTTACCACTCTGGGATGTGCTTTTGGTCTCTGCATGGGTGTTAGATGGTGAGTTGGACTAGATAATCCTTGTGGGTCCCTTCCAACTCATAATATTCTTTGATTCTGTGATTCTTGCATAGTGACATGAGGGATGAGTAACAGCAGTTTTTACAGGAGCCTATGTACTGAGTAACAATGGTATTCAGAATTTTAGTGTATTGTGCAAAAATACAATGCATAACTACTGTAATTCAACAGAAGGTCACGTTCCTCATGTTAGTACCTTGTTTTGGCAGAGTTAGATTGAATTAGACTGAAACCTCTTCTCGTCATCTCCAGTTTGCACACAAGAAACATTGTTAAAACTGCACAAATCTTGCTAACAAGAAACACCCTGATTGTCTTCAGCTGTTCCAGCAACCCTCCAACGAGCATGTTAAACAGGTAGTAATGAGGTCAGTGCATACAGTGTTGCTTGTAAACACTATCCAAGCACCTGTAACCTTTATTTTGTGCACTTTTCTAATAATGATACACGTTCTACATTGGAGAAAATGGTAATTTTTCTGACAATATTCATAGAAGTGAAATCTCAGGAAGGGAGATGTTGCTGCCAATAGGGATTATGAATTCCACTCTGAATCTTGTGGGGGAGGGGAGGTAGAGGGCTGTAGCTTTTCTGTTAGCACCTTTCAGTGTTTTCAGTGTTGTGCATATATAAGTTGAGATGTGATATATTGGTGTCTGATCTACGGTATTATGTAAAGATGAGTACCTCCTTGAAAACAGACTTGTATTTAGTGTGAGAAATTGAACTGGAATAAACTGAACTGATCATAGATGATGAACAAACTGAACTTTTTCCATTTCTGACGTAAGTGAAAATAAGCCCAACTTTCGAAGAACATGAATTCCTATTTAATATTTTCTGCATTTAGATGGAGTAATTTTCCTCATTGGCTACAAATAATTGTCGTATTATGTAAACCATTTGTGCTGTGATACATGACGACAGAAGCCATTTTCAGATGCAGGTAGAATTGCCCTCTGTTCAACTAAGTGTGCTCATGGAGTTTGTATGACCAGCTTGTACTACCCAAAGAGCAATTCCATGCATGTAGTTAACAAAATGAGCTCCAAACCCGCAGTGAGTTTTCCTAAGAGAATAGGCCTGTTAATTCAAGTAGTTTGACTACCTGTCAGGGACTTTGGAGTAAAATCCTGTCATTGTGAAAATCCAGTGGGAATCTTGCTATTAACTTCAATAGCTCCAGGATCAGGCGGTATGTTCCTATGTGGCTTTGGTGTTGGAATTTTGCTCATATAAGTAATGCTGTTGTGAGACTAAGGATATTTATTTCACCGAAATATTAAAAATATACCAGACTTAAAGATAAATGAATACTATAAATAAGCATGATAATTGATTAATCAAAAATAATGCTAAAAATAAGTAAAAGAGTTGAATCTGACTAGAGAGAAAAGTAGTAATGTTTTCTTCTGTCTGTTGTATTCCAATTTTTCTAGATATATTATTAAAATATTTTGTATTGTCATCTGTATTGCAAAGGTCCTCATAGTGTTTAGTTTCCTAGTAATAAGTGCAGAGGTACTAAGGAGTTCCATATTTTCATATGTTTGTTCTGCAAAGCTTTATTTGAATGCAACTAATTAAATAGTGTCTGCTACATTTTCTCTGCAGTGTCTCTGACATATTGAAAGTTACACAGTGTGCCAAAGAAATGCTTTTTCATACAATATAATTAAATACAAGTATCATTAACACTGTCAAGCCTGTAAAATATTTATTCAGCTTGTAAAACATTGAGTGTTAAAAATCTGTAATAAAACTTGGAAAAAAGAGAAAAATCTTTAATCTCACAAAAAGGTTTGTGAAAAGAATTTAAAATGGGTTTGGGAACAGTGTAGTGGGAATGAATTTCTTTGAAATGTAACACTGCCTTATTTTTTTTTTAGATTAAGCTGACTTTAGTAAAAAAGCATTTTTGAATAACACAAATAGAATTTTCATTTTAAAGGATTTACAGATGATTTTTGTTTAGCCATCTAAATTGCATGTGGGGATATTTTAGACACTGGACAGTTTGTCTCTTCTCTCTCAGGTCTGTATTTGTTAAAGATATATAAAACTTTATAAATGTATTGGTTATTGAATCAAAGTTGAAATCATGATGTAATAGTCCAGGAGTTTTCTCCACTAAGTGCTCTTCAAACTCTGGCTTTGTCAATTTTGTAGACTCAAACAGTATACAAAAGTGGATTGTAAAGGAGTCTCTGCCAATTCTTGTGCAATGTCCTTTAAGCCTTCAGTCCTTCCAGGGTTGTTCATTATACAGTTGGGTCTTCCACACCATTGTCTTATTTGGGTCCCATGAAGTCTGCCTTCCACGTTGATTGACAGCTCATTAATATACAAAATTGCCCTGCACCCTCACACGGCCTCCCCAGCACTCTGGCGCTGTTTTGGCACTGCCTTGTTGTGTATTGGGGTTTGTGTCGGCCCTTCCCAGTGCCTGCAGTCAACCCATGCCAGGAGAAAACTATTTTCTTCTTGGCTGGGGCCACTGATGTGGGGCACCCACCTGCACTGCTCTCCCAGTGGCCCCGAGGGGAAGGGGGGGCACCAGTCCAGCCCCAAGGAGAGGGGGGAAACTGGCATGGCCCAAAGCTGAGGGGCAGAGTGAGGCTCAGAGCGAGCAGAGCAGTGTGCCCATGGTCTGTGCAGCACGGTGTGGGGGTTGATTTGAATATTCATGACTAATTTGAATATTCATGCATGCCAGGTCATGCATGCGTGCATGTGCAGTTGCAAAACGGGCCTCCTTCATCTTTGAAAAATCACACCACTAAGATGTGAAGCCGCGATATGGGGGGCGCGAAGTGGAAGAGGACCGACTGTATCCTTATCTATATCTTGAGAAAGAACAAATGGTGCAATTTCCAATTTTCGTAACAACGTGCTTCAAAGTTTTAAATAATGACAGAGAACCTTTATATTTTCTCTGTTTTAACTTCGGTTTGTTGGTTGTTTGGGTTTTTTTAAGATTCTATTTTACTCGTAGATGTAAATTCAGAATGTAGACAAAATCTATTGATAGTTTAATAGTTCTGTTCAACTGGAGGACGAAGGTGAATGAGTCAACACTGATTATTTATTCAGCTCAATCAAGGGCAGAGTGAGAAAGGAAAAGTGTGATGTCACAAAATGAGGCAAGTTATGGGCAGGTATAACACTGGAAATAGATTAGAATACCTCAGGAGTTTCTGTGTAATTCATTAATGATAGAACTTTGTACCAGCTAGAAATGTGAGGAAGTGGCACATGAACTTTCAAGAGTGATTTTTGCATTTTTGTAAAGCTGAAGAAAGGAGGCAAGGAGGCTACACAATTACCAGGAGGTTTCAGTTTTTTTTCAGGGGGAGTCTGACCAACTAGTCCTGAGAGAATTGACAGTAGCTATTAAAACTGAGCATTTACAGTGTGAACCTATTTGGAGTAATTTAATTAGTGCCTATTCATTGGGGAAACAAGGATCCCCTACAGATCACCATATTAGTTGATATTGGATGCATGGTGGCTACTGACATTAAATTGTAGGAATATATTTGATTTCAATCAAATGACCATCTAAAATTTTCATGTGAACTTTGTGTGATTGAGTCAAATTTATCCATAAATTCTAAACAAACCTGATTTTTTAAAAAGATTTTAAAATTTTGAATGAAATTTTAAATATTGATAGCAGAGATCAGACACCAGAGTCCATCATAAGAGCTCATTGCAGACATACTCTCTCATTCAGTCTTCATCAGACACTTACTTAGCAAGCACTGCCACCATCTCTCTTCTGCATATTACTGCCCATTTCAGGGATTGCCTGGCAAGAGTTTATACAGAATGTAAAAGGCATTCGAGGTAAAAAGTTCTCTGTTGTGCTCGTTTGATGTTATCACCCATGTCACCTGTGCTACAGTGTAGTAAACTGATGTCTCTCTGGGGAACTAAGAAAGAATCCCATGAGAAGCTTCACTGAGAGCAGAACTACATGGTTGAAAGGCTGACGTTTCTTTGACAAAGAAAAGAGTTTTATGCCATTCTTCAAAATGAAATTTTGTATCAGTTATACTTCAGTTGTCAGCTTTGTGGTCAAGCAGTTGCTGAGCAAAAGTACTTTATTTACTTACTTTGTTTCTGCTCAGGCTTCTGAAATAATCTCCACTGTCTTCATGAGGGAACTTTCCTGCTGTATTTTGTAAGAAATATGAATATTTTTATGAGCAAGATGATTAGCATTCAGAGACCTCATAGCGTAGTTCTATGCAGAAAGAATCATAGGTGATATGATTAGGACATACTCTGTGTGTGTGTCCTGCTACCTACAGCATCCTCTGCGTGACTCAGTCTCACTGTATCCTCATTGCATTGTTCCCTCTATCCACTAAACTGCCCCTTTGCTGCTACCTAAAATGCTTTGTCCCTAATTGTTTGTGCACTGAAGTACCAAGTGTTGCAGACTTGTAATCAGCCACATCTGCTGCAGCTTGTCACAAGTGGAGCCACAGATTGGGCCCTGGGACTTCACACTGCTTGTCTATATTAAAAAAAAAAAAAAGGGGAAAAAAGTTGTAGGTTTCGTAATAGCAAGAATGCCAAATTTCTCCCTTGTCTTGTTACTGAATCACTTGCATGAATTTATTTCAATGGAAGAGAGAAAAGGCAGTTATTTGCATCTTGCAATCATCCAGTCTAGGAATTTTGTGATGAAAAGCTACAAGGAAAAAGACCTGTACTGTGATCTCTGGATTTCAAAAGTAGTCTGTCAGCATTTCTGAATTAATATGTAAGGTACCTATTCTGCTCTGTTGTTTTCTTAAAATTCAAGAAATCACCTTTTTAGTGAAATCTTAAATTCAAATGACTCTATGTGTAGAAATAATTTTTTCAATGTAGCTGTTGAATGAAGGCTGAGGGTATTGTGTTGTCGTTACTCTTTCCTTGAATGTTTCATTTGAGACTCAAATCAGAGGCTGACTTACAGAAGGGGACTTAAGTCAGAAAAGATAGGTAGATCCAGTGTGAGGAGGGGAGATAAGAGGGATATGGAACAGTAGATTCCACATTTAATTTTAATTTGAATCATAGTGTTTGTCCTATGGAATGCCAGAGTAGTCTTTCACCCCACTGACGCGATGCGTAGCTCATTATTAAAATTAGAAATCCAATCAAAACAAGTTGTAGGACTGAGCTTGTATTTCCTGTGGTCTTTGACAGTATCTTTTAGCAGATTTTTTTTCTGTATTTTAGAGGCTTAAAATGTCTTAATGCTTAGTTCCATAAATTAGTTCCCTTAAGAGAAAAGAAAATTCTAGAAAAGAAAGATATCTATTGTAGATGATTTCTTAACTGGATTTTAAAAAATATCTTATGAGTTTTCCTTCAATTTTTCTTTCAAAATGAAAAGAGAAAGCCTTTTAGTATTTCCATATCTAATTGAATATTCTCTCAAAATTTTGTTACTTTTGAATTATAACTGAGTTAGTGACAAATGATTGCATTGAAAAATTATTTTTACATTAAAAAAATAAAGAAAAAATATATTTATGCTTCAAGGAAAAAATAATTGTCCTGATATTACAGGTTAAATAATCCCCATAACGGTCATTCCTGTGGTATCAGACTTAATAACTCAGTTCTTTTATTCATTATAATAAATCCTATAAATCCACAGAGTGATGAAGAAAAGTCTATCAAATAAAAAGGCTGACAAGAATTAATGCAAAAATATCCTTTGTTCTCACAACACTGGACACAGTTCCTCATTAAATATATTGGTGGAAAAATAGCAACAGTATTCATCTGCATATCCTTCATAGTTTAATTTTATTCAAGTGGATTTAATTGTTGTACCTGCAGACAGAAGATAATCTGTCACATGGCATATAAACTTTGCAGAGTAGGAAATTCACTTTAAATTGCTTTGGTATTGAATCCAATGTTCATCCTCACTGAGGGAGAAAATACTTTTTGTTATGAATGCATCGTTATATATTTTAACTACTTCACCTTTACCTCTAAGAATAGCCTTAACAAGGACTTCCTTATTTTCCACATAATGCTCATAGTTATTCCTAAAATACCTCTGTCTACCAGGAATTGCTCTGAATAAGTGAGGATTGCTGTCAAGTTGAGGAGTAGTGCTTAAGCATGGAAGGCCTTTCATTTTCAGGTGTGATCAGCAATCGGCCACATCTCATCCTAGAACTCAGTGGAGTTCCACAAGGAATGGCTTAAGTCCATCAGCTGTATTTCTTTGAATATCTTTGTATAATTAGTAGCTTTTTCTTTGTTTCATAGATAGACTGATGCACAAGGAGTGATTTGCTAATGCTGGGGAAGTTGTATTTGACCAGTATTGGAGCTGAGGAATATCCGGTTTCTTTGCCTCTTCTGAAAACACACGTCTCACTGCGTGGCATATTGGCATTTAGCACTCTCATGTCCATCATAGTGATAAAGCAACTCTGTGGAAAAACCATCCTCTTTCACAGAAGTTTCAAGAGCCTCTTAAAACTTTCCACTTTCCAGTGGGAGACTGAATAATAAGCACCGGTGGGATCTCTCCTTAGCTCAGGCAGTGGGGCTATTGTGGATGAGTTTCAATTGTGAACAGAACGAAACACCTAAAGTACAGGACAATCATCTACAAGAATGCAGGCTGTTAACCTATTATGGGATGAATAATTATTAAAAACAGAAGATGGTACTGGGTATGGGTAGGGTAAAGTTGTTTGCCCTTTAACGTGTGTTTTTTAATCAAGGGGATGGACCTACTCTGAAAGAAACCCCTGGAGATTTCTTATATTTTTTTAATTGACACAGGAACAGAATGTATGAGTTATTTTTCTTGTGTAGTTTTTAAAGTACTCAAATAAGATTGTACACATTACCCATACTTGTACAGAGTGATGACTAGGGAGTGATTTATGGGGATATTTTTCAGAGTTTTGGGGAAAATAAAACTGAAAAGTCTTTTACATTACAAATCAATTTTGGAGACATATATATCTGCTTCAGTCATGCCCCATTATGCCTGAGTGATGTAATTCTTGTGTCTGCAACATTTTTAGGGGTTGTGTTCTTTCAGTAGTCATAACTAATTACATTTTGTTGTAGTATAGTTTCAAAATTTTGTTTTAAATTTGTATTTCAACCCTTAAAGAAATGCTGGCAAACGAAGTGGCTGTGCATCATCATTTCTTGAGTGCTTTTACAGTTTCTGAGATTGCAAAGAGGAAAATGAGGGGGCAAAGGAAGAAGGTTGCACTAGACCAAATCACTCAGCCAACATGGGTGGCAAATTGCAGGTCCTACTAAACATAATATTCCCCTATTTGTGCCTTTGTGTAAGTGTATAAGGAATCAAACAAAATAAAGGGGTGTCTGTCAAAGACTTTATAGAGAAAATGAATCTGCAGGTTCTAAAACTATCCAGTGTATTAACTGACATGATGGTAATCGAGAGGTTCTGTCAAGCTTCATACTGAAAATGTACATCATAGGAAGAACCTCATAACAATAAACTCGCCATGTAAACCATCAGTAAGATTTTTTTTTGAGGTATTTTTTGGCCCACAGTGTAGTTAGAGTTTCCATGTTNTATTCTGAGTTGGAATGGACCCACAAGGATCATCGAGTCCAACTCTTAACACTGTCCCCTTGGCGGGAATCGAACCCAGGTCTCCCACACGCCAGGTGGGGACACTTACCACTGTACCAAAGTGGATTTTGTTTTTAGTTTCCATGTTTAGAATTCTTTTCAGTTGTTTTGATAAGACCTGGATACATACAATTAAACCTCTCTTTTTTGCACTACAGTTTCAGGCTTTTCCCAGTCTGAAACATAATTTAGTGCATTTTGATTTGATAGTTGTGGAAACAATTGCTCTACTCCCACACTGTCGTTAGCGGCACCTCTCCCCCTTCCCTTACGATATCCAGAGAATTGAAATTGCGTTATTCTTTTTAGGTCTCCTGAGTTGAATCCATTTCATGCTGAAATCAGGCGCACAAAGAGCTGCTCCAAATTCCACTATTACGTATATCCAGGGGGGAATTTTTTTTTCACATGAGAGTTTTTCCTCTGCTAGAGAAGAGCTGCTGCTGCATGTCTTGAGCTCTGACTATCCCCTTGGTATGACTTCAGCCATCTGGGAAAGAATTAGTTTATTAAAGAATTAACCACACCTTAATACTGAGAAATGTAAGTGTGCACATCTAAGACAGAAATGTAGGCCACACTTGTATGGAGATGATGATTTGGGAAAAAGCAGCTGAAAAAAATTCCTCTCTGCAAATGAATACCTAGTATTGTAAGACTGAGACAAAAGGTAAATAAGAGTGGAGAGTGGACTACTGAACACAAGCAATACTCCATACATAGCAAAGATGAGTTTGCTACTGGAATAATGTCTATAGTTCTCATCATTGTTTGATAATGTTATCAATTATAGAAAAAAGTTTTTTAAAACATATAAATATAATTTCTGAGGAGACTGAAGCAACTAAAAGGACTAGCATGTATTTTGCTTGTGATCTAGAAATACAGATGTATTGAAAGAAAACAAATTTATTTTTAAAGCACTTATAAATGTATAAAGCAGAAATACAGAAAGATCTCATAGTATCAAAATTACAGTAAAAAAGAGAAAATAAGTGTACAACATTTGAAAAGTGGCAGTGAGTTAACACTTAAGTAGATTTCAGATTATGAGAAATGTACTTCTTCCTTTAGAAGTATATTTCTCATAATCTGAAATCTTTAAATTAGTGTCTACAAGTGTATTTTATATTATACATATATAGGATGTATAATACATAAAACATAAATAAGTACATGTGTTCTAGACAAAGTTCTAATTATAAGTCCGTGGTAGGTAGCTCTGGCAATGTTTGGATTTGCCCCTCAGAACAGTGTGAGTAGCTTATCTCATTCTAACTGCCAAAAATGGGGAGACTCAACAAGATGGAGCTTCTCTAGAAACCATATTGAAATATTACTATTTCACTAAGAGAAGCAGCAACTCACATCATCCACGTGTTTCCTGCATTGGACAGTCTCTGAAGAGTAACAAGGGCAGTGTGCAATCTATAAAAATCTACCATGCCTTTCTCTGATGTCTTTCTGGTATAAAAACTTTCAATACCAGCTTTCAACTTCACCTTTAAACCTATGCAAGCCAAATTACATCATTTGTCACATCCACATATATGAAGGTAATCATTGCTGGGTATTATTTTGTTTGTGTCTTTGTATTGTTGTATTCTCTCTGGAATGATGTTTTTGAAACCAAATATAGATTTTGAATTTAGGAGGATGTTATATGGTTATATAGAGGTTGAGTTAAGCTCTATTTACCATGTAATTCATGAGACATCATGCTTATTCAAAGGTTTTTGAGTGATCTGCTAGGATTCATATTCCTTTCTTCTCTCAGCCCCCCCCTCATTTATTCAAGCATTTCTTTTCCTCTGTGTGTGAGGAGGAGTTCTTTTCAAATATCTCTTCCTACAGTTTTTAGTATATCATTAAAAAAGAACAGCCTTGAGACAGTCTAAGTTTTTATGTTGGGATGTTTGTTTTTATATTTTTAACAGGGTAAACTATTGTGATGTTTTATGGATTTTAAAATTTTATTTGTTAGTGCATAATGAAGCAGTGCCATGTAGTAAGTTAATTTATGCTGTTGGATTTTGCTCATGTTCTACTATGATGTGAGCATACATTATGCATTTGGGTTTTATTCTGCCTATGGTTATTGTTGTGTGCATGTCATAATATGAAAGGATTACTATATTTTCTTTCTTGTGTCTTTATTTCCCTGTGATGTAGACGTGAAAAAGATGGTCATGTAAGTGCATTTGTTATAATATTATTTAAAGCAGTGCCAACAAGGGATAATGTGCAATTAAACATTGATTTAGCTTAAAGTTTCCAAGAGATTTGCAGTTAGGTGGCACAGTATTTACAGGCATTTCTCAGATCCTTCATGAAGATTTTTTAAAACTTATTTATACCTGCTTGTGTTTCTTTTGTAAACTATAAACTTGCCGTGGCACTCTGGCTTTGCAGAACTTAGTGAAAGAGAAATTCCATCATTCAGAACCCCAAAATCCTAATATTATCAACTGACTGCTGACCACATAATAATTTTATTTTTCTATGCTTATTCAAGCATACATTCAAAGTAACTGATTTATTTCAGTGAGTAAAGATAAAAGTTTACTACTTCATTATTAAATCTATAATAAATCAATTAGAATTTTATTTAATGAATAAAATAGTTCACTATTTTAACAGTAGTGTACAAACATTTATATTGTAATGAGGGAGTTTTATTACTTTTCAGATTAAAATATAAACCTATAAAAATATATGGCCCCCACTAGAGAAATAACAAACTTGGTGTATTTTAGATGTGGCAGTAACTTCCTGACATCTTTTTCATACTGACAGTCCAATGGACTTCAGTTTCCATGAGATTTTGCTAAACATTTCCACTAAATCTCCTGTCATTCTTATTAGAAATGGAGTTCTAATAGAATTCACAATAGAATTGTGGCTCATAACATTCCTAGAATGTAATAGAACATACAGCAAACTGTATTTCAAGAAAAGCAGAAGTGATAGAGGCATTGTTGGTGTATTCATAAAGCCATTCCTAAGAAGACTAGGCTGTTATTTGAATAATGGATGGCTCAACCCATTTCTCTGCAGGCTCAGTATTGGAAAGTTTATTTATTGTCATTAGCACAACACAGAATTTTTTTCTGTTTCATTCCACATTGTGCTGGTTTTTTATTATATTTTTTTGCTTCTCAGATATATACCCATGAGTAAATGATCAGGTGTCAGTCATGTTCTGTCCTATCTGATCTGGTTTGCTCTCTGTTTGGAACTTTCTCTCTTAATTTCACAGCTGAATTTGACATTCAGGGTCTCTTCCTGTGCTGATTATCTAGAGATAATGAATGCTGCTTGTATATGCATGTATTTTCACCTTAATATAAAAAAAAAGTTTTGACATTCAAAAAATCACACATCAGTCACAGATTTCTAAATATAAATAGATTAATCAGAGACCTTGCCTTCTCACTGCTTAATTTAAATTATGTTTATATGTGAAACTTACTTTCTAAAGAAAGTATAATTATTTATGTGATGTTACACCTTGATGGATTTTGACTATAACTTGATATCATTATGGTTTGATAAGGAGCTAAAAGAAAAAAAGGTAAGGTATTTCAACTGAAGGGAAAAAATGGTATGAGAAAAACTTGTTAATAGTTGTGAATACGTAATGTCTCTTTTTGGTAATAAGTTGGATATTGCCATATAGAGCTTCAGATGAAAGACTAATTTTGCCATCAATTTCACTGCGACCCATTGCCAGCTACTACTAAGAGAGCCAGGGCACGGCTGTGGCAGTCAGTGATGGAAGTAATGTCACAAGATAGGGAGGGACATCATGCCTAAGGTGTAACTTTACAATATGATAATAGTGGCTAGAATAAAGCTTTGCTATTGTTTATGACATAAAAAAAATAAAAGTTGGACAAAACTAATAGGAAACATACAATCTCCTTCCTGGAGTGGCACAAAAGCTGGAGGACACAATACAGTGCATTCTGAAGCACAGTCATTTCCAACATCATGGAGATGCTTTTTCTTGACTATGCAGTATAACTGTTGTGTTGAGATAAAATACAGTCATAATTCTGTCTTGTTCTCTTGTTGTCTGTTTTAAAACTACTTTTGATACTGATCTTTCTTAAGTACTCTTAAGTTTTTCATGAATAAATGAAGCAGCTGATTATAGGAAATACTCAAATGTTTCTAGTGAGGAAATCCACAGGGTAATCTTTAAACTCTCAAAGGCAATTAGAAAGTCTCTGTGAATGACATTTCCCCTCAAATACTTCCTGATTTCAAAGTGAGGTTTATCATGTAATATTTACATCCATTCAGACTTTCCACTAATGCATGAGAATGTAGGTCTTTCTTTGGATCCATGTATATAATGTGAGGAGGTAAGGGGACGTAAGCCACTTATGATTTAAGAACCCAGTGCCTGTGAAACCCATCTTATAGTGGAATAAGATAAATTATTCCCAGTCTGGACAATCATGAAGCAGTCATTATTGCCTTAATTGGATTACTGTATTATTTTTAACTTTTGCCCCATTAAAGGAGTGGATGGCTTTTGGAATTGGCATAGTGCTGTTATCTGCAGTGGCACTAACACTCAGTTATCCAGCCAAGACTAAACTCCAAAGGAGGAAACGATCCAGTCATGTCAGGCATATATTTATGTATAAGGCCTAATGGAATATAGTATGACTCCAATTAAGTGTTGGCTTTAAGGTACCTTCTGGAAACTTGAGAAAATCCTTTGACATGAATTAGAAGATTTTATTAAAAGCACACTTAGCTGAAAAATGAGAGAAACAAAACCAGAACTGTAGCAAAGGTAATAATCAAAGATTCATGTGGAAATATCAAACTGGTAACAAGTACAATGAATTTTCAAGCAGCCGCTACCATTTTTACCTGCAAGAGAAGTACAGAGGCCATGGTTTAGTGGCTGGGAAAACCTTTAGATATTTTAATTCAGCTTTCCTAGTTCTACAGTCTGCTCGCTCCTAGAATTCTTCTGCCTCAAGTTTTCAAAAAATGAGCAAGTGTTCAAAGACATGGTGGTGCTGGTGCTGAGTTAAACCGAGTTGGAGATCAAGTTAAACTTCATCTCCAACTTTACAAGTCTACGATTCTATGTTTTTCAACTCAATTGCAGTACGTTGCCCTCAAGACACACTCACCCCCCAGCTCAAGGCAGGAGGCACCACTTCTATCCTTTCTCCACAGCGCTTCCCACTCATGGCCTCCAATTGTCAGGCCATTTTCTCCAGCTGGATTTGGAGGCCCAGGTCCTGTAGCTTGGCACTGACACTGAGCTAAAGGCTTTTCTCAGTGTGATTCAGTGATGCATTTCAGTGTGTGTCACCATCTCCTGAACTCAAGAGATATAATTAAGAATAATAGTCAGTAGATCAAATTTAAATGCCCAACATAAAGAATAAGGTATAGAATATTCTAAAGCATTATGTGTGTGTTAGTTCTTCATTATTTTTAATCAAGGCTGCAAATGAGCTGTGTAAGGAGAGTATATCAGTGGAGATTACTGTGTAGTTAAAGTGCATGTGAGCACAATTACACTGCCACAGTACAAGTACAATGCCACTTTCTGTCTGCTGAGTTGAATTTTCCATTTAGAGAGAGCAAAAGCAGGTGGAACACACATTGAAAATTTGTTCTTGAATTTTCTGGAAGGTAACAATTGTGACTGCCTAGGAAAAATCAGTAAGCAGGATTCAAAGCATGTACAATTTCAAACTCTCTTTCCAAGTATGATTTGCTGTAGTAGTGAACTGTGCATCAAATTTCTGTCAAAGCATTTCTAAATGGCCTTCCTAAAATAATTCTAGAAATGTAATTGGAATGTTAATTGGAACAAGTTGAGCTCTGTGACATTCTCATAAATCTGGGTAAAGTGCAACAACGCTACATTTATACTGCTGTAATGAAAAACATCAGCACAGAGTCAAATGAGAAACATCAAGGCAGAGTCTTGAAAGGAAAATGGTGTCCAACCATTTGAATCTGAAAGTCTCACTGATTCAAACTGAAAAATAAATCCAGCTTCCTATCACTCCCTAATCAACAAGTTAAATTCTTCCCAGAGCTGTAGTGATCTCAAAAAGAATTTCACCCATAAAGAAGACCAAGTTCTCTTGTTGTAGGTAGGTTACATTCCAAATAAAGTCAGATATCTCAGAATCACTACTAAAAAATAAAACACCAAAAGCAAAAAAAAAAACAAAAACCAAAAACAAAACCCAAACACAAAACCACCCTTCACCTTGGAAATTACTTAAAAAATATATTTGATGTTAAAAAATTCTTTCACTATTTTTAATTAGAACTACCAGTTTAAAACCACGCAAAAACTTAAATGCCCAGGGTAGCTCAGGGCAAACATTTTCTGGAAAGATTCAAAGCCATATGTTTTACTGGCAGTGACTATTCTTAACGTAGGACATTGAGCATCCATTAGATTAAACATCGAGAGCTATTCATGAGAATCATGATAAAACCCACACTGACAAGGTACATCACTACACTGGTACTGTAGGACCATGTTTCTAATAAAGAGGTGCATTTGATCAGAACATTTGGTTCCAGAAGATGTGCTGCAGATGGGGAAGAACAGATTAGAGTAAATTGTTCCCTGAAATGTTTGTGCTTTACAAACAAAGGCTACTTTAAACAATACAAAACTCCAGCCTGTTCAGGCTGCAGATGCAATAAATATAATAGTACTCAGCTGCACTGGGGTCCATATCATATTTTCTTTACATTTGAATTTGAGAACTGGAAAGAATTTATCTGCACTAAATGCTTCCAAGCATTTTAAGGGAAAGGAACAGGAATTCAATTAACCTACAGAATCTATAGAATCATGGCCTATTTGAAATCAAAATTTAAACTGGAGAAAAAAGTGAAAGAGCAAGATTAAATCCTTGGTTAGTGCTGTGATTTTGAGATAAATTCTGGAAAAATAAGTCACAAAAATTTTAAAAAGCTGGTAACAACTGCATCAAACCCATCAGTTTTGATTACTGGGAACAAGGACTGAAAATATTCAGGGATACAAAAGACCTGTACAAAGTCATGGATAAGGAAGGCTGTAAATTTTGCAGTGAAGTAGCCTAAAGAAAGAGCAGAATAAAAAATGAGTGTGGTGGAACAGAAACTGGAAAAACAAATTTGTGGAGGAAAAGGTTGATTATAATGGCAGCTTGAGAAGTTGAAATAGATTTTTACCTTAGAAGTGAATATTGAAGAAATGTTGAATTATTTCCCCAACTGCTTTCTGAGGAGGTGGCTACTATTGCCACCAAGATGTAACTTCCCATGAGAAAGGAAAATATTCAGAGAACATCTAGCTTGTGGCAAAACAAGCAGTTAAAGACCAGCTGGCAAAGTGTTAAGACTGAGAGTGATAACTATCTGAATTTTGAAGGAAGTAGGCAGAAGGGTAGGGAAGTGCTTCAGTATCTTTGTGGAAAGCATGAAATGGTCCATTATAATCTCATATTCCTTAAAATGGGAACACAGTCATCACTGTTATTCTGCTGGACAAACTAAAACCTAAGGAGAAACTGAAAGGTGACACAAACTAAATATGGTAATATTTAGGGAAATAGGGAAATTAGGCAACAGAGAAAATTGTAGAATCTATAGACTGAGTTTTGCACAAAGTGTAGTAACATGCAGTAGAAACAGTAAGCAGACAATGAACAGGAAATTGTCAGGAGAGCTTTGATTTAATTGAGGTTAGTGAGGCCAGATTTGCTAAATGAGAGATTAAGTCTGATAAATGTTATGGATTTTTTCCAAGCCCACTCAGTTACAGTGTGCATATCATGTTGTACAAACAGGTTTTTTCTTTTTCTAGGGAAGGTAAAGATTTCACATGTAACGTAGGCTGAAAGGGAAACTGTCTGATACCCAAACAGTTTGAGTTCTAAGTATTTAATTAAGGATCTTCTCACCTACATTCAGAAAGATGTAAAACCCTACAAAAAAACCTATATTCAATTGAACTTTTGGCATGGAATTTGAGAAATATGGACTATGATCTTGCCACTTTTTTTGCCATCTTTGGCCACATTTTTCAGTCTTGGTCCCTGAATTTAACATCTATAAAATGAAAATAATGAATCTGGGAGACACTATTGTGGAATTCCCAATAATTACCTTATCTGGAATGTTTAGAATTAAAGCAATAAGAATTTACAGAAATATCTGTGGATTCTATCTTGAATATAAATTGATTTAAACAGATGTCAAAGAAATCCAAGCTGGAACATTAAAAAACTCCATTTTGTTTATTGATGGTATTTCATTTGTGTTAAGTATTGTAATAACACATTGGATAATAAAGTCCCCAGAGGGTATCAGATTTGCACAAATAGTTTTGAAGAGAGTTAGTTGTTCATTCAGAAAAAGGATAATCATTTAAGCAGCAGCACATGCTATAAATCTCATTAAAAGTAAAAAAATTCCCTGAGTATATTCCATGCATATTGGAGTTTCCAATAAGTAGAGATGTCAAGGGAGCAAACTAGAAATTCTGGCAGTGGTCAAACTGTGTGTGTGTGTGTGTCCCCATTGCTGTGGCTTCTGTCAAACTGAGGAGAGAACCGATCTCTGTTTTCTGTCCAAAAATGTATCTGCTGCTCTCCATGGAGTTGGTAACTCCGTGCCGGTGGACATCTGGCTGACTGTGGTCTCTGCACAGATGACAGAAATGCATAGTGCTCTCTTTCTAATATACTCCTTGTGAATGATACTTAATTTTCAGTAATATAATTTAATATTAAGTGTTGTAGAGAAGGATGCCTCTATGAATGCGTGCATCAAAATGCGCAGCTTGTTTTCAAACTGGTTTTCTTTTTATTCTTGAAACATGTCAGAATCCAGTCAATATTTTCTGCGAGCACAGCCATATGTTGTCCCTCTGCACCCATGTCAGGACCCATATGCTTGGCTGACTTTGTTTTCTTTGCATGCTCTAAAATTTTTCCGTGGCATTGTCTCCTTATTTTCTGTAAATAACTTAGTTTCAGTTTTGAGCTGACATTTGTGCAAGCAAACCATTATTTTCCAATTAAAGGTACATTAAGATTGATGGAAAACTATTAAGCTTTTCTAAGGGTCACGTTTTCCCACAGCAAATTCTGCATCACTTAAAAGAAAACAAATAAATTCTTCCTTCAAGTATTTTTGGTGTTATGAAGATACATGTTGCAGTGATGCTTTAGTGCTTAATAGCTAGTGTACTGATAAAGAACCTGTAACAAGCAGCCATAGACAAAATATTGACTGTTGATGAAACATCTTGATGTCAAAAAAATTACTTTAGTTAGAAGTTGAAGAAGGTAACTAAAATTTTGGACATTCAGCTAGTAGAGATGTATCTTAAAGAGTTGTCAAGCTAGCTAGGGATTATATCTATTAGAGAAGGGTTCTGCTCTAACTACTCTTGCACTATATGGAGCTATAAAACTAAAATTATGCATAATATTTACCATAGGAATAGTATGGTAGCTTTTCTAACTACTGCAAGTGTATTCCTAGAAACTTATATAAGCAAACAGGACTGTATGGGTAAGAAAAGTCTGGAATCCAGCAGTTTCACCAGGATTAAGCAGACTAGTCTGCAAACTATAAGTCACTAGAGTTAGTAAATAGAGTGGTATAGGTTATAATACAAGCTTATCTAGTTTTATGTGAAGCAGTATCAAGTTTATCTGCTTGTAAAATTAAATATAGTCAGGTCTCTGATACCTACCACGGACTTATTCATGTCCCGTGAGGCCCGTAGAATGGCAGTTCATTAATATGCAGATTTGCCCCATACCCTCAGACGGCTCCCCTGTGCTGTTTTGGCACTGTGTTGCCATGCATCGGTTGCCGCTGCGGCTGTGCCGCGGGAGGGAAGCAGTGGAGCTGCAGCTGTGCGGGGAGGAGGGGGAAGTGGCAGAGCCATCACCGCCTTAGTGCCTGGGAGGGGAGAAGCGATGGAGATGCCATCGTCCCAGGGGTTGTGTTGATTTGCGTATTCATGACTGCCTAATTGAATATTCATGCGAGTCAGGTCGCATATGTGCAGTTGTGCAAAGGGGCCTCCTTAATCGCTGAAAAATCGTGCCACCAAGATGTGAAGTCCTAGTATGGGGGACACGAAGTGGAAGAGGGTCAACTTTATGAAATCCACTTTAGTGCAGTGGTAAGTGTCCCCACCTGGCGTGTGGGAGACCTGGGTTCAATTCCCGCCAGGGAGACAGTGTTAAGAGTTGGACTCGATGATCCTTGTGGGTCCCTTCCAACTCAGAATATTCTGTGATTTATTCTGTGATTTAATTGTAACATATTGCATAATGAGAGCATGAAAGTGAATGAGTATATCCTGTGTTACCTTAATTGAGAATTGGACTCTGAGAAGAAGTTTCTCCTTATTTCTGATGCTTCTTTTTTTTCTATTTTTTGAGTAATCTCTCCAGTCATTAATACCTAGCTATACTCTTCCCAAATACCTATTTGCTTATCTGTACAAACTAGTGATGCTTAGCAAACATTTCTCATTAATGTTACAGGATGTCAGTCACTGCTAGCACACCAGCCTTAGGAACTCTGTGTTGTTCTTGTTACTCCAAAAGAATAAAATGGTGTATCTGAAGATACCAGTGCATCAGGAAATTAATAAAGCCAACCCACACTCTAGTCCATTATTGTCCTTTTCCTTCTCTTTAGAATGTGCTTAGCAACAATGAATTTCCACTCAACAGCTGAAAATATGGATGGCTTATTGTTGTTATTCAGATAGCAATTCCAATTTTCCTGATATATTTAAAACAGTAGCTTAAGAAAAGGATAAGAGCCTTCCTCTCACTTGTCCTAAGCTTTGTTCAAGTTTCTTGTATGGAAATAGAATTTATTTACAGAAAAGTCAAACTTATGATTGCAAGACAAAAATTCTTTAAGGAAAGTAGCAGTGAAAAGGAATTTATTGGCCTGTAAATCAATGTAATGCTGAACAGATAAAGGATATGCAAGAAATCAATCATATGAATCTTGTGTAAAGGGCTCATGAAGTCAAAATATTTTTAATTTTATTACTAGCTGCCATAAAATGGGCATGAAATTAGCATTGATTGTTTATAAGTATCACAAGGTCTCAATAATATTATTTTTGGCCTTTTTTGCCTCTCAGAATGTTTTAAGACCTACCTTTTAACCAACATTGAGTTTGATTTAAACAGCTAAACTATAAAACACAGCAAGACAATTTTTGTCTCAAATGTTACGCCGTTCATTTTCTTTGGCTCTTTAAAATTCCATCTTTAAGAGGTGATATTTCCACAAGACTAAGACTCAATAAACTGTGTAAATTGAAAGGTAAAAAATACTTATTTGTAAACCCAGGAAATGTTGATGAGAGATCTTCCTATGAAGCTAATGGCTTAAACACCTCTTAACTAGCAGTCATGCTGCTTCTTTGCAGCTACAGGGTATTTTTGCCACAGCTTTCGTGGAACTATTCTACAGCCATCAGGTGTGATTTAGTAGATAGCCTGCTCTGGATTCTTAGCATTTACACAGGTTATTTCTGGAACAACAAATGCAAACTCAGTCCAGGCTGTTGACATACCTGGAAGTAAGGTGATGCAAATAATTGACAGTCAGTTTGGCACAGTAGTAATATAGTAAATATAAAAATAGTAATATCTAGAATAACACATCATTTCTAAAGCTCACGTACTTGATGCCAAAACCGTAATTTGGGAATTGAGTTGATCACCGTGCTTAAAAAAGAAGAGGAAATTAAGGGGGACATTCTGTCTTAAAGGAAAAGCAAAATAAACGTATTACAGGGTTGATGGAAGAGAAAGATGAGGAACAGCGTTCACATTTTACATATTCAGGGCAATATTTACATGTAGAAGAGACAGCATTCTGGGTCAGTTCTCACCTCAAAAAAACATCTTGTTCATTGCTGTGGTTTCAGCTGCTCTTGGTCAGTCCTCTGTGAATTCTCTGCCTGTTTTTGGAAGTAACAGCCTTGTCACAGAAGATCTGACAGTTTTGTGTCCTATGGTGTAAGTGAAAATCTTAGGGAAAAAATCTTTTTTCTTGTTCAGTTTCTGACTTGAGAGTGTCAGAGGCACAATGAGGATAGAGGCTCAAAATGCCTCAGGGGAAGGGTGGCACTGATGTCAAATTTGCTTTGGCCAGGATTTTCTTTTGGACTGTCAGTTAAATGGAAGTTTCAAAAACCACTCTATCATTCTCCCCTTCAGTTTTTCCTCTTTTGATAAAAAAACAGTCCGACTTAACTAAAATCCTTAATTTTATACACAAGTTATTCACAAATTACACAGACTTCTCTCTGATTCCTCAAATATTTTAATTAGAAAATCCGTGCAAGGAGTATTTGTCAGTAAGAGCATTGGTACAGCTATTTTGTTATTTTTCATAAGCACTAAAATAATTTAGCAGCTATAGAATAGGAAACCTTTCATCACAAGGCCATTTTTATTGAATTCAACCTGAAGTAATTATGAGTAATGGTTATTGTCTCGTGATCTCTGAAGTAAATTGCTGAAAAGAGCAATAAAAATGAAATAAACCTGGAAAACCTGTTGTCTCCACTCCATTCTCTTTGCACAGAATATATACTGCTGTTCTAGGGATTTGAAGTTTTCAGATGAAAAGATGTCAGCATGACATCAGACAATTTGTAATGTTACCATATTTAATACGGAGGAAAAGTTTGCAAGTTTCATGGATGAAAATTGAGCAGTATGAAAAGAAATTACCTGTTATTTAAACTGACTAGAAATTCATTTAATAACTTGTTATTATTATGAGTAATAATAATGAGAAGTAATTGTAAAGTCCAGTTAATTATGTCAATAATGTACTTCAAAGAATGCGGCTTAAGATACCAGGAAATACTTGTCAGATTTTGTCATTCTTCTTTCATCTAATTGTCTAGGACTGGTCTCTAGTACTCTACAGTGCAAATGAAGACCAAAAGACCAAATTTTATCATATAAAATGTTTCAAAGAAAACCACAGCCGCATGTTGCTAAGAGCTTCATACTGGCAGTTAAGGTATCTTAGGTGATGTGAATGCTTTAGACTGATTTCCAGAACAGGGCTTATAAAAATGAACAGGGGTTTGCCTCAAGGTAGCTGGGTGGGTGGGTATGAGAAGAGAGGGATGAGTTTCTCAGCCAGTCTCAAGGAGTTAAAAATGAAGGCAGGACTGTGCCTTTTGTTTGTGGACTTTGATGAATGTAAATCAGCCAGGAACTCTTGTCTTCAAGGCACTATCAGCAAGCCTAGAGTGACTCCTTCAAAATTCGTGAGATCACCTGGAATGAATGGAAGAACCAGATATGGGAAATCTGGATTTGCAACAGCTTTCAGGAAGTGGGCTTCCCAGTCAATGTCTGCTGGGATTTCTGTGAGTAGAGAGAGTTTGAATTGTTTGTTTTTTCTTTTCCTTAATGAGACTTAACAGCTGCTTTATACAACTTAGTTTATTTGAGCAAGTCCTAGTCAGCTGACTATTAGTGGTTACTTCAATTAATGTTATGTTAACAGACATGAATGTAGCTGAAAGGGAGGTGAACAAGAGGAGACACAGATGTCTATCAGCCGCTGCCAGTTGAAAAATACAGGATTTACTGCCAAAAAACCTGAGCTGAAGCTTGTAATGTCCTATTGAGTTCACCACAGCAGATATATTAACATGAATAGCACAGGTCTCCGAGATAAAATCCTGAGAAGGGCAAATGATAGTTATTTCAAAGGAAAATATTTCCTTTTTAAATTTTGTTTCCATCAGAGAACCTTGCATTGCCTGCAGGACTGTCATCTGCTCTGCCCTATGGGCTGGAGGAGATCCAGTTCGCCTCCTGCATAAACACAATGGTACAGAGCTGTACTGTTGCACTGATGTATAAAGTGGATTGGATAAAAGCTGCAGTTGTGGCCTAAGGGATTTTTAAGCCCTTGTCATTATTCTCCATAAATACACATCAGTTCTGACTGAAAGTATTATTCTTGAGATCAGACCCTGTATCTACATAATATGTTAATTGCATTTTTTAAATATATTTTTTTCAGATTTCTTCATCAAAGATATGCTTACTTGTAATTAAATATAAACATTTCTGTAGATCATAAACCTTTCAAATTTAACTTATTTTTTCCCTAGGACTTTTAGGATGACTTGGTCAGTCTTCAGTATGTTTTGCCTGGATATATTTGAATTGAAAGAAAAAATCTTTTAAGAGGTGTTCAAAATACTCCAATTTGACTTGCTTGTCTCGTACCTTATTATTTCCATAGCAATTCTGATACTGAGCTGTCCTTTGTCTGGTTGACCTTTCCTATTTTTACAGTCTGTATTGAAGCAAAATGCTGTGTTACATTTAGCCTATTAATCAATATATAAACAAAATCAACCCCACAATAAAATTTTATGGAGCTTTGTGAGTATTGCTTACCTAAAATGGTGTAATTTGTTGTTCTATGTAAAGTTTCTCTATATTTATATAAATCTCTTCAAAAGGAGGTAGGGTTTATTTTTGTTTTCTACTTTCCTTAGTCAGAAGAGGGTTAAGGAGAATGTGGCTATTTGTGAGTGAATCCCACCTGGATCAGTGGCTAAATTTCTAATGAATCCTTTGGATGTCATATCTACCTTACCAAAGCAAAGAAACTGTAGATTTAAAAACATGGCTTCAATAATATTTATTTCATAGAGCAGCTGCAATTCTTTCTCCAGTCAGAGCTTCCTGTTTGGTACAGGTCACATTTCCACTTATTTAGGATGGAGTATTATTTATCATAGCTCCATATCATCTGTCATGCCACCCTTTTTAGCATCATGTGCATTTCAATGATAGGTAGAGTGATGGCAAAAATAAATAAATTTTAAAAAATTAATTTTACTTTTACTGCAATGACTATTACACTAATCTCTGTGATTACAGCAGATTAACTATATAATGGAAGTATACAAGAAGCAGCTCCTAAATTGATTAGAAATAGATAGCACTGTCTTAGAGGTTAAGTTTCTACCATGAGTATTTACTAAATATACATTATTACATATTTTACATTTTATATAGTAATATATTTCATATTATTTTGGAAGACAGCTTTGGAAAATTGGAGAGAAGCTTTATTTGAAATTAATCACAAAATGGCAGAAAGCAGTATCTGTGGAGTTTTGCCCTCACACCTTTCTCTAGCTCCCCCCTTCCCAGCCTACATTTAAGAACATAAGCCTAAAAGTGCTACTCTGATATGGAGGGATTGGAATGCCTAAATCATAAATGTCTATCTTTAGCCAAAAATGTCTATATATGAAATTAATACGCTAAAAGTAGATGTCTCATTCAGTAAGTGCATTCAGCAATTTCATGAGAAATTACAGAAAGAAATTAAGTTTAAAGATTTCAAAATATGACAATACACAGTTAAATAAAACATCAATGTTTACATTAATCATGGGCAGGAAAAAAAGGACTTAGCCCCTGTTATTTACAATATGCATCTTGTGAATTTCATAATTCTCCACTGTTTTAGAAAACATGTTGTACATCGAATCTGCCATCCAATTTGTCGAAGAGTGAGATCAAATGTCTCCTGAAATATCTAGAATGTAGCAAGCATTTGAAAAACGCTTTTTATCCAGGATGTTTCTCTCTGTTGCCTCAGCCAGTCTCTCAGCCAAATTCAGCTCCCTGGCCTAAATCAGCAGCAACGTCCCTGCAGGGTCAGATGGGTGGAATGGTGGCAGCTACTGTAACTGCCTTGGCTGTGGCTGCCTCTCTGTGTGTGCCGGTCTCTGGAGACACTTCCTAGTGCTGTGGGAACAGGAGGAATGGCTGCAGAGACATTTTACAAGGGTTGGTGTGTTGGTGTTGTATTGCAGATAAATTGTCTTGAGCTAATATAGACAGTAGTTCACACTATACCATATGTGTAGTGTAAGCAAGAGTGTCCCACCATAGTTTATTGCTACAGACAGTAGTAAATAGATGAACTGTCTGCATGTGAAATGCACTGTGGTTATTAAACACTGAAATGGAAGGAGTTGACTTTGGAAAGAGACTTAAGCTGCTTCACCCTTGTTATTAATTCATTCTAAACCAAAATACAGTACAATCGGGCCTCCTATACCACAGCACCATGGGTCTTGACCCCTCCCAGTGCAGCCCTCCACCAGCGTTGTGTGGCAGCTCATTCGNTGCACTGTGGTTATTAAACACTGAAATGGAAGGAGTTCACTTTGGAAAGAGACTTAAGCTGCTTCACCCTTGTTATTAATTCATTCTAAACCAAAATATAGTACAATTGGGCCTCCTATACCACAGCACCATAGGTCTTGACCCCTCCCAGTGCAGCCCGCCACCAGCGTTGTGTGGCAGCTCATTCAGATGCAAATTTGCCCCCAGTCGCCCCAAGCCCCCCAGCTCTGGAGCAGCTGCAAGGCATTCCCAGAAGTTCCTTGTGTGGTTAGGGGAGTGAAGCTGATCTCCTCTGCTCCATGGGGCAGCTGCATCAGGCAGAGGGGCACCTCAGGGCTTTATGGACTTCTGAGCTCTGCNACCCCTAACTGGGGGGCGCAAAGTGGAAGAGAGCTGACTGTAATGATGGATTTTAAACTATGGCAGGCATTTTGGCAGGAATTTCATATTAGCACTACGGAGAGGAAAATTCCCCAGAAAGCCATTGTTGCCACAGTTCTTTTTTGATCCAGAGTCTGGACTTGGAGTCCAGAACCTTTCAACTATTTCCCAGATGTTTTCTAATGCAAAACTTAAACCATTCTACAAATCAGTGATAAAATTTACATTTTATTCAGTCTAATATATAACTTTGTGCCTGACTTGACCTACCATCAGTCTTTTAAAATCAGGATTACCATGGTCCAAGCATCATGTGACTTCAAAATGTGCAAATATTAGGGGCTATGTACTGCCATTTTATTACTTTTACTCAGCAGTACTGATGACTGAACAGTTGCTGTTCTCTTCACTGGTGTCCTACTGTCTAAAGACTGAGTATTTCTAAGTGTTTGATCTCTGCAGTGTTGGATTTTGGAAATTGAGATTTTTCAGGGGAAAATTGATTTGAATCAACTGCACTGTAGAAAATCTGCTATGAAGAATGAGAGGCCTCTGGAAGATAATAGTGAGAAAAATATTTTCCTACCATGCTGGTGGCGATGAACAAACTTAAATCCAGAGGGAGTAAACAACCGTTGCGTGGCTTTTGTTTCTAGAAAGAATGGTTTTAAAACATGTGGGTAAAGACATTGGCTGTTTGGAAATAAAAGTTTCTTCTTTTTTAACATTAATTAAAAATTTTATATCAAATACACAGCGGAAAACAACATATATTTGTGATTTCAATAACAAACAAAAAGCATGGCATGAATGAATATACAGAAATTAACTCAGGTTGCTAGGGAGTTTAAAATTTTATGAAAAATATGTAAATTATACTGCAATAAAAATATCAAAGCAGTAGTAACCCCTTATTGTCTTGTAGATGAGGAATCTAAGACAGAGCTCTTTCAAACAATGGGGCAGCTGCAGGATATGAAAATGACTGGATCTATTACTCGCTGTTAAACATTTCAAACTTCACTGTTAGGAGTGGATTAAGTGGTACATAGTCTTCTCATAATAATATTTCAGATGACTGATAACAGGCTGCAATCTCTGCACTAAACTCCTTTCTCTCAACTCCCTTTGCCCCATCATCCAGATGACATTAACAAAGCAGTGTTTTTCCTATCTTTTCCAAAAGTTCTACTCCAGCACTCTTCAACTTCTTGGTTAAATGGAAGGTTGCTTTGTGTATTGGAGACTTCCCTCTCAAATTTTCCAAAGCGTTTGAATATAAGAAATGGAAATGAACCATAGTGTAATGACAGCACCACAAAAGACGCCCAGCCCAAATGTCGAGCCTCAGGTGCATAATGGTTTGATGCATGAGTTGGCAGCTCACTTATGTGTCCTTACTCAAGTGCTAGTGCTAAAGATAATGCTTAAGTACCTTGATGATTAAAGATACAACACTACAATTTCCTTCTCTGTAAGAGGGACCAAATCCCAGAGTCCTTATTTGTGTGAGTCAATGAATCAGTGAGAGGTTAAAGATTATTAATGTTTATTTTCATTTTATGCCACTTTCCACTCTGTTCATCTCTATTACTCACAGCTTCATCTCTCTCAAGAGGTTCTGTAACTGGAGTTAGGGATGTATATGGAGTGTCATGGGAAAAAACAGTGCTTATAGAAATGCACGCCTAGTTTAGCAAATACCATATGAAAAATTGTAGCAATTCTATCTAAAGAATGAGACCATACTGCAATAAGTAGATACAGGTCTCTGCAAGAAACTTCCTGGGTTCTCTCATATGATATTACAGTGGGGTTTAGTGAGAATCCTAAAATACTTCTAAAATGTTTATGTCGTCTCCTTGCTCTCCTTCACACTGACGTACCTCAAATCCAAGATACATGTTGTAGGAAATTAATTTTGTCATTGAAATAGTAGAGATGCTTCTCTGGGTCAAGGACTCAAAAATATAATTGTTCTAGCTTTAAATAATTCTACATCATCTTGCAGTCTAGTATTGGGAAATACCAAGGCAACTACTGTACTTAAAATGCAGTGTCATTAGTCTCGTTTCATTGGTATTAGCCCTAGCCTCCATTTTAAAATAAACTCTTTTTTTGCTTGGGAAAATTGGTGTTCTTTGAAAGAAAAAAAACCCAAACTGTAATTTTGCATTAAATTCTTCGTTGGGGAACAGGTCTTTTGAGGAAAGTTCTGGAGAAATTTCTTTCATTGATTTTTCTAATTAAGGACAATTGTTTTAAGACTTCCAAATGCTTTCCCACTGAAAGAAAAATCCATTTAGATTAAAAGTAACCATATGTTGTAATATAACTATTTAGTACTTTATTTTACTAGGAAATGGGGGAAATGAAAATATATGGTAACATGCACATTAAACTAAGCATTTTATTTAAGATGAAGTATACTTTGAGAATAGCAAAAAATCATTTGCTTACCTGTGGGGCTGGGGAGTCAGTGTAGTTTGAGTGCACTGTAAGGGAGAAAAGCAGTCTTTGATAATTATAGTGGCATCTTATGTCATAGATATGTTTGCAGGATTACAAACAAAAGTTTCAAGACTTTGAGTGTTTTAGTGTATGATAACTGAATGTGAGCAATTTGCTTGCAACAACCGCTCCTTCTGAGGTCACAGACCTGATTGCCTACTGTCAGATTTTTCTGGCTAGAGAGAAGTCACGGATGAATTTGGGAGCCCTCATTTGTCACACACCCACTGACGCCCTGGAAGTTCTTACAGATATGACCCCTGCAAGATCTTTTCATTCACTATTCTTCCCTCCCATTATCGACTTCCCTTGTATATCCTGTCATTTCCAAAGTCCTTAGCAGAGGTGTCATTTAAGCAACTTAAAGTGCTCTAAACTCTGTATTAGTGTTTTGTAGTAACAACTCAAGGTGCTCTAAACTCTGTATTAGTGTTTTGTAGTAACGTATCAAGTTCTTAGCAGGGGAGGTTTAGAATAAATGTTAGGAAGAGGTTTTTCACAGAGAGAGTTCTCTCTCATTGGAATGGTCTGCCCAGGGAGGTGGTGGAGTCGCCATCCCTGGAGGTGTTTAAGAGAAGACTCGATGAGGAGCTCAGTGGCATGGTCTAGTTGGTGGGGAGTTGGACTAGATGATCCTGTGGGTCCCTTCCAACTCGGAATGACCTGTGAACCTGTGAAATATGATTTCCTCTGGGTTTTTCAGGATCCTATGACTTTAGTATAAATTTTGCCTCACCTCAGTTTAGCCTCATTCTAACTTGGCTGGGTTTTTTTTTTCTGCCCCATCCCCCAAGCCTGAAATCTATTTTTCCAGGTCCCAAGTTATTTAATTTTTCTATCCTGTTTTTCCACAGGCAAAAATGTGCAGTTTGGCTAGCTGATCTTTAATGCATCTATATATTACTTAGTTTATATTACCACTATTATTACAAGCAAGTATTTACATAAACTGTAAATCTACAAGGTTTTTTAGGTGAGTAAACCTTGTTTTCTTCCTTGGGACAGTTTGGAGCTATACTAGGCAAGACAAAGGCTGAGGCTCAGGAGAAGCATTTGGAAAATGCTAAGAATGTGTTAGGATAATTTGAGAGGCACTGAAGGGAAGAAGTGTCCTGGCTCTAATGTCTCAGTACAGGGAAAGAATTCTTGGCAGATGAAGGCAATGAAGGCATTGAAAAAATGAGCAACTAATCTGACACAGTTAAATATTTGAAGAAAAAAACATGTAAGAAAATCTAAAGAACTACTGCAAGAAACTTGCAGAAAGCTGATGTATACTAAAAGCAGAAGGATTTGTGTAATGGCAAAGTTTCATGTACAAAGTTTTATACAAGAGGAAATTGTATACAGTTTTGAATTTGATGCAACCAGAGACAGAAAATGCCTGGATTTTTTTTTTTTTTTTGTGCTGTGCTGCAGAACGTGCGCTGTGTACACACTCCCCAGGTAGCTGGTATGCAGAGCTGACATGCTGAGGTGGCTGTGATTTTACTTGAGCAAATACACATATATCTAGGTCTCTGTGCACCATAGACAGACAATCAGGATGCATACAAAACGTATACACATAGTGGAGGGGAAATGAAGGCTTTAGGTTTTGAACAAAATGTCGATCCTGTTGACAAGATAGTTGTATGCTGTGCAACTATTACAGAGCACATGGATATTCAGTAGAAAATTTAATGTACCTCATTTGACTATTTATACTATATGAGTCAAAGCAGAAGTCTAGGAAACAAATACTCCAACATATAAGCTTTTTCAAGCAGTAAAACATATTACATAAAATCCTTTCAAATGTAGCTCGCTGTTGCTTTGACTTCACAGGCAAATTTTATGCTTGCATCTGACATATTCTGTGTGATTCTGTGACATTTTGATTAGCCTCTGGTTTCCCTAATCACTCAACCGGTCCAACCTGTTAGACTAGGTTTGATATTTATAGGTAAAGTTCTTAGTTATTACCCTTATCCATTATCATTATCATATCTGTGATCAGATTTTGTTCAATCCTCAAAGTTTAAAAAAACACCCTACAATTCAAATCCCTTTTTACCTGTGTTTTCTTCATGCATCATAGTTTTTACTGTGCACAGTCACTGTGCTTTACAGAAATACTTCTACAGGAATTTATATTGATTGTCATACTGTGTAGCTTTGATATACTGGCTATTGTTTCCTAATGCCTGCACAGTGTATGTCTCCTTTGCTCAGATCAGTATGATCAAAATTCTGTTTTGTTCAGCTATTATTATCATATATATATATCTCCCATTTTTTCTCTCTCTTTATCCAAAGCAATGCAACAGAAGATCTTACTCTTAAAGAAATATCATTTCACCCTATTTTTCTAATTCAATTTGTGAATACAGGCAAGAGAAGGAAATTTTAAGAGGAAAATTGATAATGTAGTATCTTGTGTCTTTGGAATCTACTTAAACTGCAAAGTGGCACATGTTATTTTACAAACACTTTAAAAAATAACTTACTATGAGATCACTGTACCAAACATTTATGCAGATCTAAGAATTCCCTCTTTAAGATACATTCTTCTGTTTTAAGAAGAATCTAAATTCTTAATTGGAATATTTTAAAATAATTTTTGTTTAAGTATTAGTATATACTATGGCATTCCATAGCACTTATAAATAGCAGTTGAAATCAAGAAATAATGGTACAAAATGGAAGAAATGGTGAAGTTCTTTTACCAGGTTTGATACTTCTGTCTCAGAAAGAGTATTGTTGTGGTCTTCTAATAATGAAAACAAAAGCTGCTTTGTGCCTTCAGCTAATGGTAATTTAATGGTGTTTGCTGGTTCAATTATGTCTGAGGGATTTCCTGCGTATTAAAAGGTATGAATATGAGATACCATTGCAGAACATTCCATTCTGCATTATTTTCTGACTTCAGTGTGAGTGAGCTGATTTAGGAAAGACTATTTTGGATTATGTGTTGACTTGCATGAAAACGTTTAATAAATAGACTGCAGGGGTTAGTAAAGAACTATTCGGATGTATACAATTCTGACTAATTGTGTAACCACAGAAATGTTGGTATTATCACTTATTAGCTATTAAATCAATTAGTCTTTTGCTCCCTGTCAAAGTCTCGTTGTTCCATAGGCATAGCTGCCAATGTTCTATGATGACATGCTCAATAGTGAGAGTGATGTCCATCCACCTTGTCGAGGTCTGGGAACTGTTATGTCTTCTGAAACTTTCATTGGCATTTTTTGTTCTCATTTTGATGTTACCAACTATGTCCTCCATCTTGCATTTTCCTGAGCTGTGGATGATGATCTTTTGAATGTTACATGCTCTCTCAGTTTATTCAAATTATAAACTCTTTGGGACTTTGTCTTCTTTCTGGTTCCCAAGCAACTTGAGTACATTTTGGCTGGAGCCTCTCAGCATATAAGTAGTGAGGTACATAGTAGGTTCAACTCTCACGATTCTTTCAGCAATATTCAATTTATTTATGTTCATTGGGGATTTTTAATTAAGGGAAATGTTTGGAGTCAGTGATCAAAAAGGTCTTTCCAAACTTTATGATTCTGTGAAGTACATCTTCTACCATTCTTACACATATCCTTGGTCTTTACCAATTCCACGGCATTTACTGAAAATAAAATCAGGAATTTTAGAAAGAAGTTCTGTAACTTGTTTAGAATTTACACAGAAACCGATCTTCATGGACGGTGAGGGTCTTAACTTTGCCTTTGAGTTTCTTGATATTTGTAGGTGTTGATGATCTTTAATGAATTCTAACTATGGACTTCATAGTAGGTGCCTCATCACCTTCCTAATGTCAGTGTTACGACTCAATAGAAACTGCTGTTCTCTTTTATGATGATTAGCAATAAAATCACGTACATAAAAGAGATTTTTGTCCTGAATTCAGAATCTTCTTTCAAGCAAAAGAACCTTAAGAAAAGTGAAAACAGTAATACCTTGAGTTGTTCACAAGTGCCAGCTCTCTTTGTCATTCAATTTCTGAAATAAAGGACAAGTTCATTCTTGGATGGACAGTATCAATATTGTAGGGTGAGAATAAAGGTTATGAGGAGCTACTGTTAGGATTACACTACCATGATGAAATTTATCTTTACATCCTCGCTTTCTAACTTTGTCATCTTCTCTAACGCCACAAACCCCAACTTTGACTGCCTTATAGCTGTAGCTATGTGATAGATACATAAAAATCAGAACGCAAAATTAGGACATCTTACTAGCAAACTTAGTAGAGGGAGCCATCCCTACTTGCCTTTAAAATATTTACTTAATTTCTTTTCTATTACCTTTGTTTAAAGCCAAAATTTAAAAATCTTAGCTGAACCCACCTGCGATCATGTCACTGCTGCATAGTTACTGAACAAAATATCCTTTGAAGAAGGTATAATTTGTGCCTTAGAGATTAAGCAGACTGAATAGAAAAAATGAGTAACAAGGTGAAACAGGAAACGTTATCTTGCTTTCACAGTGGGAAGAGAAACACAAACAGATCCAAGGAAGTGATGGAGATAATACCTTACCACTGAGAGTATTTCTAATAACCTTAAGTGCCACTGACTGAGTCCTGTAACACTGACACAGGTTAGCTCACTAGTTCTGCTGGGAGACATTTTCTATGTTGGACACAAAAACTGGGATTTGCTGCATACTTGATGTGGACGTTCTAGTTTAGGACTCTGCGCTACTCTGTGGTAGGTTGGTTAGATGTGCTCAGAGTCTACAACAAAGATATGGGTAGTTCCCAGATTCCCCAATGTCTTTTTCAGGGCCAAACATATCTGTTTGATATTTTTGATGCTGAATTTTCATTTTGTATTTTTCTGTTGATAGCAGTAGTATTTGCCATTCATCAAATACCTACCTGTAGAATGAGATAACAGAATAACAATAGCCGTGGTCTTATTGCATTGGAAATTAAATAAAGAAGATATAGTGAGATAAAAAAAGTCTCATTTCAGTCACAAATATATGTTCATCTTATCCATCTGTGGTCTCTCTCTCTCTGAATAACCTACTTTTTATTTGCATATCTATTAGCAAAAGCCAGATTATCTAGCTTGCATTTTGCTTACTAGGCCAGACTCTGACTATTCGTTGATTTCTTCCTCTCTTTTTTTACTTGCTTCTTCACCTGCCTGCTTCTTTTTGAGTAGGGTTGTTTCAACTTGCTGTGCCAATTTGTCTGTGTCATGAAAGAACAATTCTGCTCTTTTATAAATACATTTCTGATGCATTTTGGGTAGCTAGTCCAGCTTGCTTTTTCAAATGACTTCTGCTGTACCAAAGGAAGAATCTGACACAGCACAGATGCTTTCAGTTCGCTGTAGGTGGCACCAGCAGACACAGCAAATGCCTCCAATGCACCGTAAGGACTTGGTACAGCCCTGTGATTTCACTGCGGCGCGCTACGGCAGACAGTGCAAATTTAGGGTAGGCAAGCACTGACCTATCTGTCTAACCACCGTCTTTAACACCTACAGAACACCAGGGTAAGGTGCTCTGGAATTGTGATAATTACTTGATGCAGAGGCAGTCCCACAGCTGCACTATTATTTTTACTGTGAGGCAACTGTCTAATTTTCTTTTCTGTCTGTTTTATGTAACACTCCTTTTTTATTTTTAATTTTGCGTCTTCTATTGTATTCACACATAATGCCTTTATCTTAACACTTCATATATTCTGAACTGCCTTCCTGAGAATATCAGATTCCACGCAGGGAAAGGGGGAAAGAAATTATCTTCAAGATAACAATGAGGATAAGCTAGGGAGGGATGTCAGCTCAAAACTCAAACTGACATGTTCTTTCTTTTTCGTATTCTGCAGTTTTCCTTGACCTGAAATCATGGACTGGATTCTATTCCAAGGAGAATATAGTCTCTTGCAGGGATTTTTTTTTTGTGTGTGTGTGTGATTTGATGGGGGTTTTTAAATATATATTATGTATAAGACATATCTGCAATGTTAGCAAATCAGCTGCAATTTTTTACAAGTATTTTAAAGCTTTGTATTTTATTTCTTTTTCTCCCAATTATTTTTACTGCTTCTATAAGAAGAAACATACCAGGTTTTGTCTCACTTTCTCTTCAATGAAACCAGATAATACAGGGCTGGGCACAGAGGTTTTCAAGGCCAGGCTGATACTATGTGATTTGTTCATGTGGCACTGAAAGCATGTCAGATATTAAATGCAGGTAGGGTAGTGATGATTGGGGCAGGAACTGCAAAGCATGAACACGGCTCACTAGGTGACCAGTTGCCCATTCAGCCATTGAGGGGATGTTAAGAAAATTCCCTTAACAATCTCGTTAAACACACTTTGATTGTAAAGGATGACTATTGCGATTTACCTCCCTGAAGCCTTAATATGCCAAAGCAGGCAAGCTGTTCAGTTTTACAGGAGGATATATACCCCTAAAAATAAATTAATCATACATGATTTTTCATGCTGACAGATGCTAGAGTTCTGTTGAGCAGTTTTGTGCATCCTCTGGATTTTACAACCTAATTTGGCTGTAGTTTTTTACTTCTCATCTCAATATCAAAAATATAATTTTGTCCTTAAAGTCAGAATGGCTTCTGCTAGTCTTACACTCAGAAAGAAGAATTATTCAGAGTATGAGGCTATGACTCAAGGAAAGTTTAGTTAATCTTGTTTCCACTGTGTCCTCAGGCAAGTATTTAGGATCAGATTTTAAATGACGAAGATAATGACAGAATCAGCCTCAACTTCTCTGGAAAACCTATTTTAACCAATCTGTATGTTGAGGTTCCCAATTGCTTTTGAAAATTTACCTTTATTTTTTCTTTGATCTCTCTATTTCTGCACCTTGCCCCTTTGCCAAGCAAAAAGATTTATGTCCAAAGAAGTCTAGAAATGGATGAAATTAACAACCCAAAGGTTCTTCAGCCATCTGTGTTAGGCTCTTACCATGCATTAAATTTTTTTTGTTGTTACATTTGTTGTGTTGTGCTGTGCTACTCTAAGCAGCACAGGGGCAGCTTTGGATGGCCAGCATCATAGAAGTCAGTAGAAAATCAACTGTGACAACTGATGCTCACTTTACAGAATGTACATGGGGAAAAATCAACACTAACTGTGCTTAAAAAAGTTTGTGAGATGACAACATTAGATATGAGATATTAAGGTTTTCACAGACAGCTTAGGCCTTAGTAGTGGTTAAGTGTTAGAAATTCCCAACATCTATTAGGACATTCTATATGGAATAAAATAAATCTCATTATTGTTTTACTTGGTAAAGTTGTGGTGTAATCACATCTTGTATGCTTTATGAAGTTACTGTTTTCAACTCAGAATAAATATATATAAAAGCTAGGGCAAAGGAGTAAATAAGGTTGACAAGGTCTGTCAAATCTATGGAATGGCACCTGTGTGAGGGAAAACTAAGTGGAATTTACCAAGCTAAAAAAGCAGATGTTGCAACTGAAAAAAAATGTATCAGTCAGGGATATAGGATATATTTGTATGACGAGAATGTTTGGAAACCTGACAATTCAGTTGAATTGCTGTCATTAGCTTTCCATCACATTTCAAGAGCATACTGAGAGCTTCAGCAGGACTCTGACTAGGATCCAAAATTTTCTATAATCAAATAGCAGAGGACTTTTAAAATTATAAACAGTGCCCAAGTTGTGACAAAGTTCAATACATTGTGGATTTTTCTTCCACATCTTTACTTTATTTACGGTATTAACCCTATTTACCGCTACTTTGCAGATTTCACTTATCGCGACATCTTTCTGGAACAGGTGCCCTGCAATATTTGAAGGATTACTGAATATATAATTACTCATTATATATAATATTGTTATATGATATTATATATAGGTATAAACAATATGTAATATATATATTATGTGAATATTTAGCTATACTTGTGTTTATTATATGTATCATAAATATATATTATACTGTTATATATAATCAATTAAAATATAATTGGCAAATTAATTATAATTGGTAAGTGTTAAACAATACAGCTCTTTTAAGTTCTCTGTTGGAAAATTGTTGTAATGCTATATTCATCACAAAGTAAAGCAACTGCAAAAGTATTGGGCAAAACAATGAAAACTACTGCACTTAATGGAAACTGGATTGTGTGGAAAGGTATTAGAAATGGGTGTGAAGGTGATTGGGGCAACGTATCATTGAAAAAAAAGAAGTCTAGGAGATAGAGGATTTTCCATATCTTAACCAAAGTTATGCACCCTTATTATGCAAGTCACTTTGGAATAGGGTATTAAATCTTTGCTGTAAGAAAACTTAATGAATTTGGGAACCTGTCTTCAGCACTTGTTCCAATATTGTTTTCTTGGTTGTGGCAGAACCATTGTTAGCAGTTGCAGAAAGAGTTAAAGCTAAGGTAAAGCTAAAATATCATGGATCAAAATTCATTCATTGGGTGTTTTCCACAAATAAGTTTAATCTCTCCTGTCAAGACACAGCTTCACGTGGTTTCCATTGCCTGTGTCAGCTTTGGAAGCAGGTAAGTCACAGGGCAAGTCCACACAACAAGGGCTGCACAACCACAGGGGCACCAGCAGCCTCAGACTATGGGGGATGGCCTCTTTTGAAAGGGGAAAATTGAGTTTTCCCAATAGCAGCACTGTTCAGCCCAGCTTTGGGAACCCCCCTGCATTTGTGGTCCCATCATTCATATCAGTAGAAGGTAATGGCTTGTGTTTGCTCGCTAAGGATATTGCTGAGAAGCCAAAGGCTCTTTATTTTCCAGGCTGGCAGTTTTTTGGATCTGCTCTGATCTGGCTTACCGTTAGTTCCCCGTGCAAAGACTGTTGTGCCAAGAGTGATCTCCCGTGGGTTAACAATTGTGGTCACTGCTCCATATCTATCATGGTTGATTTGTCATAATTTTGGTATTTTACAGCCCACAAGGTCTGCTGTCATAGAAGATTTTCAATAAATCTACATACCTGGTGTTAGTACCCTGTTATGATGATCCAGCACTATTTAATTTTTTTAGGATAAGGACATATAGGGTGTCATGCTGTAAATTTCTTCACAATGTCTACTTCTGATGTCTGTATAGTCTCATATTAGGATCACACAGGCATTGGAGAATGCCAAACTAAGAAAAAGAAGGTGGAACAATTTGCAGTAATTCCAAGTCCAGGTTTTCTACCTCTGGAAGATAACACCAATAATTTGCTGTGTCTGCTATTTTATTGTCCATACTAGAATTCTAGATGATTGTTGCGATATTGACTTCTTCTAACAGGCAATGTCTTCTGTCTTACATAGACAATTGCTCTTCCACAGCTTCACTGCTAGAACTTTGTTTCCTTCAGCAAGCCTGACAATTTTAGAGCTAATCCTACCTTTGGTTTCATGCCTGCAAACTAGATACACATATATATCAGGTGATAAATACTTTTGGATGACTAATAAGATGCTTTGTTTAATTTAGGATTGTGACATGCAAACTTTTACTAGATGGGAATCTCTCAAAGGTTAAGCACAGTTTTCAGGTGACCTGCAGAGTCATTTCAATATGGCTTTTATAAGAAAAGGAATGTTTGTACTATGAATTGTACCAAAGGCAAGGGTGGAACAGTGAAAAGGCGTGGCCAGGTTGTCTCCATTCTTTACCTCCTTTGTAGCTTTCATGTGTTGTATACAGGATTACAGTTACAATAATGGCATCAGCCTGCTGTTAGAAAGCTGAAGAATATTCCTGTTTGTGTGAGGTACAGGGCAGTAGTGAAGTTGATGCTCAATCCACTGGAAACGGAGTATAACTATATAACAGGAGAATAGATGGTTACCTTCTATTAGGTGGTAGATATGGTCCTAACTACTTTGGAGGCTATAGACTTCAGTATTTTAGAAGATTGGCCAAATATTTTTGTACTTTATTTCCCCTTGAAAATGCTAATGCTCCTTCCCTTATTTGATATCCGCTGATCCTCAGGAATGAACTGATAAAGATTGCAAAGGTTTCATGCACAGGGCTGGGTCATGTTACATCTGAACAAAGGACGAGAAGTAGGAAAATGAGCTGTGGCTCTGTCTTATCCACCAGGAATAATTCAAGTACAATAATAAAGTTTATTTGAGGTAGCATGGGTAATTGAATCACTCCTCCTACTCTGTTATTTGTGTAGATGGTTACGTACTTGGCTTTACTAACAAAATTTGTTTGTGGAACAGAATTTTTTATTGGATAGGGAAACATTTTTGCATTGTCTGCCTCCTGGCTATTTGCAACAAAAACACTATTGAAGTTGCTGTTTGCAGGAGCCTCTTTATGGGTACTTCTTAATGACCACAGTGTCACTTTTTTGTTTCTATTAATTGTCTCTGTTACTAATGGGACATTCATCTCCATAATATGACTATATTTTTTAGGCTGGTTCAAATGTTTTCAAATTATTTCAGAATGCATATAGTTTTAAAGTTACATGGATAGACAGAACTGTAGACATTGTGAGTGCCACCACAGACATCTCAGTTATCATGAGAGCTGAGGTTACAGTGCTGTTGTAGGAAGCTCTCATACAGTGCTAGGTGAAGTATTTTTGAATATTAATAATCTTGCTTGGAGATCTTATGACAAAATCGTGTTGAGGTAAAAGAGGGAGATGAAAGGAGAAAAACAGACTTTTCTGAATACAAAGTACTGAACCTTGTGGAAAGACATACTACATATTAAAAAATGACCAGAGCTGGCCTTATTTGGGGATAGCAGGCTCTTAAATCCATATTTAGGCAGCCAGTAAATTGATGCTTTCCCCCCTGAAATAATACCAGCAATTTCCAAATACCAGCAATTTCCTTTAACTTCCCCTAAAGCTGTGCAAAGTCACCAGGGCCCCATGGGCCCCTTGCATAACGCCAGCTCAGTCCCTCATCAGCAATCAGAGTCAGTGTGGAACTACTACTGCATTTTGGGCAAGCCAGAATCAGGTAAAACCAATAACCCTTACTGTTTTATTCATCTGTAGTTGCTTGCATACATTTCGTTTTCATTTTCCTTCCTTAGCATGCTGCACTGGTGCAGATATGCCAAAAATATGCCAAAACATACCAGAGAAAAACAAGAAAGACATAAAAATGTTAGGGAAAAAATGAGTAAAGAATACTGAGAAGAGAGTAAATCTTATTTCAATGAAATCAGAGTATGAAAGGATTTTTCAGTAAGAGTCTAAGGAAGATGAGCTGAGATAGCCATCTGAGTATGTAGGCACCATAGTGCTTATTGTGATAAATGTTGTTTATGTACACTCCCGCAGGAAGTAAACTGAGATTGGTTTTTCTTCTCTTCCTAGGAGTGAAGAACTTGCACAATTGCTGCTCTTAAAATATTGAGATTAATAGGGTTAATTTTTCCCTTTAAAACGAGATAAACACACTCTCACCCCAGTATTTGCGAAGTCACTAAGGAGGGAATAGAGATCCAGAACCCATTTGAAGATTGAAATTAGCTTTTTGGCAGTAACTAACATTGAGTATTTTATCCTATCTTACAATAGTAGCAGATTTTATATGGCTGTGAAATGTGCATGTATTATAAAAAAACAACACAAGTAATCATACATTTGTTAGGAATTTAACCATATACCTTATTTGTGATTTCATAATTGTTTTTTTCAGGTGGTTATCTGTAGTTTTCCAATTAAATATTTTAAAACTGGAATTGGATTTCAGTTCCTAATAATAAAAACTACAACATTCTTAATCCTATGTTAACATAAGCTTAACTCAGACCTTTGCAGAATCTCTCTCTCTTTTTTGATAATTGATTCCTTTATATGTCATTCCTAGTTGTACAGTGAGAGCTAACCAAGTTATTCTGACCAAATGGCTGTAATATCTCTTTTTTTTTTTTGTCCAAGTGTCTGATTTTGGCTGAAGCAGGAACAGAATGGTCAGTCGGACTAGGGACTTCCCCTGTACTCAGCGCTGGTCAGACCACATCTTGAGTACTGTGTGCAGTTTTGGGCGCCCCAGTTTAAGAAGGATGTTGAGCTGCTTGAGAGTATCCACAGAAGGGGCAACAAGGATGGTGAAAGGAATGGAGGACAAGCCCTGTGGGGAGTGACTATGTGTGCTGGGGTTGTTCAGCCTGGAGAAGAGGAGGCTCAGAGGTGACCTCATTGCTGTTTACAACTCCCTGAAGGGAGGTTGCAGTCAGGTGGGTGTGAATCTCTTCTCTCAGGCTGAGGACACCAGAACAAGAGGACATGGCCTTAAGCTATGATAGGGGAGGTTTAGACTGGATGTTAGGAAGAGCTTTTTCATAGAAAGAGTGATCTCTCATTGGAGTGGTCTGCCCAGGGAGGTAATGGAGTCACCATCCCTGGAGGTGTTTAAAAAAAGACTGGATGAGATGCTCAGTGACATGGTCTAGATGGTGGGAGGCTTGGATGGATGGAGTGTGGCGCCCATGGCTCCAGGGTTGTGGGATTGATCCCTGGGTGGGCGTTCACTTGGGAGTTGGACTGGATGATCCTTGTGGGTCCCTTTGAACTCAGAATATCCTGTGAACCTGTGAATATGGCAGATGTATTTCCATTTTAAATAAACTAAAACTGGCTGCATGACTGTACTACATAACTTGAGTATATCTAGACTTCTGATAAAAGTGTCCAGTAAACTTTATCATAAAAATGAGCTGGGTTTCTCTTCTTTCCAGTTGTCTTCTTTTGGGACCAGTATTAGGAAAATGCATGTTTCAGGTCTTATTTTAACAATAGGAATTCATTTCTGTATGTGTCGATATAGATACCTATACCTTTCAATCCCTGACTTGATGTAATGTTACTATTAGATAAAAGCTAGCTGTTTTATTTAAGGAACATGACAGGTCTTTATTTCCAGTGGTTATAAAGAACAGTCTAGTACTTGCTGGTAAACAGTATATGATGTTGTTTCCTGTGCAGTTTTTTAATAGATGTTTGTCTTTACATTTCTTACCTGAGGGCAAAACAGTAGTTGAGGGGAAAAAAATCAGAAATCAAATATAACATATATCTTACAATATTGAAAATTAAATGTATAATGCCTCTTTGAAAATAATGTATTTCAGATATTTTCTTTGCCGGAATAGAGTTTAAGCAGATGTGTCGGCCACCACCACAGATGCAGAGTGATTGTAAAATTCCACTTATATGAGAAAGACTTTTGATTATATTGCCTTTTACGGTAATAATTATATGTAAAGAATACACACAGAGATGCATAGATTGTTATTTGTACACAAGTATTTATAATTGTAAAAATACTTATTTGTGGAATATTACTGTATTTCGTGAAGTTATATGTATTATCCATGGAAAAGATCATATATTTGTCTGGTGTTTGATTAGTATTCTTAGTTTTGAGTATCAAACGTAGACTGATGTCAGCTTTTATGTCTAAAACTTAGATTAGTGGGTTAGTAATAATGAGGGTTCATTTATTTTTGGGACTCTTGGTTTCAGTAAGAATTATTTGCCACAGTCAATTTTCGTCCATTCAGGAAGGCTGAAAAGCATAAATGGCTCAAGCATGCTCTCTTCCCTCTATTTTTCTTCTCCGGGTCTGGACATTAGCTTTTTTAACCACCATCCATTCTGATACACAATTTGGACACTTCAGAAAACGTGTTTGGTGTTTTGGATTTGTATGTAGAATAATGAAATAGCATTGGCAGCTGTGGAATTCTGTTCAGCAGGAGAGCTATGACTATCACTTGATTCCTTGGGTTGGGTTCAGGTTGCTCTTGCTTTAGCCTGAGATGACATTGATTTTTAAGGATTTTTTTCCCTTGTAGATGCACACACTGAGTTATTTGAACAAAAAATATTTTTCCTGACCATATTGTGCTACTGAAAACTCAATTCATAGTAAAGCATGCAATAAAGCTTCTTGGAAAAGTGTGGTTTGGAAAAGTGTTACAGAAGACAAAAAACTAGTCTTCAGTGTCTTTCAACACACAAACATTCAATAAACCAGGTGAATTTAAAAAAAAAAGGCAAGAATTGACTGGAATTACATCAGAATATATAATATAAATGAAAGTCTTTCCAACATGACTTATTGTCCACCTGCTGCTTCCTTTTTTTTTTTAATCAGGCTGTCATTATATTGATTATCACATTACTCTGAGTTGTTTGCATTTGTTTCTTTTTCTTCTTTTTTTACCGCAACTTTTTGCAAGTAATTTATATACGTATTGGTTTTTTAGGTAAGTTAAGCCTGCTAGGATCTCATGACCTTCCTTTTGAAAAGCAGAATCTACATGTACCCATTTTTTAAAACTATAATTTTTAAAATAGTTTAAAATTTGAATCTCTAGAATGTTTGTTGGTGATGGATGTATGGTACTAAGAAAGCTAATTAATCAGTTATTTCAAAAACCTGAAGGTGGTTCAATAAATTTCTTTCAAGTGCATTTTCTAAATACTACCGTGTTTATACAAATCACTGAGTTATTACAAAATGACTTGTTTCCCTGATATACCCTTGTGAGAAGCAGCAGCTCAGCTGATCTTATCAAGAAGGAAAGGTTAAATTAATGATTGATTCAGTCAGTCTTTCACCCTTCATTAACACTACATTAATTTATTAAAGAAATGAAAGATAATCTTGAGTGGATTAATGTGTAAATTTCATTTTAAACATGCATAGGTCCTCATCTATTTGCAGAATAATTGATTAATGATGAAGCTTAAAGAAATATGTACCCTTCACAAATGACTGCTCATGCTAAATTGCAAGACCTTCCTTCTAACCTGGCTCTGCAGTAAAAGCTAAAAACATGCTCAGGCTGGTAAACTTGGGTTTAAAAAGTAGGCACTCTATTTGGAGTAAAGATTTCCTATATTAGTAGTGTATAAATAGGATATGGTAGTGCATCCATAGCATTTCAGTGTTTCAGAAGGTGGCAGTGAGAGGCCTAGAAATTCTTACTATGGTTTTACTTGCAAAGACTGGTTTTCCGTAATAAAATCTGCTTCCATAATAAATGCAGAGAGTGTGCTTTCCATACAGAAGATAATTTTTTTAAAAATCTACTCCTGTGTTAGAATAAATATATGCAATCTCAGGCCATATATATAGGTCTTATAGATAGGATAAAATCAAATAGCAGGGTAAGAGGTCTTGAAGGTATTTCTTGGGTTTCCTTAAACGATACTGGTGACTCACTAGGTCATCCTTCTTTTGAATTAGTTTTGAACCAATGTTTCTTGAAGTACTAGTGGGAAGTTAGTGTGGGAAGTGCTCTTTCAGATGAGACCATATGCATCCATGAAAGTTTCCCCCGTTCTCTCTTCAAGAGTAAGATATGGAGGTTTGGATTTTTGTTTTGCCTTAGTTCACTGCATTCCACCTACTGCATCTAAAATTGAATCCTGTAATTTTAATTATAGTAGCCATTCGGGGTTTTTTTAAAAAATGAACAAACTCAAAGTCTTGATTAGTATTTTGTCATGTGAAGTCTACTGAATTGTATCCTTATTATGTTTGCAGTATTGTAAAATGAAACTGGAATCCATAAATCTACAGGATTGCTGTATTTCTTTAAGAATAGCAAGTGGCACTGTCTTTTATTATTCTTATTAAATACATGTAGGCAAATAGTCTTTAAATTATGTCAAGCTGTATGAAGGTATTTTTGTTTGGGGTTTTTTTCAGTAGGGTTTTTTTGGTTTTATTGGATGGAGATCTTCTGATAGATGTTTCTATATGTTTAATTTATAACTTAGTGTGTGAAAGACAACACAAAGAACATGCTGATTATTCAATATTTTCTTTTTTTTTTATTGGATCAAATATGCATGTATCATTCCCCTAAGCCTCTGAATACATAAAAAGGCTGTGTGTAATGGTGCAGTTACCTGGTAAAAATTCAGCTGCTCTGCATAGCAGTTTGTTCTGTTCTACACCATCTGGCAGCTGCAAGCCAGTTATATCTCCAGGTAACCCTCCTGTTACTTCACTAACACCATCCAGTGTGTCAGAGCTGAAGTATTTTTTGTGGTTAATTTTCTGACATCACAAAGAATGCATGCTATTTCTTTCAGAATGTTACTGATGAAATTATTTTGAGATCTTTAAATTGGTTGCAGAATCATGACAGTGATCAAATATGTCAGCCTTCTTACTGAAATAATTCATATTATTGCTGTGATTAAATAAAAGGGGCTAAAAGGTTGAGTCCTTCAGTATTATTTCTGCAGTCTAAATATAGACACAGTAAAAGGAAGTGGCAAGCTTTTGGAAAAAGACTTGGAAGGAGCAATGAAACATTCAGAAAACCTGAACATTTTTTAGGTATATTTTAGGATCAGATGTTGTTGGGTTTATGCTGCTCCATCTGCTTTCATATTAGAGAAGCTGAAATGAGACAGGGAGGAAAAATAAATCTTTAAACATTTATTGATATTTCCAGTTGGTCCGTTCAAATATGTTTGTATACTGACTAATTTCTATGACCATTTGTGTGCAAAAGAAACTAAGATAATTTTCTACAGAACAGTGAAGAACCTTAACAAATTTGTCTTCAGGCTCAATACACAGACCTGTTTGCTAAATCCAGTAGTGCAGACAGGATTTGGAGGAAATTGAGAATATTGTGACAAAGGGTGAAGAAAAATATTTCTACTATAGTGGAGGAAGAAATTAAACTGTTTCACAGAAAATTAGATTACTTATACATGAACTATAGCAGATGTTGACCTAAAGCACTTTGTAGGTCACAGTCTGGTTTGAAGGCTCAGTTCTCCAGCTCTGAGCATGCAATGGCTGGGTTATCCCCACCTGGATGTGGTATCACAGCACAAACTTTTATGCAACTAAAAAGGTGGCCGGGAACTGACACATATACAATGATTACTCCAAACATCAAAGGAGGATAGTCCTTTGTTAATGTCTCTTTAAAGCAGGTACCTTTCAATAGCAGAGAGAGCTAAGATGACAAATGGTGAAAACGAGCGTTGCACTGCCTGCAAAAGTTCATTATAAAATCACAATTTCAATCAACCTGTTTCACTCTAATTCAGAACCTGGTGTTTCAACACACATTACTTTACAGTATAATGCTCTCTCTGTGGCTGCTAAGGAACTGAGCCACAGACTAGTTTAATCATAGCAGTGTGCATCTCTAGGTGTATATGGAATCCTCTTGGGTTCCTACAGAAAACAGTGTAATGGACGAAAATGTAACCTTATTTTGGTGATAACCAAAAACTTCTGTTGTAGGAGAATTTGGATCATTGCCTGAAACCTTACCTAAGTTTTTTTTTTTGCCTTTATAAAAGAAACTAATTCTATGATAACGTGGCTCTTTTAAAAAGATCTTCATCACTGTGATTTAAATTGGTTTCACTATCAGATCATTGAAACATCTGTGTAATTCCCTAGCTACTGTTACTTATTAATAGTCCAGTGATGCTGAATCTAAGATGTGAAGTTTCTCACAAATGCAATACCTTGTTCAGCAAGGAATAAAGAAGGGAGAAAGTAGAGGCAGCATGTCAGGACATGTTACAGCATTGAATTGTATACCATTCTTTGTCTAATGTGCATTTTTCATGCAACCTTAATTGGAATGAAATGTTTATAACAAATATTTAATCAGGATTCAGTGATTAAATAGGCAAATTTAATTTTGCTCTTGTTATTTTTTCCTGGGTAATCAATGCAGATGTGATTTAATGACAAAGTCTAATTGAGTACTTTCATTTTGTGAAAGGAAAATTAAAAAGAGAAAATACACTTCTTAAATTAGAAGTAATGATAGAGTCACAGGACAATTCTGGGGATTAATGACTATCTGAGAAAGCTGAAGGCTCAAGGCTTAGCTGTGGGCTGTAAACCTCAGGTGATCATTAATTCGTCAAGTAATGCTCCATGCCCTGATAATTATTACAACTGAGTTGGAATTAAGAAGAAAGTTTCATCAATTAAATCATCAGCAATAGTTTTAAATGCATATTTTCCTCTCCCACTTGGATTTTCTGACACAAAATAAAGAAAGAATCAAACTGTTGATAGTATCCGGTATCCTTGGTGTTTTTCTTAATTTGTGTGATCTGTCACTGAGGACATGCCACATTGTGACTGCATTTGTTGAGCCACTCATTGCTGTCCTTGTAACTGTACTGGACTCACACTAAATATACAGCTGGATGTATACACCCCTGGGGAGCCTCAATACTTGCATGGATTCTTGTTTCCTCTCTCTGCACTCTCAATAGTGATGCAGATGCCACTGGATTGACTGGCATGAAAACTATAGTGTAGGTAGTATCCTCTTGTCTCCACTGTTCTACGTGCTTATTTCCCCACCTTTCTACAATGAAGTTGTAGCTAAACCTTATTTTGCTAGGCTCTTTCAGGCTGTTGTATGGCCTCATTAGTCAAAGGACAAGCAACACAGAATCCTTGACAAGCCAGAACTTGTTGAAAACAATGTAAGAGCTTGTATCAACACATCACTGATTTGGTATGGGTTTTCTGATATGGCTTCATGCAGTGAATTCTGATGATCTGTAGCCAGAGCATTAATCAGTTCTGTGAAGAGCCAAAAGATCTCACAGAAACACAGAGTCACAGAATTAGCGAGGCTGGAAAAGATCTTTGAGATATCTTGCTATTTCTTTCAATTTGAGATAACATGGTTACCTGATAACACCACGTTAGTCTAAACTTGCCTCTACATAAGTATTACATTTATGCATGTTATGTACTTGCTTCATGTAGAGAGTCTACAAATACTTCCAAGTCTTGGCAAAACATGGAGTTTTCACTCACTAAGTGGTTCAGGGACAACTGTTGAAATTCTACTACTAAAGCATTTCAGCCTATGAATTAGATTAACAGAAAAAAAAGCTCCTAATCAAAAAATCACCAGTTTGTGCCTGATTGGAGCAAACAGGTGCAGCCTGTAAGAGAACATGTGGCCTGCAGAATAGCCTTATGAAGGTTAAAGTGTGTTATGCTTCTTGTTTCACGTAACTTTTGAGATTTTACTTACTAGTTCTGTTTACATTAATGGAGAAGTTAGTAAAATAAATTATTATCAAATTAATATAAAACAATAAAAACTCTAGGGTAACTTTGATTATTTAAGTTGATTATAATAGCTAAATGTTGTCAGGCTAAAACATTCACCACTTATCCCACCGAATAATAAATCTTTTATTGGAGCTCTCTGCTTGTTGAAATAAAGCTCTCTCTTTTGAAACAGTCTGTACGGAAATTTGCATTTGTGGTTGTGAATTCCTGTAGCTGCTGCATGGAGGAATAAGTTGTACGCTTGCACGTTCTGCCAGTCCATCAGCATGTTGGTAAACCACTTCATATGCAACATAAACATTAATGGCAGCAAAGTTAGAATTATGGCTGCTCTTATCTCCCCCTGCCTACACCATCTATCTTTTCTCTGCGTCAGTCATAATATTTAGAAGTTAGAATTTCTATTTTTAAGTTTCTTCCTGAACTACTGTTGAATAGAATTCTTCTCCTTATGATATAGTCCAGCATACTCATTAGTGAGGAAAATAACAGCTGCACTTCACTGATTACATTAGAGATCCTGGCGTATTGGGCTTGAGGGGAAAGAGGAAGAACTTCATGTGTCTGAATCTGTGACAAAAGAAGTGTTTTTAAAATGAAAAATAAGCCTAAACCTACTTCTGAACCCTCTATTTCACAGCTATTTTCACAGATTTTTATCTCATACCCTCATTTGATCTTGTTCATATGGGCAGCATAGCACAGTATGGGCAGCAGGTTTGAGAATAAATGACAGGATATTCAATGCCTCATTACTGTATTGGAGTTGAAGTAAAATACTGCTACTTATCTAGCTGTTGCCTAAAAATAGTAGGTAACTTCCAAATAGCTCTGTGGATGGTGTGTGAGAAGAAGAATGGCTTGCAGATCACTTGGGATTTTGAAAGATTAGAGAAGTAGTTTGCACCCATGATGGACACAAGATATTTCTGATAGTTTCTGGCTGTTTGAAAAATTAGTGTAGAATAGCAAAATATATCAAGTGTGACTACGACATGAAAACAATAAAAAAATTAAAATTCAATTCCTTAGTGTTGAACCCTGAAGGTTTGAACACCAAGTTTTCAAACACACATAATGTCAGCATAGCAGCCAAGGGATCCCATTGGGTGCTGCTGCAGGAATCCAGACGTGGGTTTGAGCTTAGCTTGTGGTAACAACACTAAAGGTGGCAGACGTTGGTTGAAGGAGCTATTGGTGTTTTTATGGTGCTAGGTACCAGTTTGTGCAGCTGTAACCAGTGTTGGCAGCTCAGTAAAGAGTAGCTTCATTATAGTATCACAAGAATTTTTTTCCACAGTGAGAACTGGGAAAAGACTAATTCCAAAGATTAGTTAACCCAAAGCTTATAAAGGCAACCAACACATCCTGCAAAGATTTGATTAAATTATTTCCTATAAAGAGGAAAATAACTTACATAAGGGACTCGGAGTAATAGTGAGTAATATTGAGTGGCCTCTCAAACCTAACACACTGGCAAGTTGCTTGCATTTCCTGTGCCTTAGTTTTGTTTCCAGAATTATTTGTATTTACTGTCTTATTTAAATTCATTAACTAAGTTGAACAAAGGTCACTTTATTACAAGTGGTGCAAATTCTCTACTTTTTATTTCTTTTGTCATTCTATTACAGAAAAAGTATCACATGTGGAAAGGAGAAGGCAAAGGAATTCAAATTCTCTAAGCTCCTCATAGTGTTTCCAGATGAAGCTGCAGGAGATATATTGACTTCAACTTGCTTGGACTCAATGAAAAAAGTGAGTTGCATAGCCAATGAATGTACTTGTGTCCTAGAATCATCAGTTAAGACTCATGAATGCGAACCTATAAGATTAGAATCTGACTTTAAGCTATTGTTCATGATATTAAGACTGAAGAGATGTGTTTTCCCTCTCAGATAACAAACCTGAGCAGGAATGATTATAAAGTCCTCTGGGAAATGTTATCTGAGTTCAGTTTCTACCGTTGTGTAGATAGGTGGAGTTTAAGGTTATAGCTTCATGACTCCTTATCTCTTACAGGGTTTCGAGTAACAACATATGAGCTTGACTTTCGCCATTTTACACAGTGGGAATATAGGAAGTGACAGTATGTTTAGTTTTTATAAATACAGAAAGTGGTTCCCAACACTAGTTTTTACTTCTCTGAGGCAGCCCTGCCTCCTCTATTCCCTTCTGTATCCTGTAGTAGGATACTTTCATGCTTCATGTGAAAGAATTACTTTATACTTGAGAATTATAGGAAAACTGTATTTTGTATCATATAAGGTTACAGTTAATGCTTTTGCCCATAATATTTTATTACCTTTGTGTGTTTTATCATTGTGGAGCTTATAAATGAACAGAAATCTTCATCAGAAAATCGAACTGGCCTACAGGATATTTTTACATTATTAATTTTTAGGCACTTAGAAGATGATACCATAGAGTGGGTTACATTGGGGAAAGCTCACTGGAATTCGTTATATAGTGAAACTGTCGAGTGTGACCATTCATATTAACTAATGTCCTCTCCTTAAGAGAGTATCTCAATTCCTAGGGAAAGATACAGAACACATTCCTCCTTCTCCTCCTATTTTATCTGTCATCTTTATCTTCATTAGAATATGGATTAACATCCTTATCCTCCTTCTTCATCTTCATTAAACCACTGTCACTTGAAACGAATTTTGTCTGCCTGGCTGGTTTTTACAGCATTATTGTGCTTTTCTGGTGTAAAGTAGTATACGAAATTTTCATCTTTCAACTTTTCATCCAATTTGGAAAGTAGTGTGATACTTTTATGCAGAGAAACAAGGATTTTCTCTTTTTCACTTTTCCCAATTCAATATTATAGCTTTAATTTATTCTCTGACCACTGATCTTATCCCACAAATTTACAGTGGTATAAAATATTGCATTATTCAGTTAGATTTTTTTAATGTGTGATTTCTTAGAAAACAAGACTTTTTTTTTTTTTTCTCACTTTATATGTTGTGGAATGTGCTTCATATTGTGTGTTTCAACCAGCAGTTTAAACATGCCTCTTGACTGGAAAACATGAATGGCAGTCTCACTAGTCCATCTGTTTAAAGTATTTTTGAAGTGCTATAGCAAAAGCCATAATATTTATGAAATTTCATAATCATTTGGATAGTGACAACACTTTCTAACTTTAACTCTTATTTTGTTTCTGGTTTTATTACCATAGAGAAGAAATACTTCAGATAGGAAAACATACTGGAGCCTAACCAACTCATAATATTCTGTGATTCTGTGATTCTAATTCTGCAGACAAAGGAAAAAGCTTTACATTGAATAAACAAGCACTTGTTTGAGTTTTTTTTTCTTTATATTTTTCTGCAGAAAATAACATGTGCTTTGAAAAGCTTGGGAAGAGCCTTTGAAAGCACAAAGCCTAAATCTGCCTAGTTGTGTTGTCAGAGTTGGGAGTAAACCCACAAAAACTATTTTAGCTCCAGCAGCAAGCAGCAGAATGTAACTTATGTAGGAGACCTTGGAGTTGGGTTTACTGGTAGCAGTTGTTCTCTTCAAATTCATTTATCAGCTGCACCACATAAGATTATTGAAAATCAAATTTACTTGCAGCATAATGAATATTTTACAGAGCCAAATATTCCTAATGTAAAAACAAGTTATTATAATTCTTCATTCTAACCCTCTAAATCTAGAATAAGTATCATGCAACCAAACCTGTCTGAATAAATCCAGCAGAGTATGATTAAAAGTACAGTAACTGGTAGGTTATTTAGCTGATATTAAATTTCTTTTTTCTATCATCATATTCTTTCTAATCGACCTTCAGGTTCTTCTTACAAAAATGTATTTTTAACTTCTAAGCATGTTTTCTTCAACTTGCATCAGGCACTGCAGTTTATGCATGTATGAATGCATACATTAATGTAGCCTGTTCATACATTTATCAGATTATATCTACTCTGCCTACTCCATCAGTCTCCCTAATGTCTAATAGTGGTTCCTTCTGCGTCTGCTGTGCTGACCTCACTCGTCAGTAGGCCTACAGTGGAAAAGATTGTCCTGTTCACAATAATAGATCGTGCAGCCTTCAAGTTGATACAATAGAATTATTGACAGGAGTCAAGTTATATATGTTCTGATGTATTTTTAGCATACAATATCCCTGGAGGTACAGTCGGGTCTCCTATATAACAGACCCTCGGTCTTAATCGAGTCCCACGAAGCCCTACTTCTGTGTTGATTGGTAGCTCATTAATATGCAACTTTGCCCCGCACCCTCAGACGATCCCTGGTGTTGTTTCAGTGCTGTGTTGCTGTGTATTGGTGGCCATGGGGGGGTGGTGGTGAAGTGGTAGAGCCCCAGCCGTGCCCGGGGAGGGGTGGGGAAACAGCGGAGCCCAGGGTAGGGTGGCGAAGTGGAGCTGCTGTGGTCGGAACGGGATGGGCCGCCAAGTTTCTACCGCCATGGCCAGGACAGGATGGGGGGCTGAGCCACCGCAGCCAGGCCAAGCCACTGCCGCAGCTGTACAGGTTGATTTGTATATTCATGCGTGCCAGGTTGGGCATGCGCAATTGTGAAAAGATGCCTCATTTAATGCTGAAAAGTTGCGCCGCTCAGATGAAACAAAAATATTTTCAGGACTTTTAAATTTAGCATGCTAAAATGAAAATAATTTTATTTCAAATGAATATGAAGTGATCTGTATGTATTCTGGGAATTATAAAAATTTTTATATAAATATGTTACATTGTTAGGTGCATTACCTTCCACCTTGGGTTAAGTCAAATCAAATGACTACTCAGTACAGGTATGATTGTGAAAGAAATGCTGCAAACTCTGTGATTCTCTTCTACCTTAGCAACCACGGGGTGAAATATACTCAGTGGATAAATAGGAGAGGTTTTGTGCAATGAATAGCTAACTATTTATGCAATTATAATAGCACTTCTTTTTTGCAGTTTAATGTTATCATTTAGCTGTATGCTGCTTTACTTGTCTGTTCTAATTCTCTGTTCATTACTCCTGAAGACTAGATGATTTGTATATTGAATATTTTGCTAAGTTATTACAATATATGAAACTTGTTTAATTTGCATAAAGACTGTGAATTTGTTTGTTTGGTTGGGTTGGGGGGGAGGGAGGTTTAAACTTAAATTCAGATCTCTCTATAAATTGCAATCTTTACTCTTATATAATGGGTACTAGACATGGAGGTAACCATGACATCCATGTACTAAAAAAGTGTCAACTGATTCTTCTTCTTCTTCATCATCATCTCACTTTAACTCCTCATATGTTGAATTATAAACAGAATATGGACTGTCCTATATTTCTCTATGTATCCTGTTACTGTCTTGGGGTCCTGTGGTGCCTGCAAGCAGTAATATATGCAAATAAAATTCAGAGGAGCTGCTTTGCAAAGTAGTTGGAATGATAAGTCCTATTTGGTGTTTTACAAATATATGAGATTATTTGCATAGGGAGCATCTTTTTCCAGAGAGGAAAATGACCAGTCAAAAGGAAATCACAGCAAGCACCATCACACAACTGTAACAGTGACAAACACCCTCCACAGGCAGTGGCCTCTGTTTAGTGTTAGACTCATTCCAGCCCTCATTCCACTCCTACTGTACTCCTTTAGAAATGTTTGAAGCCACTTTTAGCTGATTAATGTCAACATAACAGACTAAAGTTTCTCATAGTTCAAATCCTGTCAGTACTATGGATCTCATGCATCATCTTAGGTATGAATAGCAGTGAATTAAAAAGTAAGAACTGTGCCTCCTCTGCAAAACTGCTTAGGCAGCAGAAACAAACCCATACCAAAATAAGCTGGTTTTATTAAATAAAAAAAATTATGCAATGTGCTAGTTGTTTGGAATTCACAATGTTATTTTTTTCACTTAGGGTGAAAATAATACTTATGATAACCATTTTCAGGCAATACAAGAAGAGGATGAAAGGAAAACTTAAGATCATGTGATTTCCATTGAGAGGGGAATTGAGGGTTTATTTTAGAATTTCTCTCAAGTTCTTGCTTTTATTGCCACAATGTCTGTTTCTTCTCCACTGTCACATCTGGCACCTCTGACTTTTTATGACATTCAGAGCTGCCTCTGTCAGCATACATAAGAAGCCTGTAACTGTCTCATGCCACTCCTTTAAATTACAAACCCTGAGTCAAGGCTTTCTCAAATCAGACAGGGATAAAAATCCTATAATTAATTCTAGGGAGTGTCTAGTATAACTCAGTTTCTGTCCTGGAATCAGCTAAAACAAAACAAACTCATACCTAGCTTAATTCCTACATTTGAATAATTAGTGGTGATTTTTAATAGCTGCTTTTTATAGTTTATAGTTGAATGTGCAATATGATAGTGACTTCTTGTGTCTTGGTTACTTTTTGCTATTTGAAGGACATCATTCAATATGTTGAATGACTTCATTAAAAAGTTATTTAATTTAAATTTTCTGTAGCGAAGTCAGTATTTTTATAAAACAATATATTTTTTATTATTGTTTGCAAAGGTCAAAAACTTGAGAAAATTATATTGAAAATAGAAAATATGTAGCTTACAAAGATTAAGCACACTTCAATACAGTTGGTTATATGCACCGCTTCCAGCACATTTGCAGATGTCCTTTTGCTTGTTTGTGCGGATGTACCAGTTCAGCTGGCACCAGTTCACATCTCTTCTTGGAGATCTGTTAGTGGCTTTCCTAGTGAGTGCACATCTTAGTCACAGAGAGAGGGTTTACTGCTGTAGCAGTTAAATCAGAGTACGTTTCACTAATAAAAGGGAGGTTAAGTCTTATGAAAACAAGTCTTATGTAATTGTGCTTTTTTTTCTGTGATTTCTTATGGAGACACTTGAATTTGTTATCTAATTTCAATCATAATGCAATAAATGTGGGAAGACAAACCTGAGAGAGGTCACAGACTCCTAGATAGCGTCTAGGATTTCCCAAAGTAAAAAGATTCAGCCACAAATAGCATAGAGCTGTTTATAGGAAAATCAATATTCTGATAGAACACTCAATGCCTTTCAGACAACTAGTCACTTGCTCGTGCTCTGCATTTGACTTGTGAGAGTGAATAACAGGATGCTTTCTTTAGTCCTCTATAGAGATGTGGATCTCTGAATTCTCACCCAGGAATTGATACAGGATTTGTTTAGTGCCTTGGAACTTTCCTTGGTGCTTTTCCAAAGCTGTGCTTGCACTGCTCAGTGACAGTGGCTGCATGTTTCCAGTTTCGTATTCCCTTTCCTCTAGGAGAAAATTGTGGTTGTCCCTGACTTAGAAGAGAAGAATATATGTGCCTACCCGGCATTTTTGTTCCTCCTCTCTTCCCCTCTTTGCTAATCAACTTACCTTAGCAAAAGTTGTATCTAATTTCTCTTGAAATCAGTTATGCATTAGGTTGCAAGTTAACTGTTGTCTGAAATTATGGCCACAATCTGTGGAAAGTGGCACATTTCTAATGACTTCAGTGGAACTTTGTTGATTTATAAATGTTGGGCTGAAATCATCAAATTTTAACATCTTCAAATGTAAAAAAAAAAAGAAAAAGAAAGAAATTGTAATAATATAAGGATTCACCAAAGTAAATGACAAAGAAGTAATTTATCTTTTGAAAGAGAAGTGTATTTTTTAACATAGCTGGGCTTAGTGCTTCAGATAACACATGAACCAACTTCCCATCTAGCAGCTGGCTACCTTGATGTTAACTTCAGGGCAGAAAGCAAGACATAAAAAGACATCAAGTTCTACTGTGTGCAACACCACTTTAGCATAGAGGTGAGTGTCCCCGCCTCTCACACGGGAGACCGGGGTTTGATTCCCCACTGGGGAGGCAGTGGTGCCGTTTAAGTGTTGGACTCGATGATCCTTGTGGGTCCCTTCCAACTCATAATATTCTGTGATTCTGTGATCATGGTCACTTGACAACACACTGTCCAGGGCTTGCTCTTCTGAATTTAACTCTGAACCTCATCAAGGTGACTTAAGTATCCATTCCTTTTAGGTTAGTGCTCTAACTGACACCAGTGACCTTCAGAAGGGCCAGCAATGAACAAAAAGCTAGTGGCCAGCATGCCACCAGTCTTTTCTTCGTTAGATCAGTGCAAGTCATTGTCACAGGAACCAATACTCAACAGAGAAAAAATGTGTATTAGGTGTCAAGATCACATCACTTTTACAGAATGTGTATTCTAAATGTGCAAACAGCACAGCAACCAATTTAGCTTTTTGACTATTTTTTGATATAGATTTTCCTGTCTTCTACATTAATTTCACCACTATTGTCTTTCCACCTTGGACAAAATCTCTTACTTATTTAGGGATTTTTTTTCAATTTTCCGTGTTTGAAAAGCTCTTAAAATATAAAACTTTTCAAACTTTTTTTTAAAATGAGAATCTACATATTATGCTACCATGTTAAGAACACTGTTTCACAGTAGTTATCAGCCAGTAACTTTCAAGACAGAACTATCTTTAAAGTATGTCAAGTGTAGGGGTAGATGAATTCAGGAGATTTATTTCAAGGAGTTTAAGGCATGTTTGCTCAAGAGAATTCTCCCACAGGAGAGAGAGCCATCCTCCCTGGGAATGTGTTTCTGTCTCTCCTTCTGCATCCCACAGGGATTGGCTCCCTGCCATGAGAGGAAGAAAAGGTTGTCGATTTCTCAGAAAGCCCCTGCAGCAGGCAGAGATGGGCAGGAGAAACAATACAAGCCTCAAGGAGAGCAGAAGGGTGTCTTTTTCCCAAGGCCCGTTGTTTGTAAGACTGTGTTTCTTAATGTTTCTTAGTGTTCTCACCTTTGGAAAGAAATTTTCCCAAATCCTTCTTCTCCTGGTATTTTAGGAGGATACCTTCATTACTTTTTTCCACATCAAGTTTGACCTGGAGCACCTCTTCCCCCTCCTTCTCCACTGACCTTGGCGTCTGCATTGTTGGTCACATGTTCTCACTCTGCCTTTCTTTGACTCCCATCTTTATTTCACACTAACATTTATTTCTTCCTTCTTAAATCCATTATCACAGAGGCATCATTGTCATTTCTGATTGGCCTGGCCTTGGCCAATGGCAGGTAAATCCTGGAGCCACCTGGCATTGGCTCTGCTGGATATGGGGGAAGCTTCCAGCTTCACAGAAGCCTCCCCTACAGCCTGCCCCCCCCTCCACCCCCCTACAAAATCCTGGCCACAGAAACCCAATACACATAGGGAAGCCTGGCATGAGATGGATTCCACTTCTGTGTTTGGTATCGTAAACAAGAATCACTGCAGATGCTTCTTTCCTGGTGAGTTTAAAATATAACTTTACTTACTATAACTGTTAATTGATCCTTGCAGGACAGAATTATACAATCCTCTAAGTCTGCTTAATCTTTACTAAGGTATATAAAGCTACATGACAGCCTTACAAAGAACTTTATGTATAACTACTGCTGTCCTACTGACCACAAAGGTGATAGTGCTGTACAGAAAACATGCTTCTTACCTCAGTCAAAACTTATTTTAAAAAGAGAAAATGTTATCAAATGAAAGATGACTCCAGTAGAAAAACACAGCTCCAATAGCTATCAGCAATAAAAAACTGCCTTAGAAGTGCTTTAGGAATCTCAGAAGTATTAGCTGCTGAAGGAGTCTGTAACAGAACATGGTGCTGCAGATAGAGCAATCATTCATCATTTAACAACCGAATCATTTCTTGCTGACTAAAGAGAAATACATATCAGAGAATTCAAATAATATTTTCCCATTATTATATATGATTCATGAATTCCACATATTATATAAAAGCACCATTAATCTAAAAGGAATCAGTGTTTTTCAAAATAGCACTCCTAGTGTTTAGAAGAATATTAAAAAATATTTTCAAAGTAATTGTACTTTTTTTTAATATGTTTACAGTGTTCACACTCAGAACCAATTTTTCAGAAAATATCAGGAAACTTTTTGGAATGTAATGAGCATACAAATAGTTGGACCTTTGTCTACACTTCACTGCATTTGCATTTCTCCTGTAGAATAAAAAACATACAATCTGCTACCAAAGACGAACAAATCTTATAAATGAAAATTCTAAAGAAACTAACATTAAAACTCTTTTTTGCAACTTATCTTTAGTTTATTCAGAGTCATATTCAGACACATTGTTTGCAGGTGCTTGCAAAAAATGTGGTGCTGGTGATACAAAAGGAATTAAATTCATTATGAGGTCTCCAACAGTTTTGTTTGTCCATGATACCTTTGAAAGTGAGAGAAGGCTTTAGCACCTTGTCACTGATGAGCTCCTCTCAGCTGACCCTCTTTGCAGCAGGAAGAAATACTACATGACCTACTGAGGTCACATCCAACCTGAATTTTCCTCGAATGTGTTTGGTACCTCGTTAGTAGCAAGGTAAAAGGGAAAAGATACTGTGATGAACTATGATGAGATTTATATTCTTAAGTGTGTTCTTTATAAACTTTCAAGGTCATCCAGATAAACAATTTTTGCATGTAAAGTAATTTAGGTAGTTTTTCAGGAGATAGTTTTGACCTTGTGGCTTGTGCAGAGGAGCAGAAGTAGTAATTATTGAGCTATTGGAATAAAGCCATTTGAAAAAAAGGTCAGGGAAGTGTTTATGAGGATTCATAGTGAAAATCAAGTCATGAGGAATGCTTATTTTCTAGCTAGGGAAGTATGAGCATCTTTGGAGCACATGCATCCTGACTTGGTCTTAGTCTCTGCTTTTGAACGAGGCATTTTCTGTAATGAAAGACAGAAGTAGTAGTATTTGTATAAAATTACATGTGTTTTTCATGATAGAGAAATCTGGACCATTTTTTGGAATTATTATGATATCTGTGTGTAATCATTTCAAAATAGGCCACGGAAATTACTGGGATTTGTTACTGTCACTAGCTCTCAATATAATAAAGTGCATCTCTGATGTGGTATGCAACATCAGACTTCTGGGTATAAAAGGTCAGCAAAACTTCCAGCTTTGCACCAACTGCAGGAGTACGTTTGTGTTCACATAAATGAAATGTTGGAAATGTTGCTACTCTATTTCAAATGGTAGCATAAGAAATTAGTAATCTTGTTTGAGATATAAAGACAGTGTTGATAAGTGACTATAAAGCAGTATGTGAATACATTCTTATTAAGAGTTGAATTTTGTATGTCAATTACTTAACTCAGTAATTACTTTTGTAAGTTTTTATTAAAAAAAGCCCCAAAATTCCTCATCTTAAACATAAAAATATCAAGAAAATGAAGTCAGGAAAACCTCTAGTCCTAAATCTGTTAATTTCATGGTCTATCTAAAAGCAGACTAATTTCAGTAAATAAATCTTGATAATTCTGCTTTAGAATTCAAAAGTCAGTGAAAATCAGCTGTCTTCATCTTAGCTCTCAATTGAAGATTCTCGAGCAAAGTTCGTATTGTGCATTAGAGACAATACTTACTCTGTTACCTGCATTATTAATACAAGTAATATTTATGTTATTGCTTCCACCATTAATACTATATTACTGGTATTACAAGCAGTATAGCTCTTAGTGACTCAAGCTGGAGAGACCTATTTAAAGATGTCCCTGAATTAGTGGTGCCAGTAAATTGTTATTTTATATTCTGACTGAAAATTTTATGAACTTACTTAATTTTTGGTGGCTTTTAAGAATTCTTTTCCAGTATTCCTCTATTTGTTGGTCTAGCAGAGGTTTGTAAGTGAGACTTGTAGGCACTGAAATGTTGCTTAGCAATTTGCTGAAGCCATGGTTTTTCTATTGCTCTCCTGCTGTGCTTGAAATTCACCCATTTATGTTTAAGTGTGACAGTATGAGACAAGCAGAAATAACCACTATTTGTTTTATCATGTCTCTGGGAGGGATTTGTCAGTCTTTCATCAAGCAAGACTTGCATTGTCCTCAACAGGATTTCTCTGTGATGAAGAGTAAAACATGTAGTGCTTTGAGTTTTTAAATATTACACTCTTTGTGCCTGGGTATTGACAAATGCACTACTGTATCACCATATTAATTCTTTATTGAGAATAGAAGCTTGCTTTACCTCCCTTCTCTTGATTCTTGTTGATGTCAGACAAATTTACATGGATGATTGCTCCCTTAGCATGCTTATCCATCTTCATAACTGTGAGATATCACCATCAGTGCAAACCAAAAGAGAAGAGATCACCCAAATTCTGCTATTTATTTAAAGGGCACATTAACCTTCAAAATCTGATTTATTCTTTATTTACCCATCCATGTTCTCCCACACATTTGTAATGTTTTAATACAAACTGTACCTATCAAACAGGTGACTTTACATTAGTTCTAATGGCTCATTTTATCTGAATCTTGTTGCTGCTGTATCAAGCCTGCTGAATTTCTGGGTTTTTGTAAGCAGAAATGCAAGCAAAGCTCTAAGCTCAATAGCGTTAAAAGTTTGAAAAATTTTTATGAATGAAGCTCATGGGAGACTAGGAACCATTTATGTGACATATTTTTTCCTCCTGCTTTCTTAATTTCTTGGGTGGGGGGCGGTTTGGGTTTTTTGATTGGGTTTGGGTTTTTTTCCTTCCTCATTGTGCACATGAAGTATCACTTAAATTGCAGTATTCACTTAGAGGTATCTGGTGTGGTATGAGTCCTGTCCTGTGTAGTATTGTCAGGTGGGCCACAGTAGGTTCCTATTTCATTTATGAAATTAGAGATCAGCTGAGAACCACAATCTGCAGAAATTGCTCATCCTGATCACCACTCTTCTAGTAGGAATTCTCATTATTGCTCCCTCCCCACTCCCCAGTGACACAGTGTGATAGCACTTTATCATCCCTCTGAGTCCACTGTCATCTCCCATTTATCACTTCTCTTTATGTACTTTCAAATAGGTCTATGCATATGACTGATGCACATTCCCATAGGATATGAATACACTTCATAAAACTTTCTTCAGACCAATCAGTCTGATTCCTGTGCATGTTCCTGAGTGCTCCTGTTATTGTCATCTGAGTATAAGATTTCTGGGTTGAATAAGTTCCTTCACGCAGTTGATGTTAGTTTCTACTTACCTGTCTTCATAGGGTAAGTAGGTATAGAAGCAAAAAGAAACACAGCAGTTAGTAGAATGCCCTTATGATTTCTTTTTTTAAGCACATATAAAATTTCCAGAAGTCTTACTGGCAAGAGTTTGAAAGGAGTTTTAAGATTCCAGCTCTCATTTGAGAATTTGAAAAATATCCCTTCTAGCTTTAACAATTGTAATTTTTCTTAAATCACATGTGCCTCCTCCACTTGCTGAAGGAAGTTGGCACACAACAAACAGATTAAACTACAGCACAGCTTCAATAGAATGACATAATGACTAAAAGCTGATCCAGCCAGCATCTCTTGTGGCACCCTCTTCAATTTTGCAGAGCTACGTCACTGTATTGACTAGTAACTGGACAAGGTGGTCCAGGAGCAAATTTTGGTGGCAGCATTGAGCTGAGGTTTTTTCTTGCATGATAAAGTGAAAACAAAGCATTCTAAGTGTTTCCATGTACCTGAAATTTAACTAATTGAAAAACATGTTCAACTTAGGTCTCCTCTGTGTATCATCTGAAAAAAGAGTGCACCTTGAATCAGTTAAATTCATAATACTTTATGGTTCCTTTCTGTGTGGCTGAAAAAGCATTATTCTATTGAAAAATCTTCAGTTATATCCACTTTGCCCAGCTCTTAGACAGCCATTTTACTACCTGTTTTAATAAGTAATTTTTAGTAGTATTTTTACAGTATGTGACAAAAAGGGTTGTCCTCTAAGAGAGGAGTCCAGACTAATGATAATGGTAAACTAGATTCAAAATGGAGACTTATAAGACCAGAGCTGTCCCTGCTAAAGCTGTGAGTTTTATGTTGGTACAAAATACACAGAGAAATGTTAGACCCTTATGAATGACATTTACACAACTCGGCGCACAAAACAAAAGTTCAGTATTATGCCCTTTATCCCAAGGAATTCATGTGCTCATCTGACTTGACGCAAAAGTCTGAACCCTCTCATGGAATAGGACATTTGGAGGAAGAAAGTCCTTTAAAAAAAGGACCTTAGGTTTTAGAATGAAGTTAGGATATGTTAGTGGCTAGCATATTTTCATGTGCTATGAGGCCAGGCTCCTTCATTTACTTCATGGGGTTTTCTCGTTCTCTCACATTCTAAAATAGTTTCACATTCTAAAATAGTGTCCAAATTTCCATAATATGCAGCAATCCAGGCAAGGCATCTCCAACATGGTGATGTATGAACTGGCTCCATCCTCAGCCCAAATGTTTGTGTGGATAACAGACCATAAAATATTCTGGCCACAAATTCTCCCTCCCTCAATACATGCAACTATTGGTCTAGAGAGAGAGAAAAGATGCAAATGCCATGAGTTTACTCTGTTTTGAGTGGTGTAAGAGGGACAAATCAGATTTTTAAACCACAGAATCACAGAATATTATGAGTTGGAAGTTGATCCCCAAGGATCATTAAGTCCAACTCTTATATAGTACCACTGCCTGCCTGGTGGCAATCAAACCCCCAGTCTCCTGCATGAGAGGTGGGGACACTCACCACTGTACTAAAGTCATCATCTTTCAAAACATATTTTCTATATTCTCATTCATTTAGAGTTTATATTCTCTGATTATATCAAGGCACTTTCTTAGAAATATGATAGTTCATCATACACCCTCATAGAGGGAATATAGTCGCTAACACCTTTTCGAAAGACTATAAAATTGAAAATTGCTGATCTGATTTTGAAAGCAATTTAAAACTGGTTACCATTTCTGGAGTGCTTCATCTGAGAATGTTTGGGAACCATTTTAGCAAGGACAACCAAGGAATTTTCTGGTGGTAGCTGACTGCACCCAATTCCATCTCTCCTCACTCTAGGGTTAAAGAGCCTGCAGAGTTTTTATTAATCTCAGAACAGAGAGTATCAGTGAAGAGCTGTCAGGATGAGTGACAGACAAGACATCAACTTTTAA
>WEKX01005023.1:154691-191629 GCA_013390025.1 Pitta sordida
GCTGCTGCCCTGTAAATCTTGTAGGTTGTAAGTATTTCTTTAAAAAGCTGTTCTGGTGTCATTTATTTTCCTTTCTTGAAGAAAGACTCTGGCCTTGAGTAAAGGAACATAAAGCAGTTGCAATAATATGTGGAAGGGGACACATCAAGAAATTAAAAATGTTTGCACAAGCAAATTACAGGACTCAAAAAATCATGAATCTATGCATACATTTTTATCATTTCAACACATAAAGGTCAGAGGTGTTCTATCTTGTCTTAAGAGAAGCTCTCAATATTTACTCTTGTAAAAGTAAAATAGCACTAGGTATGGAAATAAAAATGACAAAGAGCAAAGCAAAAAGGACATTTTCATTTAATGGAAAGGAAATTCAAGCCATTGTGTACAGCCATGCCGTTCTGTGAATTATCAAACCAAATAACCTTGTCCACTATTAAATGACATCATTTAATAGTGTACACTTTTCTGTTAAAATTTTAGTTGACTGTGTAAGAAAATATACCTCTATGTTGAGCATAACTGCGTTTTATTGTTTCCCTTTGCACAGTTATGGCTCCCTGAGCTACATACACCTGAGACTTGGTGATAGTNCACTGCTCCAATAACCTGACCAAAGTCCTTTGGAGATAATAGCAGGAGGCAAAACATTTTAGAGAACTTAAAAGTGTGAAAATAGAAAGTTACAGTAGTGAAGACTAGCCACGGGTTTTTAATTTAAAAGTAATTGGGTAACTTTGAATATTAAAGCTTTATGATGCAGACATGACTTCTTTCAGCTGCATACGTAACTTACTGTCTTTTTCCTACATTGTCCTTGAGTCATGGCTTGCAAACTTTGGAAACTGTACATTTTTACATTTAAATCCTAATATCCAACAAGGAAATCTTCAGCTTTCTCAGCTATCAATTTACAGAATATCATATTTCCTTGGAACATGCCTCCCTGCCTTATCACACAAAATGATATTCAGGTCTCATTTGCTACCTGTTTGCTATTGATTTTCCATTTGGGAACGTGTGATGCACAAAGAGGAGGATTCATTAACACACACACTTTTTTTGTTCCCTTCAATACTGGCTTAATGCTGCAGTTTGGTCATGTTGGCAGGGTTACACACCTGAGAGTACACTCTGTTAGTTGATATGAGGGAGAGAATCATTCATCAATTACGGTTTTAAACTGACACTCAGAAGTCTGCATAATGCATCCAGTTTCTCTATATTCAGCTGTAAAATAAACAGCCTCTGTAACACACTTCCACAACTTTTTTCCATCTCCTGTGTTCATGTTCCTCATGCAAGATAATGTTTATTACTTTGTACATTTGTGAGCTCTAAATCAGAGATCTAACCCTATCGGAGGTCCCTAGAAGTTAACTGTAATCTGTAGTCTGGGAGTAGAGGTGTTTGATTTTTAAGGTAAAGTAGGAGACCCGTAACTCCCACTGTCAAACTGCAAAGTCCTCCTATTTATAAGTATTCTTAGGCTTGACATTTTGTCTATGCCCAGATTTGGCACTTTTTGTTGATGAATGGTTTAAGTTTCATAGGAATACCTGACCTTCGGATCCTTTGGGAAGCGAGGGAAGCTTGTACAAAAAGTAATTTCTCCTCCCACAATAGTAACTGTATCCGTAAAAGAAGTCCCATCTTTGAGATTTTCATTAGAATAAAGGAACAAAAACATTCATGAACAATTTTACAAGTTCAGAGATGGCTGTAAATGCAAGTAGGGTATAAGGTGACAGTGTTTCATCTTTCTTTGCTGTGACCTTGCACTCAACATCTTTATATGGCTGACGTGTTGCCACGTGGTTAAACTAAAGCTTCAGCTCTGTGGTGCTTGCATACTGAAAAATGAAAAATTTCATCCTTTTTAGCTGAGTGTAGAATTTTACTTTGTAGATTTGATGAAAAATGCTGTTCCTTAAGTGCAAAACATGTGACAAGAAATTACTTTCACAGCCACAAATTCTCTAACTCCTAACACTGAGAAGTAAACTTGGACGTATCTTTTGAGTTTTATTTATTTTTAATTTCCATGTTAATATTTCTCCCTTTTATTTCTTATTCATCATGCATTCCCTGGATCTCATAATAGTCTCTCTCATTTTTCTGGTTCCGTCTCTCTAGTTTATATGTCCTGAGTTTTGGGTTTGGTTTGGCTTCTAGTGTTCATCCTCCTTGTTAAAGAAAGTGACTCAACAACCACAAAGTCAATTATAGTAGAGCAATGATGATAGATTAATGCAATATCAAAGTGGGGATGCTGAATGTGTTTCAATTTTAACTGAATCTCCAGTTAAAAAGAAATGCAGCTACTAACTTATTTCCATAAGTGTATGAATAAGAAAAATGGCACCTATATAAAGAGTGTTAACAGGAGGTATGAGTTAGAACAGCAAATTTTAGTAATTCTCATCTCACATGCAAAGAAAATTTATGTATATCAGATAAATACTTTGGTTTCCCAAGTATTATCTATAAAACTTCAGCACTTCCATTCTTTTTGCAGAAACACTGACAACAACATTGACAACAATCCACTTGAATAATTTCTGTCCATTTCTATGTGTTGTGTAAGTCAAGACTACCACCCTACAGGTTTTCTGGAATTTGCCCAAATTACAGACTTACAATATTGCATAGATAGTTTGTGTGTTTAATGAACATTTTAGGAAAGTTTATTGAAAACAAATTACACATAGAAAAAACACATCTGATACTTGAGTCAAAAAGTAACATTTTGATACATTTTATTGTTGCAGTAATCCCTTGAATATCACAGGGAGTGTATCCCTTGAATATTCCAGAGAGATGTTGCAGTAAGCGAAATCTGCAAAGTAGTGGTAAATAGGGTAAATACTGTAAATACAGAAAATACAGTAAAGCCTGTGTAGCTGAGGAAAAAAAACCCATGATGTACTGAAGCCAGGGATGATAAACTATGAAGTAGCTATGAATTACAGTATAGTATTTTATGTATAAATGTTATAATGTCCCCAGCACATCATAATTTTCATTTTGTACATAAATATGATTTTAATTTGTAGGTTTAAAGAAGTATTTAGTTCTTAATTTAATGTAGTATTGCAAGAAATGTAATATTGATTCAGCTCAAATATGTTGACAAGCTGTTGACATGAAAAATAAATCTAACGCTGTAATATTAAATAGCTTAAATACTATACGTACATAATTGCAAATTGCTAAAATGCTTGGTAAAAGACCCTTAGACTTCTGAAAACTCTTGGTAAAATGCTATTCATAATGTTATTATTAGTAGAGGCAGGACTGTGGCTCCCTGTGCATCATACGATGATGTCACATGATATTGCAAGTTCTGACATTTGGGGAATAGCTGCTTAAACTAAATTTCCCCTCAGTTTGCTTAGCTCTGAGACACTGAGGGTCCTACCAAATCTCCTCTGGGAACAGTATCACAATAATACACATCTAGTTTAAATCTAGTTTAAAATAGTTGCACGTAAAAGCAGTACCGTGATAGCATATACACTATTCTGTCTATGCTACACAATAAGAGATTGAAATTAGAGATTGATGAATGATTATAACATTGATAATGAATATAAGCTGACCTCAGCTGCAAATAGGGGCAGGGCAGATGGCAGAGGCATATGTGATTCCCTCTTCTTATGTGAGGTAAACACAATAGCTTTCTCTCTCTCCCTTTAAACACCACTTACTTAGCAATAACCTTGACCATTTTCAATAATGGCTCAATCTGTCCAAGTAAAGAAATCAGTCTGCTCTGTGCTGTTGCCATCTTCCCTCCTACTGATGAGCGCTTTACTTCCTCATTTTCATTGACTTCACTGCAGCCTTTAGCATCGTGCCACTTTCTAAGATGCATAGAGATTTCTTTCTCTACAGTAGAGTGTTCTTTTTGTCCACCTTCCTGTTCTGCAGTGCTTTTGTGTGTATTTGTATGGCTGTGTGTGTTGGTTTCCCTATACCAAGGCATTCCCTGCTGAAGTTTACAAAAGCCTATTTTGTCGATCTGCATTAACCTTCTTCATTAATTCATTGTGCCCTGAAAATCTATGTACAAAAAGATGCTACAGTGCACTTCTGGGTTGAAATGTCAGTGTTTTGTAAAAAATCTTAGGTGTCTAAAAATGCAGTAGCAATAAGAATATTAGTGGAAGGTAATGTGCCTGTGTGTATTGCATTTTCTTTACTCGGCATGTCAAATTGCAGCACAGAGATTTTGGGAACATCTGTCTCCATTCTTACTTCTGTTCTGCCTGGTTATTTCCTACTGACATTTAACTATTTTTCTATTTACCATCTTGCATTTGCTGCTGTGAGAATCCCTGGCATTTGGGATAGCTGTGACACCACTCCGCCTTTAGAAATCCCCTGAAAATATGCACTGCTTCCCTCAAGTATTATTCTTTTTGCTTTCACTTACTTTTTATCACTGCTATTGTATCACTTAACTTAAAGCACTCTTGGACGTAGCTTGTACACTATGCAAAATAGTTATATTGGGCCTTATAAGGGGAACCATATGGGATCACATGTAATTGCTATAAAGGAGAACACAAGTTGGTTAGATGTGGTGCTCAGGCAGTCATTATTTTAGTATTTGATTTGACAGAGAAAAGAGCAGATAAATATTAGAAATTCTTTCACTAAATATTTTTGGTTGATGTTACAACTCTTTTCAGGTGACTTTTACTATTTTCCCTTTCTTATGAGATAGATAAAGAAGGGATTATTGTCACATGACACAAAAGTGACTTTATGTTGAATGATATATAGCTCCACCTAAATGCACTGATTCTACAAATGAAACATAAGTTGAGGAACCATAAGTTGAGGAAATTGCTTGAAAGGAGTCAACCATTTATAGGAATAAAAGACCAGATACCTGTATTAAAAAATACAGCATTTGGATAAATACATATAAGATAGCAAAAGACAACTATTTTGAATCAATTTCTGAGCCTTTTCCTTGGTATCCATAGTTCATGTCTGATGTGAAAGACAGACGTACCACATTATATACCACAAAGAAATGTCTTAACACAGAAAGAAACTCAAAGGATTTAATATGCATTAATTTGGTATGTGGCAATCTGGAAGCACGGCCTGCATAGGCTATCTAATCTCAGGGCTCTTGAAATGAAAACCTGACTCGTCATATAAACATGATGTCAAGGAAAAGTTACAGCTGAAGAAAAAACTTTAAAAAAAGAAAAAAAAAATTTAGAAGTGGGGTTTTAGATTCACTGCTGTAGTTACAAGTTATGTAATAACTAGGAAAATATGCTAGATGGAATTTCAGTTCTGATGCTGAATGAAGATGAAATCAATATAGTGTGAGAGTCTAACATACAGTTACCATGTTGTTTTTCTGTGTGGCTGTCGATTGCAAGCTGCTTCTCTTCTGCCTTAAGTCATAACATAAAGCCAACACTTTTAACAGTTCTTTTTTTCCTGCTCTTTCCAAGAAGATGTATTCTCCCCGCCTCCACCAAAATTGGTTGTATCTATTGGGGGCGGGGGGGGGCGGGGAAAGAAGGTGTATTGCAAAACTACCATGGACATTTTTTTGTGGGTATAATGGTATTTAGGAGAAGCTTGAAAACAATATTCATACAAAAATTTACCACTAAGCTTCTGAGGCTACTATGCAACTGTAGACTGAAATAAATGATCCATGTGAAAAGCGTACAATGGTTTATTCTGAACATGATAATTAATTTCCACTCTTCTGAGTGCCTTTGATGTGCTCTGTGTTGTGCCTTTGGATGGGCTAGAGCTACATATATATAAATATTGCTGATGGCTATATAATTATGGACAGATGGACAAATAAAATCCAACTGAGAGGCACTTGTTTGTCTTCACAAGTAGAATAAAGTGTGCTTGTTTGTTTTTATTCATATCAGAGATGCCGGGAAGCGAAATGAATGTCTGAGTGGTGGGAGCAAGGCAGAATGGATCATTTCATAAGTCCTCTACTTCCCAATCCCCTTATCTACAAAACGGTTTTCCTGACAGTATTTGAAATCAAATTGTGGGCCACAAATCTCCCTGTTTCTGTAATGGGCTCATCCTGGAACACAAGACATGCAGTTTTGGGGGGAAAGAACAGCACAACATAATCCCTTGTAATCCTCTTGTCCCCCAAAAAGGCAGTTCAGGGAGTTGTTTTTCTTCTTAGCAAAATTAAGTTTTTGTTCAGCTTCAGCATTTTCATCTGTGGATCAATGTCCAGAAAAGAAAAAAAAAAATTATAAGGAAAGAGTTATATAGGAAAATATAAAGATACAAAAAACCTTACAGAACTTTGATCAGTCATGCTGGTTGATGCCCCAGGTGTATTCGTTCAGAAAAGCTGCATCCTATCCATGTATTTCCTAGAACTGTCCTGAGAGTTCAGTGGCTTTACTAATATCTGTAACAGGTAGACATCTCTTAGGTTCAGTAAAGCTACAAGGTTATATTGCATAATTTCTTATGTTGGAGGATTTAATATTTTAACCAATTATGAGACTGGGATTCAGTTTTACAGACAAAGAAAATAATGAGTCAGCAGCCTTGAAACATGAAGAGTTTGGAGATATTTGCCCAGGAAGATGCTTTATTTAGAAAAGACTAATACTTACTACAGTAAACGCCCGCTTATTCACAGTTTTGCTATTTGTGGATTGAATCATTCACAGTTCATTTTTCAGCAAAAAGAAGGTCTGGGCATGTGCAGAAAAGACCACCAAGATAGGCATTGCATGAATATGTAAATGAGTCCATGAATTTGTAAATAAGACCTGCCTGTTACCCCACCCCTGCAGCCCCTGACTGCTGGGGGAGCATTCCTGAGGCAACCAGAGCAACAGAGAGGGAACACGTACCCTGGTGTTGCCACGGCAGCAGAGAGGGAGCAGGCACCCAAATTAAAGCTCCCTCAAGGCAGCACTACTTTGTTTTCAGCCCAGGAGGAGTCCCAGAGGGATGCAAACAGTGCCCTGGTAGGGACCAGCCAGAGCTTAGCACAGGGGGCAGTGGCTGAAGAGAACTAAAGCAACAGTTGAGTAGGGTAAATGACAAGAGTTCCAATACCTGATTTTCTCTGTAGCTAACTTTTTTTTAACAGTACTGCTGAAGCCAAAGTATCTGGTCTACAAGGAACTACGCAGTCTGAACTTCTGTAGTCAGTGAGCCAGGTTTTTGTGAGATATTCAAGGAAGCAATCTCATTGATATAGCTCCTTGAACAGATAGGGTTCTCTTCATCCTGGATCTAGTCCCTCGTGAGGTTTCAATCAGCATAGTCTTGGAGCTTATGGATATGGAAGTAGCATATTACGAAGAATCAGAAAGAAGTGTACAAAATGCTATTAGGTTACCAAATTAGCTAAAGAGGATATAAATAAATATACAGATATTACTGTGTTGTAATTAAATATAATAGAAAAATTAGGAGTTTGGCTTTCCAAGCAACAAAAGAACCGTGCAATGCTGACACTGCATGTCCTCCTTCCTGCCTAGAGCATAATTATTCTAGGAACTAAGTACTCATACAAAACACCCAAAGTCATTTGCCAGCTACAATAATTTTAATAAATTTTTCCTGGATTTGGGATTTTTTTTCCTGCTTTCAATCGTATCTTCTCCTGAAAGGTAATTTATTTTTTCATCTAAGTAAGTACACTATATTTAAATCCCGAATAAATATTTATTAAGGATAAACTATATGTATTTTAGAAGATAAAAGGAATTCTTCCTGCAGGATTTTAAAGATCCATACAATTAAACAAACATTGTGGAAAGGAGAGTGTGTTTGTTTGTTTGTTCATTCTACAGTGAAGTTTGGTTTCTAAGACTCATTTGCAGTTAATTACATAATCTTTGTTTATTGATTATTGGCTCAACCATCCTTTTGAGACTTTGTTGCCATTTGTGGGCAAACCGTAGTCAGTCAACCTATTTCTTTTGTTCCATCACAAAATACTTCTATGTATTCTTTAAGATATTAAAGCCTCTCTGGTTTTGGGGGGAAAAATTATTACATAAATGGAGGAGATGATTTCATGGAGTGTCTCTCTGCAAGGTTTATCAGCTGGTGTATGATTACTAATGCTTTCTTGTGTTTATATAAAGGCTAATCAAATTCTTAGAGTGTCTGTATAGACATGTAAGGGATTGTTCTGTGGTGTATGAGACCAGTATTTCTTGGCAGATATAAAAGAAAGACATAATCTCCTTAGCTGCCCTGTAAACAGAGGGATTTATCAGTGGGCTTGCATCCAGAATATTCAGATATGCTGAAACTGAAGTTTCTTTTCTAGGATGTATTTCAGCACACACCAGAAGGAACCATAAGTTCATCAGCCCCAAACAGATTTTCTGTTTATAGTACCTTAGTTGCTCACACTTGAAAAAGCTGCAGTGAAACAAAGCCACCTTACAAACAGTTACACCAAATTTTAATTTATGGCAACAGTAGTGGAAGGATGCTGAGTCAAAGGTCTATCATGTTTTCCTTAAGTTTACATTCCTCCCCCCAAGCTTAGCATTTTTCTTGTCATAAGGATTTGTCCTACTTTTCTACTCTCGTTTAAGCTATGGGGAATGCAGAAAATCAGAATTAATTTGCAAGTAAATGTAAACAAAACCCGCAAACTCTAAGGTAATCTCCTTTAACTGCCATGTCATGGTATTGAAAACCACTGTGTATACATAACATTTTAAATGATGGTATAAAATTTTGTAAATCCAGGCTGCATATATGCTTGTAGAAAGGTGGGTGCTTACAAGGACATACAAGTACTTACTGGGGCAGATGCTGCACTCCACTAAGAACATCCTAATTATATAAGAAGGCCTACATGGCTTTGATGTCATTTCCTGAAATGGCACCGTGTGTCAGATGTGTAATTTCAGGGATGGAGTGACAAATAAGCAGTTGGCTGATTACTAATACGGTAATTTTAGACTCTCTAATTGTGATGAGTAACAGTCGCCCAACTTCACCTCTTGCCAAAAATCTGTCTCTGGCAGTTAATTGAATGCCATTGATACTTGTGTTTTCCCCATGATCTAAGCAATCCCTCTGGAAAGCCTCTGATGCAAAGTAGTCCAGGTAGGATGTGGTATGACAAGGTGTAAGGCAAAGGACAACTCAGTGATGCCAAGGAATGTCAATTGATTGAGAATCCTATTCACACTTACGAAGGTCTATCTCTCAGCTACTGATCTCTTTAGTTGTCCCAATCTCTTTCATAGCTACAGCATCTCAGGATTTGGAGGATTGGGGTTTTTTCCTCCTTGTTGTATTCCTGTTTCTTTGAACAATATGAACAGTTCTCATAAACTGAGGAAATGAGCAAATAAGAGCTCTATTTTTAAAGAAGGAAGCCACATGTTGATGGAAGCCAAGTGGAAGGGAAGGACAGATGCAATGGGACCCTGAGGCTCATGGGGAACTCGAGAGGATCCATAAAACAATTAATAAGAAATACAGGGTGATGTGAAGAGATGCTCTTATATGATTTGCTATGAAGAATGGGACCACTGTGCTAACCTTTAACATGGTGACTTAAAGTGTATCACAAAGGATATTGCATTCCAGATGACATTCAAAAATCATCATTCAAAGCAGTATTTTTTTTATTTCCTACAGCACAGAGTGCAAATAAATTTAGCAGGTGTTATTAGAGCTGGTAGGGGGTGGAAGGCAAATAAAAATTGCTGATAGGGATTTTCCCTGTGTGCCACTGCCGGGATCCTGCAGAGACTAGACAGACTTAGTTAAAGCTGCAGTATGTTGCTCTTCATAGGAAATCCATCTCTGTTTAAATGATTTCAACTGTGAAATCTATTTACAGAAGAAGAATTTTCTATTCATCTTTCCTAAAATCATTTTATTTTGTTGCTCAAGGTGGGAAGGGCAGTCTGCAGCTATGTAAGGTAAGCCAGTGTGATTCATGCAATGTTTTCCTACATGCTCACTTTTTCATTTTATGTGTGGGCCTACTAAGTTCAGTGGTTGGACTATTCACACACACTACAAGCTATTACAGTCTTGCTTCTGCCTTGCTTTTCTTTTTCCTTAACGCACGTTTGTCTAAAAGTAGGCCAGTATGATGGATTGATTGTGGACTAAAATACTTCTATATTTTCTGCTCTGGATTTTCCAGGTTTAAAAGTACTCTGAAAAAAAATGTACTTACAAGAAAACTGATGTATACAATTTATTGTTTTCTATTGTCATCAGTAGAGTTTATTTTGAAAAAGAAAAAGTAGTTCCTGAAACAGGAAAAAAATAGTCTTGATTTGCATTAAAATTCCTTTGCAAATGCAATAATTTTTTTGGAAATAAAGAAGCATATTTGTTCTCAGAAAACACACAAATATTGTCAGTATTGATATAAAGAACAACTGTAACAACTGTAGAATGAAGTTGAAGTTGACACGGGTGAAATGAATGAGTTTTTCTGCTAGAGGAATTATTTTTTTAAGATTCCTTTATTTTCTAATGATTAAATTCCTGTTCTGCTCTCCTGAAAGGAAAGAAAATGAGTTCTTGTCCCCTATCCCTGTACTCCTCCTTCCACATTTCACACTTCTTGCTTCCTCTTGTTGGTGAAACTTGTTGCTACCTCTCTGGAGTATCTCCATCTCCCACTGTCTGTGGCTTGATCACGACATCTCTTAGAAGATATACTTGACCAGGACTTCTGTGAAGATAATGAACTACTTTCCACAAGCAGCATTTTGAATGCAGAGACTGTCAGTACAGACACTTCAGTTATTTTCCTAGCAGGACAAGAGAATACAGGCAGAGTTAAATTTTCTTGCTTTCGTGCAGGGATGAGGTTTTAGTATTTTGATGGAAAAAAAAATATTAAACTGTGTGTAAACCTCTGTATATTCCCTATTTTCTCCATTGCATGCTGCAAACTTGCTGATGTTACTTCCAGAAGCCTCTTTAAGATGTAGGGAAAACAATAAACCTTGTTCTTAATGTCAGGCTGCATGTGTCACAAAATGCCACACTGTGGCCAGTGACGTCTGTGTCCTTGCACGTTAGGAAACAACACATCGCTGTTGCTGATCAGTAATTAAACAGCCAGGGGCTGAATCTGACAAGCAGAAGCCAACTGTGCACTTGTTATCTTCGTGTTTGTTGGATTTTTTGATTATGCAACAGTAAATGCAAATAACATCCCACACAGGCACTTTGGCTTGTGTCAGTGGACCATGTTTTCTGTTTTTTTAATGAGCTTCATATGACCCTCCTTTTGATTTTTTTCTCTCTTTCCTAATAATGCAGAGAACTACTATGAACCTAAATATGCCTTTCGTATTTAAAGCACTTGTATCATATATCCCTTAAATAGGTATGTTTATGAGCAAAGGGTGGGGTTTTCCCTCTCCTGTTCCTTCCCTTACTGTGAAAACACTTTCTCGGAGATCTGAATCAATTTCTCCCCTGATATCACACTGCTTAAGTTACACTGAGAGAGCGTGGATTAAAATTGCCAAGTGAGAAAACAGGAATTTAACAAAATTGTCTTAAGTTACTTTGGTCTTTGGCTCATAATGTGCCTTTTCTGAATTTGCTGTAAGGAACAAGCAAAAAAGTTATACTGAGCAACCCATTTTCTGGCAGGAACATTCAAGAATTGTAAATTTTTCTAAATCATTTTAGCGAACTTAATTCTTAAAATTCACATTTACTCAAATTGACTAATTTATTTCATCAGGATCAAGTTACATAATGTTATACAGAATTACAGCTTTCACCTTGTTTCAAACTTGTTGTTTCCTAAAACTAAAGAAACATTAATATTTCAATGCTGACTTAGAAAAAGACAATACTTTAAATAGAATTCACTGACCTTTTATGCTCACAAGTACACCTGATGGGATAGATCCTAGAGTGCTGAGAGAGCTGGCAGATGAACTCGCTAAGCCTCTCTCGGTCATCTATCAGGTCTTGACTTTCTGGGGAGGTCCCAACCAATTGGAAGTTGGCCAATGTGACACCTATCCACAAGAGGGGGAGGATGGATGATGCAGGAAATTATAGACATGTCAGCCAGACCTCGGTGCCAGGCAAAATTATCTTAAGGAAAATTATGTTGCAGCTCCAGGACAGTAAGGAGATCAGACCTAGTCACCATGGCTTCAGGAAAGGAAGGTCCTGCCTGATCAATCTCATTTCCTTTTACGATCAGGTAACTCGCCTACTTGATGAGGGAAGGCCTGTTGATGTGGTGTACCATGATTTTAATACAGCATTTGACACTGTCTCCCATAACAAAATCCTGCTGAAACTGGAGGCTTGTGGCTTGGATAGGTTTACNCACCTGGGGGTTGGTCTCTTCTCTACAGCTACCCGTGATAGAACGAGTGGACATTGTCTTAAACCGCGTCAGGGGAGATTTAGGCTGGATGTTATGAGGAACTTTTTCACAGAGAGTGATCTCTCAGTGGAATGTGCTGCCCAAGGAGGTGGTGGAGTCACCGTCCCTGGAGGTGTTTAAGAAAAGGTTGGATGCTGTACTTAGCAGCCTGACCTAGATAATAGGACGGTACATTATTGGTAGGATGGTGTATTGGTAGCAGGATGACAACAGACTAGGTAACAGGTGATAGGTTGCACTCAACGGTCTCTATGGTCTTTTCCAACTTCACTAATTCTGTGATTCTGTACAGACAGTGCTATGCATTTTGGGGAAAAAAAAAAGAAGAAAAAAAGTATTATTTTTGTCCATCAAGGTTGATACCTGGGTTTCTCCATATCCCTTCTATTCCTCACAGAGCTGCAACAATCATGAAGATAAATGTTCCTACCCCCTTCTGTTGAAATGACTTTGAACATTTTCAAACGCAAACCCCATTATCGTTTATCAATGTATTTCTAATAAATTTCTTGACACTTCCAATGACCATACAGTTTTTTGTCCAAAACATTAGTATTTCTTTCTTGGAAGATAAAGTTTGTACTATATTAATATTTTGGAATTGGAAACCAAATGGAAATCTCTTTGTGCTAACATTTGCATTTGTGCACAGAATTATTTTCTGGGGTGTACTGAAAAATTTTCATTTCATGATTAGAGCATCATTGATGGTTTGAAAGGGTTTTTTTATTTCTTGCTTTTTTTTTTCTTTTTTTTTTTCCCTAATATTGTAGGTATTTTGCAAAGGTTTGTTTTTCAGTGATTGCTGAGAAATCATTGTGGAAATAACCAAAGATAATTTATGTGTCTCCAGCAGAAATAGTAGAAGACTAAATTGAACTTTTTCAAGATAAAATAAGAAAATCTAAATCCTTATATTATTCCATTTTTTCCCTTCTATATTGGATTTTCTAAACACATAATTGTGCTACAATCAGGTGCCTACTATATTAGTAGTCCCATCTGACATCAAGGAGAACGTAGAATAATAAATTGCTAGGCAGAAAGAGAGGAAAGGCAATGTTACAGTTGGGAAGCTGCAAAAGATATAGCAAAAAAAAAGAATATGGAGAATACATAATTTTCAAAAATAACACAAGTGAAATGAGCATTTTATTGCTTTGAAAGAGTACTGACTGCTAAGTTGAGAAGGACTGCCTTGATTTATTAATCATCCTGAACCTATAATAGAATTTTCATATCAAATTTAGCAATCTGCAAATTTTTACATACATAAAGTTAAGGCACAGAGTATATTGAGTTCTGTCGTGGGAGTCCACCTAATTAAAACATGGTAGTTCCACAGAGAATGTGAAACTAAATTCTAGTAAACCATATATAATTTTTTTAATTCTAGAGTAGATCATCAAGGTTAATATGTCTGTTGCTATGTAAAGGTTGGATTCATTAAAGGATAGTTTAATGATCCATGTTTTCAGATGCTCACAAATTTGCAAATCAGTCACAGTTCTGTTTGAATGTATGGAGAGCTGAATGCTTCACGTAAGTTCATTTTATTTCAGCCATAACCTACCCACTTGAGTCAGCCATTTATTTTTCAGCCATATGATGGCCAAATCTGTGCTAGTGGAGACAAATGACTTGATGGACAAACACTTTTCAGCAATGTGCTTACGGTTTTGGTTATGAAAACTGTAGATTCAAGAGCAATTAGAGGGTTCATGTGGATCCAGTACAATTGAACAATTTGGTACATGAGATATAAGACAAAAGAAAGATATGCATTGTGAACAGGTGGCAGTTCTTATTAGGCCTTTAATTTGTGTAAATTCAATTAAATATCAGGTCAAGCTAGATGACATTAAATCAGGGAATATCCATCCTTTAGAGCTAGATAGGAAGTTAGATCTCAAACTCAACTGTATTTTGCAAAGTCCAGCAGAGCTTAGTAAAGAGACAGTACACAACTGTAGATATAATTGTGTCCAGAATATTTTTTTTTTTAAGGATGGGGAATTGATTCTAATTAAGTAGCGAAACAGTCAATATAAAGTCATTCCAATGCCTTTTCCTGTGGGCACACAACAACCCTGCAGACAGAGGTGAGACTACATAGAATTTTTTTCAGTTGCCCCAGAGGTCTAAGTTGCTCTCGCATCTTTGAGCTGCTTAATCATTCTGCATAAAATTCAGAAACTAGATTTTAAGGAGCATTAACTACCCAGCCTCTTTTAGTTTTTATTGGAATTTGGAAACCTAACTTCTGTCTTTTTATCAGAATCACAGATTCACAGCATCTTTAGGTGATTTATAAAGTTCCATCATTTCACTTACCACGTATATGTTCTTCTTGCTGCCGTTCTGTCTGTAATGGCACAGGGCACAGAACGCAGCCAGTTACCCAGCTACTGCAAGAGCTCATCACAGGCTGGCAGCTGAGAATTCATGGAGCTTTTCTGGGAGGTTTTGCAACTCTGCCGACCTGTATGCCTCTGTAGCAGTATTGATCCGTCCAGCCAGCTAACTTAAAAAGATCTGGGTATCTTCACAGGAGGCAGAATGGACAGAAAACAAGGGGGTTGTTTTGCTAGTTGTTATTACACAATCTTGCTAGGTCATGATTAAAGTACTAACACATGAGAAGATAAAGGAAATCAGAACATGCTATGAGTTCAAAGGGCTTTCCCTGGGAGTTTTCAGCCTTTCTTATTGGACTTAGAAAATATGTAGGTTTGTGAAGTCAGTCTGAAATCTCTCACACTGATGCTGCTGATACACCTGGAGAATAAAGATGCAGGCAAAAGTACAACCACAAATCTGTTCACACAGTCTGTAGCATTAAGCTGTGCTGATATTCTCTCACTTTGTTTTATTTAAAATTCATAAACCATTGCATTGCATAGAACTTTCCATTAAATATGTCTTTCGCTTAGGACAAGATTTTACTTTAAGCTGGCAACAAAATCTTTGCATTTCAGAAAATATTATACATGAGAGAAAGAAGTGGATTCATTATAGATATGCTATAGATATTTAACTTCCTATAAATGAATTTTAGACAAATATGCCTCTCAAACTTATGTGCATTTTATTTGTAGTCTCCAATTACACTTTACACTTTGCTGTGATAAATTATTTGACTGTTCTGAATGTGTAATAGTCAAAACTACTCTTCTGTACCTTAAGTTGAAATTCATGTGAGTATTATTGGAAAGCTTCCTTCTTGATATTCATAAAGTAGTATCAGGGTTGGAATATGAGTTTGCAGTTACAGTAATTTATATATTCCTAAATTATTTTCTCCTTCAGTCTGTTAAATGAGGAAAAAAGTATATCTAATGTTAACATACTTCTAGACCTGCAACACATTTTAAAAACTGTTATTAGAAGATACTACTAGAATGCTTGAAATACTTTAATCAGATTAATATATACCTTAGGCCAGACTCTCAAGTGGTGTAAAACTGATAAATTCTGAAAAGTCAACAGTTATTCCAAATGTTTGGTCCTTCAAATTTAATCCCAGTCAATTGATCTGTCCTAGAGAAAAGTTCACTTTTCACACTCCCGTGTGATATGAAAATTGATATTCACAAAAGGCCCTAACTGGCAATGAGGATTCTGTGGATTGTACACTCAGCAATATGGAAGTTTAAAAAATAGTTATGCTTCACCTGACTTCAATGTCTGTTTGGAGTCTACTCAGTCTGGATGTGTTTCTAAGGACAGAATGGTGACAATTCTGGAAAATTAGTAGCAGGTGTGCTCACATTTCTTCATTTCATATTTTCTTTGTGAGAAAGTAAACATGACGTGTCTGTCTCCTGTTCATCCTGACTCCGAATGATGCTTTATTTCCTACTTTCCAGTTCTAATCCCTCTCAGGAAGCCCTGTCCTTTTAGAGAACATTACAGAATAAGAACCCAGGTGAGATGGTAAAATTTACAGCCTGTATATTCAGAGGAGGGATTGTGTTTTAAAATGAAATCTAGAAATCGGAGAAAAGTTTCAATACTGAGTTACTCAGCAGTCTAGCGAAATTTTTGGCTATTTAGCAAATCATTGCATTAAATATCAGACTTAGCATTAATTTTTTTCCTGAGTAAGTTGTTTTAGCAATTTAGAAATAGGAACCATGTGTCATAAATTCTTTGAGCCAGTGCTAAAGAAAGTCCACAGACTATATGATCTGGCTTCCTGCTGTTAAGGGTAACAATAAATTGTATTGATACCAACTTGCCAGAATTGTTTGTAACCAATTTAGGTTCATTCCTCTTTTGCAGTTGGATTTTGGCACTTGTATCTAGCAAAGTATTTTTTGTTGCCACATCATTGTAGTGATGTCCCTGAGGGGAAAAAAATGGACTATGTAATGCACTCTGGTCCTAATGTCAAGTAAACTTCAAATGCCTTGTGTGGCTCACCAATTAAAAAATACACTTCTACAGAAGAACTAAGAAATGTGTAGACTTTTATTCTGTCCACAGTCACATTGTTCAAGGTTCAGTGTTTGCTATATTTTATATACTATATTTTACAAACCCTTACATATTGAAAATATCATCAGGTATGAAGTGTTGAAATATACACATCCTTTACCTGACCAGTTCCAAATGCTTTAGTACCTTTGAGAGAGCAAGTAAAACCATATCAGCTGCTGCCAGCCAGTAGTACAGTTGAAAAGATAAGAGGCAAAAGTTCAGACTAGAGAGATGTCTATACTTTATTTGAAGAAATTAAGACTCAAGGAATAAGAAATTATTTTCTACGTAGCTTTATTAAGACACAGACAATCGTGTTTTGGAGAGCTTTGTTTAAATTATTGTGAAAAACAATACCACAAAATTGTGAAAATAAGTGTAGTTATAATATGGAGGGTTTCCTTCCACCTTTTTGGCTTATCAAGTATTAAACTGGCAGAACAGAACAACTGCTGGAAGACAACAGGTTTCTGCAGCTGGTTGCCAATCTCAACTCGATATATGAACCAGTCCTTTTCTTCAGCTGTCACATTTTATTAGCTATTTCAATTCACTTTGCTTGCACAACGACTTTTTACCTTGTAGTTTTGACATGCTTCTACTTTAAAATTGTACTAAAATGTGAACTTTTACTAACTGGTAAACACTAGAAAGACCAGAAGTTATCTGCAAAATGTGACCCTGATTTATAATTGCAGCAGGTTACAAGCATGGATTTTGGTGTTTTTAAATATGCTTCCCAGTTCGGACATGTGATTTCAGAAAACTGCTTTAAAGAATTCCCTTTGCAATGGGAATTTCAGTTCACATGCAACAAGTAAAAGCACAGCAAGTGACAAGGAGACAGCTGAAACGGGCTTGTGTGCGCTGGCAGTTCGCTCCTGTGTTGCATTCTTTATGAGCAGGGGATGTATTGGAAAGGCCTTGGTTGGGCCAAGATGCTTAATTGTCTGGATGGTACCTTCGCTCAATCCCAGGGTACTGTGCTTCAATTTACTTACAGGGGGCATAAGGCATCTTCCAGCACATTGCATTTAGGCTTTTCTATTTGGACTACAAAACTTGTACCACTTCAAGGCATGTTCACATCTCTGGGGTACTTTGTTCTCCTTTACACATGAGCAGAGAGTGTCTGGATGGAAAATGTCACATGTCAGATAATCTGATCAGGATGGTGAAGGGTGATGGAGCCTCTGTGAGCATAAAGGCCAGTGTTGCTGGGAAAATGGATATTTAGTCCGTCAACTGCTGACCGAAAGTTTTTCGAGGCTTTTTGAAAAATTTTAATCTTTCCCTGGGGAGTTTCTTGTATGTGTTTATATTCATATTAAGCAGGAAAACCTGACTCACAAGACTGAGAGAAAGAAATCCACTTATATTTCTCGATTTTATCTGCAAGATAAGCAGTTGTATGTGTATACAGAACATACACACTGTGGGATTTTAATCCATAATTACGACTCCTATAAAAGAAATGCCCATGCATACACTAATTAATTCCAATTTCATTAAATGTGTATGTGTACCTAGAAATGTATGCAGTAAAAAAACAGTAGGTGGGGCTGTATCATTTGTTCAATAATTAACTTTCTTTACTTTCTGAGATGAATTAAATTATGTTTCTGGGGAGGATGCAAGGTGTAGTCATGGATACGTAACTAAAGAGAGCCAACTAAACTGGGTTATCTAACATTTTGCATCCTGACCATACACGTACACTCTGGTCTTGTGTAGCTACTATGTGCTCTTTTCTTATTTATCCCTAGAGAGGAAAGCAAGAGAAACAGCCTTCAAAAAGCTGTTTCTGACTTCTTTGCTTTATCAGTTTACAAAATACTCTTCAAGACTCCTTACTATGAAGGATGAAAATAATCCATGTTTTCACCTCCTTAAATGCCTCAGGAAACACCAAATAGTTTGTGGTGGCTGCTTAAGGCTGTCATTAAGGTTAAAAGCAACAGTCCTTTGGCTGTTGCATGGCATCATTTCTTTGGAAAAGCAGCTCTTTCCTTACTAGTAGCAACAGGTTTTTCAGGAAGAAGCCTGTTCTTCCTCATGCTCCCTCCTTGGTTTATTCTCTCCTTTTTTACTAGGAAGTTGATCCTTGTGGGTCCCTTCCAACTCATAATATTCTGTGATTCTGTGAATAATTCTCCCTAGTCTGTTTGCAAGATCTGCATCCTGTTTACCAGAAATACAAAGCAATACAAAATTCAGCATTTTTCAAGAAGAGGCTCCAAAGCCTCCAGTGTTTACCAATCTTTTAGATATTTTTTTTACTCTTCACAGGGCTGTAACAGTAAAGTTCTTCAATGGGGAAAGACTTGGTGAAGAGATGTTTCCAATGGCTTTTTAATCTTTAAAAAAAAAGTGACAACCCACATTGACCAGGGGCTATTGCTGCTCTCACACATATTTGCAGGCTATTCCTTTATCAAATTGTTGAAGGTGTGTATATTTATCCTCCCAGAAAGTGTTGTTCAGCACCTCACTCGTGTCTGTATGGGACATCAAAGCCCAGGAACAGGTTATCTTCTTTCTCTGGCAGAAATGACCAAATGTTTCACCCAAGGGCAATAACAGAAACGCCCATGAAAAGATCAGTTTTCATGCACGGGTAATCACAAAGGAAAAACTGCAGGCATAGTCAGGTGCTAGCCACATGAAGCACAGGTATGGAAATAGAATACTCCATTCTTTCCTGTTAAAGGAAAAAAGTATATTTTAAATTATTGCAGTTCTGAAAGAGAGGGTACACTGAGTACTGTGCATCAGCCATTCACCAAAAGTGATAAATGTGTATTACTGCAAGCATCTTTCTATATGTCTCTAACTACATCAGATGACATTGCTTCAACTGTGCTTTGGCTAAAAATATGGCTTTACATCTAAAGTTCCATCTGTGTTGTTGTAACGTAATTCAGCTGCAGAAAGTGAATTCCTGCTTGGCTGACTCCCTGTATCTTTGCACAGAGAAATACCAAGGAGAGTGAAGCAAAGAGCAGTTTATCCATAGATGGCATATACGTATTCTATAATGTCCTGATCTGGAAATCAATTTTCTTGAAAAAGGGAAAAAGCCGAACAAAACCCCCACTAATTAATAAAAAATTGTGCTCAGGAGGGCAAATTCACTATTTCTCTTTAACATGTCATTAAGCAGTTCAATCTGGGTAGAAAAAAGCAATTCCATATTAAGGAAGCTTTCAAAAATTTGGTTGCTTTCCAATTTGAAACAAATGTTTGAATCTTAACATTTTCTGTGAGGTCCAATTCGAATGTTAGGATGGGCTTATCTGGGAGGCTGTCCTTGAACACAGAAATGAATAGGCTAGAAATTCCAGACTCCAAAAATACCTACAACGCTGCAAGTGAGGTAGCTCAGAGCAGCTAGCTCTAAGAATAGAGACAAACAAAAGCTTGCTGCCTGCTGGTGTGTCTGGTGTAAGTTCTGCTCAGCTCCAGCTGACTCTGTGAGTGATTGTTGTTGTCTTCAATAGGCACAAGACAGCCTCAGCTAATACAAACTCTTCTAAATCTTGTGTTGATCTTCCAGATTTCCATATGAATATGTGGATTCTAATTTGGGGTACCCCAATTTTTCCTTCAGGCGAACTGTTGGTTCAATTCAGAAAACAAATACATAAACGTGTGTGGTTGCCAGAGTCTTCTAAGATTTTAGCAGCATTTTATCTATCTGAAATTCTTTCCTGGTTCTTGTCACCATAACACAGTTACATTATGGTTAGGAAGAATTGATTATAAAACATATGAAAGACTGCTTGTAAAAAGATTAGATTTGGAAAAAAACCATTCTCTCATTTCTGCTGGGTGCTGGTCCTGGTAGATGCTACTGTTGCATGTATGCATTAGGTGAGATTAAGTTATAACTTCTACAGGAAAATGCCATGTGTGATATGGCAATTAGTATTTGTGAGAAGCTACCTGGCTACTTGAAGACCTGCACACAGATGTGTGATCATCTTGCCTATACAGACTTAAATAGGATAATTTGTTCTCATTCCCCGTGTTTTTTATTGATTATCCCTTCTAAGAATCACAAGTGTTCTTCATTCAAAATTTACATTTCCTGTTTAAAACCTTTTGTGTAGGTCTGGGATACTAAACCTTTATTAAGCTGTATCATATTTCAAGCTCTTTTTTAAAATTTCTTGGATGATAGGCCAATACCTAGTTACCATTGCTACTGTGATGTGTTTCAAGCCATAGGCTTTTTTTTTTCTTAGATACAGCAGGTGAAAACACCCACATTGTATAAAAACTCTCTTGCTTTCTCCTACATTTAGATAATAATCATGTCATCAAGGCAGAAATTAGTGACTAGAAAAACATTTAAGGGTGAATCCTGCCCTGATGAAATGATACTGAAATTACGTGCACTGTCTTATACCTCATTCTTCTGAAAAAGGAAATTACACATGGATTTGTCTATTGCTGTCCTTTCTACGACAAAGCAAGAATAGTATTTAAGAGGTTCCCAGAATCCTAGCCAAGACCTATTACCATCCTGAAAAGAAGCATAGCAAGTGTAAAGGGAAAAATAAAGCACATTGAATGAACCTTAGTTTTCTCTAAAAAAAAGAATGAGTGGGAAAGAATGAAATGCAGTATGTAATGTATTTTACTAACTGTAGTAATGTTATTCTGATTCATAGAGTGACTGGAAAGCAGTTTCTTGCAAAAGGTTCTAATACTGTTCTAGTAAATGAACTCTCAATAATTATTCATGTGAAAGAAAAGCCTGAAAGTCTAGCCAAGAGGGAGACCTGATTGTGCAGAAGTTTGTGTGCAATAGTGTCACTGAGGCTTTCAGGACCTGTGCTAACAAAATGGAAAGTTAAAGAAGCAGAAGACCATTGAGTCCAACCATTAAAACTGCTGAGTCAATCACTAAACCAGGCTCTTAAGTGCCACATCTACGCCTGTTTAAATGCTTCCAGGGCTGGTGACTCCATCGCCTCCCTGAACAGCCTGTTCCAATGCCTTGCCATCTTTTCAGTGAAGAAGTTTTTCCTAACGTCCAATCTAAACATCCCCTAGCATGACTAGAGGCCATTTCTTTTCTCCTGTCACTTGTTACGTGAGAGGAGATCCATCACACCTGTCTCCAACCTCCTTTCAAGTAGTTGCAGGGCGCAGTAAGGTCCTCCCTGAGCCTTCTCCATTCCAGATTACACATGCCCCCAGGTCCCTCAGCCACTCCTCATAACTTGTGCTACAGACCCTTCCCCAGCTTCATGACCCTTCTCTGGATACACTTCAGGACCTCCACATCCTTGTTGCAGTGAGGGGCCCAGAGTTGAACACAGTATTTGGGATGTGGTCTCAGCAGTTCCAGGGGAACTATCACTGCCCTGATCACTGCTGGTCACACTCTTGCTGATACAGGCCAAAAGCAGTGAAGGCATTTGCCCTTTTTGTTATGCGATGAGGCCTCAGGGACATCACAAGCTCTCACACAGGAAATAAGGAAGCTATCAAAGAACTGGACTTTAAGTTTAAATCTGCAATATTTCTGTCAGTGGGTTTAGCTCTGTAGAGTACACCAAGCCTTGGGTTGGCTCATATGTTGGTCCTGGCCATATGAATGAGGCTGCCTGGAGACAGTAAATCTCAAGTTAAAAGCTGGGAAGTGAGAGGCACGCAAGGAATCCATTAGCAGTTGTGGAATTAAAAGGCCTTGTGAAAGAATTAAATTATACTGTATCTGAACTAGCATAAAAGTCCTCCTCTAGGATCAAATTTTCTTTCAAATTTTAATTCAAAGTAGATGAAACTTTCATTCTCTTCAGGAAAAATAATGATTTTTCCAGATTATCCACTTTGTTAGTTGTCTGAGATTAGACATTCACTTCTTGAATTTTAGACTTTCTGTTAGAAGTCTGTAATAGGAGTAGGAGTGGCACTAGAGGGGGAAAAAGGTTAATTCTGAGTGGAATACCTAATGGACGTGCAATTACATACACACACAATGATCATGTCAAAGCTTATTGATAAAAGGGGATAATTTTCCATTTGTACTGTCCATTGCAAAATGGTTAAAACCCCCTATGAATGATTCTTGTTTGGAATGAATCCACCAAGTGTCCTAGAAAGCAATTAGTGTTCTGTAGCACACGCTGCAGGCCAGACACTTAAAAACCAGCCAACCAAACAACAAAAAATATGGAAAGGGGAAAAGACAGGCAGAGGAAGGAAAATGGTAAATGCCTTCTAAAGAGTCTGAGTCAGTTAATTCTGTGTGATTCTATGTTCATGAGCTGTTTTGTCAGGGCAGGGGGGCCCTACCCCTTATTCTCTGGGAGCATTGAAAGCTCTGCCTAGGTGAATGGGATATCAATGTTTTCCAGATTATTACAATAGCATTTAACTTGGGCTCTGTGATTACAATTAAAAGACAAAATTCTACTTACCTGAGAGCACAAAAGGTTCCAAGCAGAAGGATAATTTTGTCTTGCCATACAGAGGGCACATATGATATACAGTTAGAAGGGTTTGAGAATTGTTCTGTCAAACGTGTCTTCTTAGTGGGCTAAAACAATGCTAGCACAAGTGATTTAGGAATAAATGGGCAGCATTGGCTGAAGTCTAGACAGCTTGGATACAGCTGCTCAGGATGATAGGGATCTATGTGGTTGTGGCTGCATAATGGATGTGTAAATTTCTCAGCGTCCCACAGTGGCAGACTGTACATCAATACTTTTACATTTATTCACTGATATAAAGCTACAGTTTACAGCCTGTCAGGATGATATGCTAACAATTGAAGTACAGAGACCTCATACAGCAAAGCAATTAGGTAAATTAAGAACATAAGCTTGAGTTTAATTTTAAGCCTGTGACCAGTTACAATGAAATCAAGAAAACTTTCCATGTAACATTCTAGTTGCTGCTCAGCCTTGGAATTATGCTACAAACAGCACTGTAGTAATACTGGGTATGTCTGTGACAGCATTTTCTGAGGCAAAGCCCTCCCACAGCTCTTTAAGTAAAATGTACTAGGAAAGACTTTTTTGTGTCCTGGGTCTTGATGTCACCTGCTACCAAACTGACTTTTGCACTTTAGTAGGAAAGGCACCTCATCTAGATTTTCCAAGTTCACGTTAGGTTATAGAAAAAATAGATTGTCCAGCCCTAGTCTTTGATTGTGTTTTTTCCCAAAGAAACAGGGCTTTTATTTGCCGCCATCATTAGGGGTTTTCAGCATAAGGTGAAAGAAAAAGGGTTCTTAATCATATATTGAGCAACACAGTGTCAAAAGCAAGCTATAAAAGGATAGGAAATTCTTGATAAAATGTGTTGTCAACTTCTTGTCCTATGTACGCCTTTTCAGTTTAAAGTACCTGTCTACCATGAAAGTCCAGAGGTCAATTTTGTAATATCAGCTACTGCCTTTCAGAGTATTCTTCTAACATCGGGTTGCCTTCATTTAATTTTTGTATCCTACTGATTTCTACTCCTCTGTAAAACCTCCCTCTGCTGACCTGGGGGGTTTTGGTCTGCTGTAGCTGTAGTTGAGCTGTATGGAAATATTTATTCTCATCGTATTCTGCGGACATATTAATAGCAAATCTGTGAGCTTTGATGATGAGGATTCCCATGTCATCTGTACAGAGGATCCTTAGAATCCTGATTAATGTACAAATTTACATTTTCTATTGAACTGCATTCATAAACCAATGAGGTAATATTCTAAAAATTATTAATTGCAGAATTTATTCTTGTCCTCTTAAAGTCACAGTTTCATTTGCCTTTTGTTTTAGTAGCATTTCTCAGAGCACACACAATGTATTTGTCAACAGTGCTGCTTGTAGAATGAGTACATCATACAAATACTGCAGAAGTACTGATTTAACTCAGTGTCTGCTGAAGATTGAGATTTGGTTGACTAGATTTTACAACAACATCATTTTTATAGGAAAGAAATACCATTTCATATACCAGATGGTGAGAGAATGTTACAATTTGTTTTTTTAAAAAAACTCTATTACCCATGCCAAAATGTACTAGTTCCACAAACTTCCACCTTTCCTTAAAACACAGTATGTGTTCTACAATGCTACTGGAAACCTGTGTTTTCCACCAGTTCTACAGATGCCACAATGTTAATTTTTCAGACTTAACTTGCCTTGAGCTACACATAGGACAAGTGGATCATCTGAGCATCCAAGCAGCAGCTGTGTGTCGAAACAGAGCTTGTCAAGAAAGGTGTAACTATTGGAAGGTATTTAAGGTGCTTTTCAGCCACATCTTGCTTAAAGCTATTCAAGCGTTAACACCTGGAGTCTTTTATTAGTGTCAGGAATTATTATAAATGGACATAAAGGTATATGAACAAAGCACTGCAAATAATAACAGTAGGCTACAAACTTGAAAATATTTAACACTAAGAAACTGCTTTACAGGATATAAGAAATGCAAAAGTGGTGGAAGCGATTACTTGTCTCGTTGTCTCACCCACTCATAGACAGACAGGATGTGCCTGACCTAATCCATTATCCTGTCATCCTTGGCATATAAAAACAGAATATATTTTTTTTTAATTAAAAACCAGAAATTTAAATTTGAGAGGAAACAAAATAAGCATGCATATTAAAATCTCTGTCACTAGCTAGATTTGTGGTCTACTCCTCATGAAACATGCACTGTAATTCAGTTTTAGGAAAATGGGTCTTGGATTTAAATAATGGGTTAGAATTCAGCTAATTTCTGCTATGATACTACTTATCTGTAAAATACTATCCAATATATATCTGCTGTAAGTAGAATCTAATTAAAACTTTAAAAAATACAATTTCTAATACATGAAGTGACAAATTTTGTTTTCTTATGGACAATTTTCATTTGGTCAGAAATAGTACATCGAGATATTTCATTCTGAATATACAGCCTTAGAGAGCTGTGCTGTCCTCCAGATATTTGTATTTTGCTCTATGAGAGAATATGTTGGGAAACAAAAATTTAATATCTGGAAATGTAGAAACAACTCTGTATGCAGTTCACCATCTCAGTGCTTTCATGTGCACCTTTTGAGTCACTCAGCATCCCTTTCATGAATTCCATAAAACTAACCAAGTAAAAAATAAACTATATTAATGTATTGGGAAGAGGTTTTGGTCTCTACATATTCATTTTATGGAACTAATTAAAATTGATTTTGCTGCTGTTGCTTTTTAATGCCATCCTACATTGTGACTGCTTTTTCCTATGATTATTTCATAGTTCTGAACCAAGGATCTTGTAACGCGGCTGGCAGTTTGACAGCCATAATTTTTTGGTCATAAATATTCAGATTTTCTGAGAGCTCAACTTGCTTTGTCTACTTTTTAAAACTATTGTGGTGTAGGCACCACTCAATTTGATCTAATAAGTTGTGTGGTGTCACATCCTAACAATCCACTAAACTGTAATCACTATTTGTATGCAAAGCATTGCAATTAGAGCAATTTTCTTTGCTGGTGATTCTGAACTTGAAATTAAAACAAATCACCTCAGTATATTATACATTATTTGAATATAAAAACTGACCTTCACAGCTTCGGAAAAACAAGAGATCGCAATTTCTCCTGCTCTTAATCTCCTCTTTTTTTTTTCCCCCCCTTTACCATGCAAGTTGATCTTGGCTTCCACTTACCTTGACCATAGACATGTTTTCTAAATGTTTCTCAAGATTCTCAGAGAGAAGACGACATTACATTTAAAACTGAGCATTCTAAGTCTCTTTTTATTTTATAAAAAGAGTAAACTTAGTGCCTTGTGAGCTACTAGGTAATTCAGAATGTCAACACTTGGTATTTACACTAATCCTGGCTTTTATCAGATTTACTTGACTAAATTGCAAATTTCATAGCAGTTTGATATATAGAATATAGAATATTCTATATTTTAATTCAATAGTCTCAGTATGAAACGTGAATCTAAATTACCACACTGTCATAGGTCATATTTTCGAACAATGATTTCAAAAATATGTTCTTCAAAATGTTCCTGTTTAGAATTAGTTCAAAAGATTTCTTTTGCTGGTTTCGTTTGTTTGATTGTGCAGGTTTGTAAAACAAAAATAGACACAGTGAATGTCCAACTAAAAATCTTGCTGTACTAAGAAAGGTGATAGGACAAGAGGAATACATTTCATCAAAAGATGATTCTCCCTATCTTACTCCTTTTAATGAAGAAAATAATTCCTAATTAAAAACCTTTATGATTCAGTAAGTAAAGGCATGGAATCTCATGGGGAAGTAAATCCCCATGCCATCACTCAAAGAACTACTCTGGCTAGGCAGGGAACACTTCTGTTGGCTTTATGGGGCATGTCTTGCATCACATGTCCTGAACATTTCCTGAACAGTTTTCTCACTCTTTATACTACTACTTGTTCGTCATCTATTTGAAATGGATAAATAATGACAGCTGATAATGGTGCTGAACAGCACCAGCCTCAGAGATAAGCCTTGCCTCATGCAGGATACTGCTGCACCACCATGGTCTTATGATAAGGAACAATGACATTTGTGTTGCTTTCTTTCCACCAGACAGCGAGTATTGCCAAAACGTAATAACAGTGGCATCATGTGATGTGCAGCACAAATCTGCCTTACTGTCACCCTTTAGGTTTAGTACATTTTGCTTCAGAACTTCCTGACATAGTAGGAAGCAGTAAAAATTTGCTGTGTGCTCCTACAGAGAAGTAATCTCAACAGCTTCACATTTAAACTTGAGTCAGTTCTCAGTTGCTCTGTGAAGATTGTAAATAAAATCATGTTCCTGTTGAAATACAGAGAAGCTCTACTATTGACCACAGCTGGGACTGGATTTCACCCTATGATGCTGTCAAGCATTTCACATTTATATGCCATCCTCTCTTCTTGAATCTTAAGATTGCAACTAAAATGTAGCAATGTTTAAAAGGAAGGAATGTGTTTTTCCATATGCATAACTTTAATGATTGAACTGATTGAGCTTAGCATTTACTTCAAAGTTCCCACTTTAGCTGGCATTGCTAGAGATGAAATTGCATATATCTCAAAAGTAACATATTTTTAGAAAGTTGTATGTGATAGAAAATGGTGTCTTAATATGAAAAGTGCTTTTCATCTTAACTGTAATTTTTATCTCACTTGTGTGTAAGGAGTGTGCTGCGGAGGAAGTCAGACTGTGTGTAACTATATGTACATATTTGCCTGTCTGACATTTTTCAAACTCAATCAAAAGAAGCTTTTAGGATGAACAAGAAAAGACTGAAGCAAGGACCAGAGGCATGACACCCTTCAGAACATTACTTCTTAAGAATTAACAGTGAGACCATTACTGGAAAAGTAATTAAAATTATGTATATCCCTACTTTATCAAAAGGATGCTTAATCATTAAAAGCTTCCTCATTATAGAACAGAAAGACAGCTCAGTATTTAAGGACAGTTTGTGCAAAACCAGTGAATGAAGACAGTGACTGAAGAACACATTTACAAGAACAAGAATATCTCTCTGTTTGTGAGATGCAATAGGTTTTCTGACACAAAAGGTTAGAGATTTTCTTTTCTTTGTATACATGCCTATGTATGCTTTTGAATTTATATATGCAGCATATTAATTTCATAGGGGCAATTTTCTATTAAAAACCTGTTTGTCACAAGAGGAAAGTTTCTTGTAGATGTCAATACAGCTGGTCTTTTTGCACAGCAGGGCTGAGAAATGGAGGCTGAATTTGAGGACTCTGTTTAGAACACCTAATTCTAGGGCATGTCCTCAAGGGTGCAGAAGTAATGAAATCTATAAACTGATCTTTCCCAGCCTTCCGAGGGAGGGTGGAAACATCTACACTACATTTTGATGTTTAAATTATAGAAATTCAGTTAAACCTTTCTTCCAGGCATCTAAATTTGCAAAAGTTAGGCTTATACAGAATACATGCAATTGACTGGCAATTTTAATGGAAACAGATGATCTGCAGCATTTTTGACACTGATGCTTTATAGAAAATGCCCAAATAAAAAGTAAAAATGAAGCACTCTGGTTTGGACAATGTTTTGTTGCATTATGGATGTTGTTATTCTGTCCTACAGTGTACTATAGATATATAGGAAGTGAAGAAATAGCAGTGGGGAGCAGCTTATGAAGAGACCTTGAGGACATTAATGATTCCCTGACCACAGGTTTGGATGATCAGGGAGCTACAAATTTCTAAGTCTTAATTGCTGACCTCTAAGTAGAGATTTACCATTCTGCTGAGCTTGATTCTCTGATTATAGAGAGATTGACCGACTGAAGAGGTTTCTCCTTAAAATAGTTTCAGTTTCCCCAAAGAGATGAAAGAAAATGTGAACTGCAGTGCAGAACAAATGAATAGCTGAGCAGTATGTGTAGTCTAGCCACTTAGCCTTTGATAACAGCAGTTTTAAATAAAAATCTTCATTTAGCACAGCAAAGATATTCATAAATTCTGGTCCAGCTTTGTGTTTAGGAGCTTACATGATTTGGTTCTCAAAACCCCCATTTTATAGCCTCCCTTGTTCAGGGATTCCTCCATGCATCCCAGCTGATGGTGAGAGATGTGCCTCAATTTCTGACTGCCAGTATCACGTGCTGGGTCTTGGATGTGTAATTTGATTTTAAAATATGATTCAATAAAGTGGTCCTGTATTATGTTTCTTCTAAAACCAGGAAACACGTATAATTGTATGCAAAACTGAACTGTATGAATCTTCTTAGCAGCTGACTGGTGTCTGTTTTGGTACTAAATAGGACAAAGTCACAGAACTTTGTTCCACAGCTAGGGTATGTTTTCTGTTTAATCCACAGGTTTAACATCTTTCTTGCGAAAAATATATCTACATGTATACACAGACAGATGTCTACATTTATATGCATAATTACATATTTATAAAAGCTTTGCCACTCTCCCTTTAGATCTGATAGGGATATCATAAATGGAATTTTATAGGGAAGACATTAAAAATGTTATTTTGTAGAGAAATAAAGAGTTGAAAGTAAAGCCTTGTGTGACTGAAACTTTGTTTTCTTCAGCCAGCTAGCTCAGCTGGTCTGGTAAAAACCTCAGACAAACAAAAACAAACAAGCAAAAACCCCAACAAACCCACAAAAAGTCTCTTATTTTTAAAAGTCTGAGGTTGAAAGTTGGGCTAACTGTTGATAATTCTATAGGTTTCAAGATCTGAAAATTTCCAGAATACATTCTTCATTTTTTCCTCTTTTTTTAATCACAACTTTAAATACAGATCTTTATCAATTAATTTTCACCTGTTGTTCTCTTGAAATAGTTATTCATCAGCTCTCTTGCTTTCAGCATTGTTTTACTTATTGTCCCACCCTAATGTTTCTCCATTTGCAGTTAAATTAACTTTTGTGTTGGTTTGTGTTGGAAGGGACATTTAAAGGTCAGCTAGTCCAACTCCCCTACAGTGAGCAGGGAGATCTTCAACTAGACTAGGTTGCTCAGAGACCTATCCAGCCTGATCTTGAATATTTCAGGGATGGGACATCCATCACCTTGATGGGCAACTTGTTCCAGTGCCTCTCCACCCTCACTGTAAAAAATTTCTTCGTTATACCTAGTCTAAGTCTACTTTCCTTTAGATTAAAACCATTACTCCTTGTCCTACCACAAGAGGCCCTGCTAAAAAAATCTGTCCCTATCTTTCTTGTAAGCCTCCATGAAGTACTGAAAGGCTGCAATAAGGTCTCTCTAGAGCCTTCACCAGACCAAATAACTGCAACTCTCTCAGCCTTTCTCCATAGCAGAGATGCTCCATCCCTCTGATCATATTCATGGCCCTTCTTTGGACCCACTCCACAGGTCTGTGTCCTTCTTATATTGAGGGTCCCAAAAGTGGATGCAGCACTTCAAGTGGGGTCCCATGAGAGCAGAATAGAGGGGCAGAGTCCCCTCCCTTGACCTGCTATTCATACTTTTTGTTGCAGCCCAGGATACACTTGGCTTTCCAGGCTGGGTGCACATTGCTGGCTCATTTCCAGTCTCTAATCCACCAGCACCTTCAGGTCCTTCTCGGCAGGGCTGCTCTCAATCTGTTTATTCCCCAGCCTATATTGACACTGGGGGTTGGCCTGGCCCAGGTGGAGGATCTTGCACTTGTTAAACCTCACAAGGTTCACACAGGCCCAATTCTCTAGCTTGTCTAGCTCCCTCTGGATCACATCCTGTCCTTCAGGAGTGTCAACCACACCGCTCAGCTTGGTATTGTCTGCAAACTTGCTTATTGAGGCACTTGATCCAGCTATGTCATTGATAAAGACAGCAGACAGTACTGGTGCAAATATGGACCCTGAGGGACACTGGAAATTGAACTGTTGACCTGTTAAATTTATTTGAGTTCCACTTTTTCCACCACTATTTTATTCCTCTCTCCAATATAGATTTCTGGTGCTTCTATAGCCCTTCTTTGTCACTGATCACTGTAATAGCTTTACAAAATAATTAAAATTTATTTAAGTATAAAATTTCTTTTTTTTATGTAACAGCTATGTTGAATGTATCCAAAGATTATCTTATCCAAAGACTGTGATAGAAGGTAATTTTATTTACCATCAAAAGTAATCAAGACTGGGGGAAAAAATCAGTATTAATAAATAATTGTAGTTTTAAAGAAGGCAATGATTTAAGGCTTTGTTCAAAACCATCTGGAGGTGCACTATTTTCCTTGTATTGTACCATTTCAAAGAGCATTCAACCTGAAACTGAAATAGTGAAAACTAATTGAGTATCTGGATACCTTGTGCTCTTCCTAGATTTGACAGTAGCTGTTATTTTTTGTTAATTACCAGGGGAAACTCAGAAAGAATATGTTGGACGCTTCACATGTGTTAGTGGAGGAGTTTTTAGGGCAGTGCCTCTGCAATGCCGGAGCAGCTATCACCGGGAGGCTGCTGGCACAGATCCCTGCCCATGCCTGGGACTACTGGACAGAGGACGACCCAGAGGAGCACCCTCCTTTTTCTCAGGTACATTTTAATTGTTTGTAACTTCCACTCTTTGCCCCTCTAGTAGCACATAGAAATCAATGCAGAAACACAATAGTTTCTTTGTCACCTCTACCCAAGGATTAAAGTTCTTCCAATGGAGGCAGAACTAAAGGTATCTAAATCTTTATTCATTATTCCTTGTGATAAACTTCTAAAAGTGCAAGCTTTTCCAAAATGTATCTAGTCCGATGGCATATCACAGAATCAGTAAGGTTGGAAAAGACCATAGAGATCATCAAGTCCAACCTATCACCTATTACCTAACCGAGCCAAACGTGTTACCTAACCTGTTGCCATCCTGCCACCAAGCAACAGCCAGCAGTAATGTTCTCTGCACTGGGCAGAAATCACATGGGACAGCAAAAAGCTCTGAACTGAATTGGCAACCTAAAATTATGTTCCTGATAAAAATCTCAGAAGTTACAAAGGCTTGAATATGTAGTAATGTATTCATTTCTGTTATGTTGCTGTGGCTTCAGTATGTCACAAGGATATTGTTAAGATTAGTTACTATATTTCTGAGTCTGAAATCACTATTGTGTTAAGGGACTGATACAATACCAGTAAAATCAGAATTTAAAAAGTGCTTCGATTTTACTCTTGCCACACAGAATCTATCCCACTGAAAGCCTTAGAATTTATGGTCAGCTAGAAGTGGAGAATATTGCAAATTTGGTTTGATAAAAAGTGAGTCAGGCTTTTAGGATTTCAGTTATATGGTAATAAATTTCTCCAATGAAAGTATTCACTTTAATAATATTTCCTGACTGAAACATGTGTAGGATTTGTGGTACGGGATTTTTTCCTAGTATCATGTCATATTTAATGTCATCATTATAAACCATGCCAAGATAAATATTTGGATTGTATATACATATTCATTGGTGTACGTTCAAGTGTAATTCAAAATATTTAGTGTCACGTCTGCCATTTGCAAGTAGGCTACACATGACTGGAGTAACCAGGGGCTGCTGATTGCTGTGGAGAAATGAGCATACTTGCACCATGTGAAAGGATAGATGTATTTTATCCAATTAATTTAGCCATGGGATTGTTACTGGGAGTTTACACTGCAGTGAGAGAGAGCAGACTCTTATCCTTACCCTAAAATTAAGTGTCACTCATGTTACACCATTCTGGGAGTGACATAATGCTAACTGGCAGCTTGGTAACATCTCAAAGGGCTGTCGTGCTTTTCAACTCTGCAGTGGATTTCTCACTTGTTGCACCTTGTGCTGTTCCTCCTGGGCACCAGGACTGTTCATGGCCTCTTGTGTAAAAATACACCGAGGAATTCTTTGGGCCCTACATTATGCACAGGTACATAGCCCAAGTCTCTTGACAATGTGTTAACTTAATAAAGCTTAGTCTGTTTGTCTTGCATAACAGCTATTTCAGCAGTCAGAGTGGGAAAGAGTACTTTAGTTCTGAGCACTGGTTAATGGGATCAGTGGAATGCTATTTATGCATTTCACATGGAAGCAGGAATAGAGTTACATGCTGACCTCAGACAAAAAGCAAGGTTTTCCTCGACTGAGCCGACCATTAAAGATATATATGTTGTAGCTCAGCTGAGGATGAAAGCTAAGAGGAAGAATTAAGGAAAGAATATTCAAATGCCCTAGTTTGGGAGACAGTATCACACCTCTTTATATAACCAGCCCCAATTCCAGCATCCCTTGCTTGGGAAATCCTGTTTTGTTTGCCACAGCCAATTGCTGAACTAGTAGAACACCGCAGGTGTGGTGGGTGCTGGAGAAACGGTTTTGAGAGGCTCTTTATGTTTTCAGCAGCTGATCAGACCTTAGAGCAAAGTAACTGTTGAAGCTCTGTTCCTCTCAGCTTTAGATAATATTTACATGAATTAACAAGGAATGTCTCCAGATACTTTGTAAAGCAGGGGATGAAAGAAAGGCTTCTATCTGCATGTGGATGTGGGATTGGAATATAGGCATCCTACACGCCTATTGTTTTCGTGCTGAAATGGACATAGCTCAAAAGGGTCTTGTTTTCCAAATTTGAATTTCTGTTTCTTTTGCTGGCTATTATGAGGATAGTTGTCCTAACATTTCTTGGACTGATTCCATGACAACAGTTAAACAAAACCTAACTCCCTTAAAGCATGTATTACATTTCATTACTTGAAATAATGGCTGGAGGTGGTTCTGCTGGTTGGAGGCATGTGTGAAGCCAACCCATGAACAGCACCCTTGTAACACAACCACTCCATGTGCATGGCTACTGCACAGCCAAATGCAACGCCCTGTGTTAAACAAAGTGATATATACATAGATGGTGTATCTGTTTTGTGTGTACCACAACAGTCCTTAAGAAAACACCACTTTGGCTCCATCATAGCTAAGTAATTTTACTCCCATCCCAGTCACAGATGCCCTGAAGGAGATATTAAGGATTTCTTGGCATATCATGAGGAAAAGCAAGTCAAGAAAAATGAATTATATATTGTTTTCTGATTGTGATAAACATTTTTTCCAGAAAAAGTAAAAGAGTTGGGCTATGATACAAAATGAGTAGGAAGAAATGCAAGTGAGATTTACCAAATACCTACGTAAATTAGAATTAATGCACTGAACAGATTTAGTTTAACAAGAGTGGGCTGCTTTGAGAAACTGATTATGATTTGAATATTAATATTTAAGGACAGAGAAATAATCCAAAAACATTCAGAGACTGTTTTTGTACACATCACAACATTTTAACTCATGACTCAGTTATTGCAAGAAGACATTACCATTTAGGTGCATTTAGGTGTCTGTTTAGATGAAAGGATTTTTTTTTTTAACTGAAGGATAACCTATTTGAAATACATTTATGTTTACTATGAGTTTAAGGGAAGCTTCCTATAGCAAGATCTATACCATTTCATATTTTCAGACTAAAGACCCTTCTTGAAGATGCTAACAGACAATGGTAAGATCTTCATTACCTTAACAGGGTAATATCTGATTTTAAGTAATTTACTTAAGTAAGGCACATTGAAAGCATTCCACAATCCGTTTCAAGAACTGTTTGTCAGCCCTGAATGATAAGAATAGGAAATTGTAGGAAAAGAAGCCTGAAAAATCTTTACTCGTAACTCAGGAAGTCCTTCAATATTAATCGATGAGATGGCTACACTTGAGTCATCTTAATGGTATCACATCCTGATGTCTTCCATTAGAACCATTACAAAATTTAGGAGCTGACAGTTTGGAATTCTTAGTGGGGGAAGCAGTTGAGACAGATGAAACACTGAAAGAATTCAGGACATAGTTGTGAGAAAAATAAAAGCCTTGTGAGTGTTGTAATACAGTTTTTGTCTTCCAAGAAGCATGTACAAATTATTTGAGTATGAATACAAGGAATGATTCACACTGAGCTTAGTGAAGAGCAATATGCCTCTTCACTGTTTTGCAATGCCAAAGTGTGTGTGTGTTGGGGGGNNNNGGGGGGGGAGTTGAGGAGTTTAAATAGTACACTTACCTGATGACCCACTTCCATAGATTTTCCTGATGGATGTTAGCATAGAACAATCTTACAGAAGCTAGTCAAGTCAAAATGGAGTGCTTGGATGTCATTTTTAGTCTAGCTGTCTAAAATATAGTATTGACATTATATTTCAAATGCTATCAACATTATTATTTAGTCTAGATGTCTAAATTATGATATTGTTATTACATTTTAAATGTCAGTCACATCCATTCTAGAGAAAAATTCAAGCAGATATGTTCAGCTGCAAAATTGGCTCTTCATATACAGAACAAATGTATTTTACAGTTTGTTTCTGACTTTTCTGCTCAATTATTCTGTTAAATATTAATATACCTTAAAATATATGACTAAGGAAATTATACTTATGTATCAGTACCAGAAAATGACACCAATACAGTAACAGGTCAAAAGAAAGGGTTAAAAACATCTGTAGATATAAAATTCTATAGATAATTTTCTAAAGTTTTAAAAATGGTGATTAAGCCACCTGCAGTAGACTGCTGTTAACCCTTCAGTGCCCACCCTAGTCGTTGAAACGTTTGTCCACTAAGTGAATGGAAAGTACACACTGTTGACCACATTGAACTTGGGAGTTCAACTTTGGAGTAGACCAAATAAGTACAGTAGTTTCAATATCAAAAACTTGTCTGGCAACATCCAGAGAGCTGCAACCTCAGTATGTGGCTGTGCCACCAGTTGCCCTCCGGCTGATGAAAAGGACTGTTCTGCTGTTGCAGGTGTCTGGTTGGTTTTTTCTTTAGCGAGTCCTTTTAGAAAAAACAGCAATAAAATGTTGCCAATTTTTAGTCGCCGGACAGCATCAGAGAACATCTTCAGTGCTGAGCCCTGGCCTTCGCTTGGGATTTGCTGGGCTCCCTCTCGGAAGGTGTCTCCACTTCCCCTCGCACAGACACATCCCTCGCCGCTCCCTGCACACAGGTCTCTTTTGACATACAGCACCAGCCTATTGGATTGCTACCACAGGATGGATTCAGGAGCTTCGCCCACACCCCCGCCCCCTTTTTTTTTTTCTTTTCTTGGCTTTTCCCTTCCTTTCCTTTCTTTTCTAGGCTCCGCTTGCCGTAGCGTACACCCTCCCGAGGGGTTTGCCTGGATCATTTATTTATCTTGTGCGCATTAAGAAACCACCATTAGGCTTTGGTGGGAGGCGCCTTACTTTGTGCGCGCTAGCCTGCCTCCGCGGCACTGCCAGAGGAATACACAATCGAACCGAAGCTGCAAGCTTGGCAGGAACTGCCTCTGCGTGCCTATTTATTTGCCGGATCCGTATTTTTTTGGGTTTTTGCCGACTGGGTCATTGCCGCTCCGCTCCAGGGTTTCACCTTAATTTTTATTTTTTTTTTTACATTTTTTTTCGTGTGTGGATTATCTTTTTTTTTTTTTTTCCTTTATCGGGAATCCTCGCCGGAGTTTTGATGCCGGGCCGGACTTAGCGCGGGCGCGGAGGAGCTGCGCGGAACCGTGCCTCCTGCCCCGGGCCCCGCCCGCGGATCGGCCTCCCTGGCCCGGCGCCGGCCGCGGGTT
>WEKX01005023.1:192338-255184 GCA_013390025.1 Pitta sordida
CCGGTGCGCGCGTCCCCCCGTCCGGAGCCGGCGTTGGCCGAGAGCCGGCGAGGTCGGGTCGGGTCGAGCTGGGGCGATGCGCCGGTCGGAGGCGGCCGCCGTGTCATTGCTGGGCAATTGCTGCCCTGCCGGAGGCCGGAGAGCTCCGAAGTTTGCGCCTCTTTCTCCCTCCCCCGCTTGCGCCCCCTTCCTCCCTCCCCTCCCGGCAAGTTTCCTGCTCGTGTGATGGATGTTGAGGCAGGAGCATCCATTTGAGGCGACTGGTTTTCATTTTAGGAAAACGTGTTTTAGGAAAGACCCCCTCTTTCCCCCCAGGCTTGTCTGCGAAAGGCATTTAGGAGATGCTGGGAGGTATCTAAGCGATAGGGACCATTGATGACCGGCCCAGAAGGGGCAGTGGAAAGCGCGGTCCTCGGGAGGTGCGGGGTGGGTTGTGCATGTACTTGTCTCCTGGCGAGGGAGTTTGGCTTTCCGCACACTCCTCTCCTTTGATCAGAGCGGGCTCCGCAGGGATGCTGCCGCTGTCCCAGCGCCCGGCTCCTGAAGGAGCTGCGGCCAGCTCCTACAGAAAGGAGCCTAAGGCACCCCGCGGCCATGCAGGCGCTGTCCAGCACTTTGCCGACTCCCATGTGTCGCCTCGTCACCGTCTTGCCGTAACTGACTATATTTTAAGCAGAGGAAGGGGCTCGTTCTCCGATTGATGCTTGGTGACTGATTCTTTTCACCCTCCCAAGCACGAACCTAAGGATTCGGGCTAAATCTGAAAATTCATCTGGTCTGAATGCATCAACTTTCAGCTTCTCATAAAGGTTATTTAGGACAAATGCAGTCCTTGCCAAAAGAACTTCTGTGTGGTGCTATTTAGTGACACGTTAGATTATACTGTATTATAGTAATCTGCTTTTTCTTGGATGCAATAGAGGAAATGGAAAGCCGGGTGTCCTCCATTAACTCTTGCTTGCTGCTGCTAGGAATGTCAGTACAACCGAATGCTACCACCTGAACACTTTTACAGCCCAGGGCTCCCCTTTTGTATGCTAATGTATGGCTATTCTGCTGGAGGATTTCGTTAGCAAGTCATTTGAACTTTATTTTGTCTATTAAATCTATTTGCTGATGAGCACTCGGACAGAGAGTATAGACAGAGTGAGCTGATCTTGTGAATTGACATAATCGAGAGAAGAACAGCAAATTGGATGTGTGGGTGGGTGGGTGTGCAGGTGGCGGATGGATGGGAGTGCTGATGACTAAAACTATCACTAAATCAGAAGAGCAAACAAGGCAGTAACTTGGTTCTCCTGTGTCTGGTGTGTAATTGAGAGAGAAGCATCCCTTACAGGTGTGTCTGAGCCTGCATGTTCTGTAGGTGCAGCCTAAGGAAGTCAGAAGTTACCAGAAAGAAAATCTTTTGTGGAGCTGAGCCCAGCAGTTGGAAGAAGGGAGCTGTATAGGGCACTTAAAAACAAAACAACAAAGGAAGCCAGATTTTCAACCTTGTCTCGGTTTTCAATCATTTTGTGAACCAGATACGTTACATGGCAGTTCAGACTGCTGTGATCTGTGTGTGTCTGCCTGGGTTTGCCAGGTGGGATCTGTCAGGTTCTAAACGCTCCCTTGCAATCTCTTCCTTTCTTCCCTTTCTATCTCTTTGGATATGTAAGAGAAATCCACAGGAATTCCTACCCCTCTGTGCTGTCTCCTTACCGGGTATAGAAAGCAGGAATATCCTGATTAATAAATAATGTTCAGCTGGCAGGACTCTCCTCCATGCAAGACACACAAAGGAAGAAGAAAAACCACAATCTTGAAATGTTCCTGGCAGTTGCAGAGCCTCTTAACTGTTTTTTGTTTCAGAGAGACTGCTAATACCTTTTACAGCAGGGTGTTTCCCTTCATTAAAAGCAGCTTGGTTATAGGAGGGAAATGCAAGAAGTGCAAATCCAGCAGAAATTGACCCTGTCTGGGCACATTGATAGCAGAGATTAATGGAAGATTAAATAGATTACATAAAAAAGGATTTAAATTTGTAGGGCATGTGAACATTTTTGTTTTAAACTTATAGCTGTGCTCCCCAGATACATATAAGCATCTCTGAGGATACGTGTAAAATTCTTTGAGGCTGCAGTATCCACTGGAGGAGAGAGGGAGGAAGAATGCAATCTTTCTGCTGTGAACTGCTGACATGTTGTGACCCCAAACTGAATATCTGCGTCTGCCACTAACCGCTCTCAGTAAGAAAGGGAATGTTTTAAATTAAGTTCATCCTAATTTCCTGGGTTGAGCTGCATGTTCTTTCTGTGCCTGTTACTCCAACTGCTATTGAAATGAAAGCCATGGATCCTGTTGTACCTTGTGAATACAAATCTGACATGATAAATCTCATGCTCCAGCTTGCAAAATAGTGCACACTCTTGTGTGATCCCCTGGTTGGCAAGGCACATATGTGGGCAGGAGTCATAGGTTATTTAGCATTTCACAGCTTTTAAGAAAAGAAGCAGCTGTCTATATTTATGCTGGCTTATATTGCAGTTTATTTAATTGTTTTAACACATTAAATGGACTCAAGATTAAAAAATGGAAGGCAAATCAGGAGTTATTTCTCCAGAAAGCCAGATGATTGCCCACCTGAATAAGTGTTGGTAAAGCCTTTTCTCTCTGTGTGTGTATTCATCTGAGGAGATGTTGTGAAATCTCTCTTTTTTTGTGGGTGTGCATAATGACAATAATTCTTGGTTGTGTTTCACTCAAAGTCAAGCTATCTTGAAGCTGTTTTTGAAAGTTGATGAAGATCCTTTAGGTTCTGACTAAGCAAAAGCCACTTACTTATCAAATCTTGCTCTATGTCTTGCATGTGTTTTCCATGATCATGTATGGACTATGGCTCTTCAGCATTAGCCTCTTCATCCAGTGCTCAGCATAAAAGTCAATCACTGATTGTCCAGCCTGTAGATCAGAAAAATCAACTGCCTGACTGGAACATACCAGTGAGGTTTTATTTTTATCAAGCCATCGGTTTCATTTCTAAAGAGTCATGCCCTGATTTTTCCAATATGCATTTTTCATGGTATTCTGGGTGCTTCAGTAATGTTATTATCTTTAAATTGAGGTACTGTACTTACAAGAATTCCTGTGTGAATTCAGCTATGAAATAGCACTGTGGTTTCTCTTGTGTTCATGTGACCAAGGGCTAATGCACAGAACTGAGGTCAGGCAGGTGGGGCTCAACTAATGCATGGTAACCAAGAAAAGAGATGTTACAGAACACTAAATCAATGAATCTTGTGAAGGCCAATTGCGACCTTTTTTTATGACTCCAGACTTCTGCCTGAGTATACTTTGATTTCCTGCTAAAGATTTTCTGGTCCAGTCGTTTGTCCTAGTCATATCTCTGACTGTTTGTTATGCACGGCATGGGTTCAAGTAACAAGCATCTGGCAGATGCACTGTTACCAGCACTGACATTTTGGTAAAAGCTGTTTGTTTTGTTTTGCACTGACTCAAATATCTTTTTCACATTAAGGATGACACTTAGATGGAACTGCGGGGTTTTCACCAACTGGAGGGTGTTGTGGGAGGTGCCAAACCGTAGTAAAACCAGACCTACTCTTCCCAGAGCTCTAAAGCCTTTTGCCAACAAATGACACGTGTCTGAACACTTTGCATTATGATCATGAGCTGTCATTGAAATTGAGGGGAGCACACGTGACTGTAAAGCACTTGCCTTTAGCATTAACTAAGATTAATATGATAGTTATGTATCAATTTGAAGTGCTTCAGAAATGGTTCAGTTGAAAAAAATTCCAGAGGCAAACAACTGAGAGTTTTAAGAGCATTTGCTTCTTGCTCATTCCCGCTTATTTTCTATTCACATTTCTTCAGTCAGCATACCACAGACATGATTAAGTTTTGTTTCTTATCTTAAAGACTTGTCAACAGGAAGACTAAAATAAAAAAATACAGAATTGTAGCCACACCACTAAAATGGAAAGCTACTGTAATTTTATTTTATTTTTCAGATTTTACAGATATAACTGCTTCATTTGTTTCAATTAAGTTGGATGGCACTGGACTTCATTCCGTTTTCCATTTATAATCCTCTTTATAGTTAGGGACTACTGCAGTTATTACTGAATTCATAAAGAAGTGGAATATTCAAATAAGTCCCACTCAGATATGTACATTGATTATATTCAGATATATTTCTTCTCTGTTCCTTTTATTAAAGTGTTCATTGGAATCCTATGACCTAGGAGAGCTTTCACAGCACTTATATTATGAGTGGAAGGGATATGGCTGAAATTATTCCATGCTGATCTTTAACCCTGAAGAAGATTCTTTTGGGGGCTGTAAGGTTTCTCATTACATTGATTTAACCTGTGATGACTGGTAAAAGCAAAGCCTTGCATTTTATTTGGCTTTTTTTTTTTTTTTTGCATCTATACAAGGACATTATGTGATGTATTATATGTTGACAACAGAATACCATTATTAAATTAAAGTATTGATTCATAGCAAAGTATTATGCTAAAATAATGTCAATGGTTTGTCTAAACCCACAGAAAATGGAAATTAAAAATTAAAGCAAAAGACCTGTCTCTATGTACAGTATTGTGTCTGGTGTTGCGGTATATTTATCATTTGACTCATTACTTTGAAACCTCTTGCAAAGCCCAGTAAATACTGGGCTTTGGATTGCTATGGATTTGGCCTTGACTTTAAATTTTATAGCCCATGTGGCTTTCAGGAAGTACCTAAAACATGCTAGTGTTTGATCTTGCTGATTTCTCCTGTGACTTGCTTAGAAACAAACTGCACAAGCTAAAGTGCCTAGTAAAATCAGGTGGGATGACTTGGTCACAAATATAAATGAATAAATTGGTTTAAAGCAAAGACTTTTGATTGTCTCTGAACCTGGTGGTTTCTTTTTGAGCTTGTTTGTGGTTTGAAGTACTTTGCAGTACTCCAGTTTAAATGTGTACCTGTGTGTGCACATGCACAGAACACAAGGTGTATTTGCACAGTGGCAGTTTTTGAGAAGGATCAGGACTTCAAAGCCTGTAGTAACTCTAGAACCAGTCTTTGCTAAACCAGAATGCCGCTGTGGTTATGGTGCTGGTCCTTGCCTTGTAGTTCCAAAAAGAAACCTGGACGTTTCATTGTAGCCAGTTTGAATGCTAAATTGAAGTAGGTATTTTTAAAACTCAAAGTCTCTTTCAGGCTCTTGTGTATGGAAGGGATTTGTTGTCACTGTTACTATTAAGCACAGGTACTTTTTTATTGTTATTTTGCATGACAGGAGTAGACAAAGCAGAGTTAGGAAAAAGAATGAAATACTTTGTGTTATGGAAATGTTTTCTTCCCCTAAGGGACTTCTTGGATAGATGTGATGAGGGTTACAAGTGTCATTTAATGAGGTGGCTGGGCTTCAGATCGAAACAGGTTGTGATTTCTCATTGCTTAGAGCCAAATTTCCAAGATGGACAGCTTTTCTTACTTTTAGCTTCCCCTTCATACCTAATCTCAAGCCATTCCACTGAGTAGAGTGCATCTTCAATGGAGGAAAGGAGCTCCTGGTGAGGGTGGGGCAAGGGAACTTCTGAGACGAGCAAGACAGGAGGAGCACTCAGGTGCTACTAGGTAACACTAAGTAAATGCATATAGGTGGGCAAGTGTTTTTTGAGCGGGTTTTTCCTTTCTATCACACACATTTCTGGGGTTCTTTGGTAGAATGCATTCAAGAGGAAAATAAGGAATAAAGGAGGCACAAGGAAAATTAAAATAGCAACTGCATCTGGAAATTTCAATGTCCTTTTCATGGAAGAAATGCGTAATTGGAGCAACTCCTCATGGTGAAATTTGGAGACAGGGGGAGATAGATTAACTAAATATTTACTGCTAACTGTTTAAATATTTTCTTCTGTAACTTTGTCAATATATTCAATATTGTTATAGTAATATTGAAAAATAAAGATGAAATACTTCTTCCAGTATTCCATTTTTCCTGTCCTCCAAGAGCAGTATTTTGCATTTCCAAAGCTGCGTTTCTCATGCAGCATGTAAATAAGAGGATTCCATGGCTTTCAGGTCTTTTTTATAACACATTACTTCCGATTCCTTTTGTTTTTTTGGTGTGGATCTGTTAACTGCTGACTGTAGAAGACAAACAATTCAGCTTCAAAGTTAATTCACTTCATATCATGCTGAGCAACTGATTTTTAAGTCCAAATTGATTTATGGTTTTTTCCTCAAAGTGGTTTTGTTTTTGTATTTTTGCAAGAATTAAACTTTGTGGGAGAAACTCAGGTAGGATGGGAGAGTCTTGCTGTCCAATAAATATATAACAGGATAAAAAGACAAAGTGAAACTTTGGACTGGAATACCTGAAAAAATTCCTGCTTTAGTCCCTGTAAAATAAGTCCACTAACTTGCAAAGTCATTTCTTTTTTTCTTTAACATCTTTTTGTTTCTTAGTTTTTGGGCTTATGGCTATTCTTTTTCTTTTAAAATTTGAATTAATATCCTGGCAATTCTAAGGGCTCTACCATTATGTCCCAACTGTGCCCCTGACGTGTATTTTGTACTCACAGGAAAGATGCACGTTAGCAGTACATCTATATTACCGACCTAGTAAGTGCTCTTTGCAGAAAAATAGATTAATATTTTAGTTTGTATGAAAATTCAGACCTTTCACTGAGGCATTTTGTAACACTTTTAGCAAAAAATTGAGGAAATTATATCCTGATAATATTCAATGTGGATGTTGTGCTGAATTAAGTAGTTTACAGTCTTCTATTTTTTATACAGAGATTGCTATATGGCCAGATTTTGCAAACATATAGGCTCAGTATTGGGTGTGCAAGTGAGGCGTTTTCCCTTTTGTGGAGTTATGCATCTGCAGAATCAGGGCTAATTTATGTGAACATCTGTGTGATTAAATCTGTGGCTCTGTCTTAGATTGCAGTGTGAGTGCTTACAAAACATGCCTGTGTAAGTAAATGTACACCAACTTTTTAAAAGCCACCAACATTATTTAAATATGCTTATTAGAACTGAGTTTCCATTAGTACATTTTCTTTTTTATGTGTGTGTTCTTAGCACTGCTTTGAAAAATATAGCATAATGTTGTTTACTCTTTGCCTGAAATAAATTCTATAGTAAAGTGTTTGTGTTCTGGGGGACTGTACTTGCTTAGCTGTAGACTATCACAATTCACATGGCTCATGAATCTTTTTACACGTCACTTTTAAGTTATTTTCTTACCTGATTTTGTTCTTCATTGTACTTGAAAATTCTTCTGGTTTCGTACAGTTTTTCTCTGTGTTATGTTCTTAACTAGATATAGGCCAAAACTGAGTTTTTCATGAAGGTTACAGATAGAAAATGCTTTCTAGAACATTAGAGATGGCAAGATGTATTTTAAGACCTGGTTATTTTCTGAAACCAGAATTATGAAAGTATCTTAACCTTGTTCATTACACAGCATCTTTGCTGTTAAAATTTAAGTTTCTAGTTCAGCAGGAACTGAGCCTTGATTGCTGGCTGTTACCAGATAGAGGGGCTATAGCACTGTGTAACAGCAAACCATTCAATTAGTATTAATAGCAAATAGCCTCTTTTCCAGATCTGATTATTCTTACTGATGTCAGAACTTGTAGAGCAAGCATTGAGATAAGATGTGTTTATTTTCTGAGAAGGGTGTTGGTGGTCTGTTTTTGCTGCAATGACAAGTGGTTTTTTTCCTAACATGATTGACAAGGAAGGTAGAACATGTGCAGTCAAGCCTGCAGTTGCTATGCTGCCTCTAAATGTATTCACATTTTTAACAAAATAAAAAAAACTTGCACAAACAAGTGTTGTTAACCTGCAAAATTATGTTTCATTATGCAATGCTAATGTTTAATTCCGTCTTCCAGTTCAATGCATAGTAAAATAGAATTTTCAGTAACGTGCTCTAAGTGGCTGAGAGTTGTAGCTGGCTGGCCTTCTCAATGGCTGAGTAATACTGGTGAGTATCAAGGACAAATAAGATGTAAGGAAGATTTTTTCCATTCTTTGTGGTGAATTACAGTACAAGTGGTTCCTGGGTTATCATTAGGGTAGTATTGCTCTAACAGAAGTTTTGACTTGGAATGGACTTCTTAATGACTTCTTAAAAACAATCTAGTAATTGTCTTGCAAAGGGGTGTGCTTTGTTAGTGGTTTTTTAATAGTAGTGTTGTGTGGAGAGGAAATTATTTTTCTTGTTCAATTTGTCAGTGAATTTACAAAAGAGAAGCAGGGCCTTTGTGTGAAACCCAGAGATAATGGTGATTTTCCTGCTGGACTTTGCACTGCCAGGATTCAGTGGGCAGTAGGTTCAGGACCTTAGAACTGAGGGGATTATTCTGATGAGTGTCAGTGCTCCTGATTTAGAAGGGTGGAGGGTACTTTTATAATTATTTCATAAGTAGCTAAACCACATTAGTCTTTAGCTTGAAATCTGGCCCAGCTACATGATGGTCACAGTGTTAAAAGTTCAATCCCCTAATTTTATTTTTCATTGTGATACAGTAACTTGAAAACCAAACTGCCATGTATAAATACATACAACAATGACTTTTTCCTAAAGCTGATTTGGTTTCTTTTGCTTTTAGATTGCAGTTTTTATTTTATAACTTACGTTGCTAGAGCATACTATACATTTCACAGGGTCAGCTACTTATTTATAAGCTGTATCTCAGTGTAAATGAAGTTGATGGTAATTATTTTTTACCTGTCAAAAATGTTAGTCAGAAAAATACAGCTTGCAAACTAAGAGTTTATAAATTAGGCTAACAGGTGAAAGTAATCACTGGTGCCGTTTCTGAGTTTATAACACACTTCTAAATTTGCTGGCTATCTCAAAGTAATGTAGAAATGATGCAGTCCACTTCAAAACTGAGCCTCTGCTTCTGCAACACATTTTCATAGTGCATGCATGCTCTTCTTACTAACTTTGCCTCAACTAATTTACCTTCCGAGCTGTGAAGATGACCTCGATGCTTACAACCATAAAAATAACAGAGAAAATGTAACATTCACAGGATACTTTGAGTCTCATTCGTGTTGGGGGGGTGAACATTGGCCACTTGGTGACCGCTGTCGCCCTGACTCACATCAGAGGGGTTGGGTGACCTGTACCTGTTCTGCTCTTCCGCACAAGGAGCTCCTAAGCATGGCCTGACCTGATCTGGGAAGACACAATCTTTGCCTTGCCTCCCTCAGCATTAGCTATCCTGCCTTGTTCTCTACAAAAGCACAGAGGGAAAGAAGCGTTTCTAATACCTTTTCATATCTGGAGCATATTCATTACAGAGGCTTACTTAGCCCTAAATGAAAAGCAAGAATAGTAACTTAATATTTTAAATTGGTTTTGGAAGTATCTGCTTGCAATGGGGAATTCTTTCAGGTTTTAGTTCTTGCATGGCTGGATTTAATCTGAATATATGAAGCTGTAATGCTAATATGAGATACATTAAAGAGGGGAGGAAAGAAGAGTCTGGTACTGTAATTGTTATTTTATAGGAGATTGAAGAGATCACTTGCATCTACCAAATTTCAGTAATTGGGTACACGCCAAGGCTTGATTACACCTTGTGTTTACATACAAAACCTGTCCTCTGTTACCTTGGCAGATGTAGGAGATTTGCAGCCAGCCACAGCATCACTGCTGTAAGGGGAATCTATAAATGTGAACTGAACATACACACACTGGGGAGCTACTGAGCTCCTCATGCGTGGTTTGTTTACAATGCATATTTTGGAAACATGAACATGTATTTATTTAAAATTTTATAATAATTAGAATACATTTATTCCTGATTTTTAAAGTGCTGCTGACTGTTCAGTGATGTACCTATAGAAAATGAGGTTTATTGTTCAGGCCTAGAGGTAAAATTCCTTGCTATAAAGAGATGATGGTGGGTAGAGTCCTCCAGTGAGGATGAGGTATGCTAGGTGGGTGATATAAAGATTAATAATTCTTGTGAGATATTTTATTTGCACACCATGAAAATTTTGCCTGCTTAAAAGCAATGTGAGTTTATTAGGGTGCTTATTTTTTTAAATACTTTTAAGAAGATACTATAAGACTATATCTAATTAATTAGACACATTGCATTTGAATTATTTAATTAGAGATTATTTTTCAGCCTTCCCTTAAAATTCTAACGCTGTCTTATTGTTTTTGTCACGTTTGCAGTCTAGTTTATGAATGCAGTCTATATGACAGCAGCATAGACTCTTGGACCTTTCTCGTAACAAATATGACTTAAAGATAAATTTACTATATTTTTTTATCATGGAGTGCAATTAGGAAGTCATCTTGTCTAATTGAGTGGGAGCTGTTGGTTGCCCAACAGTTCTGTAAAAATCACAGCGAGAAGCAGGATAGACCACAGATAGGCACTAGATTGAATGTTTTACATAAAAATTCTTAATTAAAGCTTCTTAAAGTATTTAGAGGCCAAACATAATGAATTTCTTCTCATTATCACCAGATTTTGGTCGAACTCTTCATTGGCAAAGAGGTAATTAAAAGCTTTTAAGTTCACTTCAGCTCTGCATAAATGAAGGTTAGCATAATCAAAACATAAAGGAAATTAAAAGGATATTAAATATATGTTATGCAATTTCTGAAGTAGTTATAGAAAACAAGTTGATATTAAAAAAAATACAACAAACCTAAAATCTCAAGCAAAATATAATGAGATTCAACATTTTTCACATCTTTGTTTATTCCTTTGTATAGTGATTTCTTAGTACTGAAAAAGCACATCCTGTAGACATAGATGGAGATACTTAGTTTGAAGGTAGTGCTCAGGGTTAAATAAACTGTGCTGCACTGTCATATCTGGAGCTGAACAAATTACCTGGACTTTTCTCTTTCCACCCAAAAAAGGCTTCCTTTAGCAGCGTCGAGCTGTTATAATAGTCAAGTGCTATAGAATGACTTCTTTTTTCAGTGTTTCAGCTTAGGTTACCATTCCTCTGTTCATCTCAAAAAGTTGTTAAAACCTCAATGAAAGTAACAGATCAGAGAATATTAGTTACTGGAAGTTAGGAGACCAGTGGTCATTTCCTCAAGCTTTTTTTTTAAAGGCATGGTAAAGAGGTACAGATAAGAAATTAGGTGGGTTAGAATGAATATTCAAAAAGTAATAAGGAAATATATTTCACAAGTCTCAGATTTCAGAAACTACTTGATATCCTTGATAATTCCATTGTTTGTGTGTCTGATCCTTTCAATATTTCTCTGACAGTGAAATCTATTGAACTTTAATCCTAAAGAGGAAGGGACAGAAGCTTTTATTTCATTGTTATTCCATTGGGTGATTTAAAAGTCTGTCTCCAAATGCAGCTGAGATCTGCCCCAAATGGCTCTGGTGTATCTGACAGGAGGGCAGGGCTGTATGTGAGACACCCTAACATGCCAGTTACTCTAGTTTGTAATTCTTTATTTTAGTACTCAGTGAGTTGAATCATGTTTGAATTTAGGACACTCATTAGGCCAACACCTGCCATTATGATGAGCCTATTTAAATCTTCTTAGCTTAACTTTATAATCACTTCTCACTGGGAAGTTTAGTAACTAGTATGTCTTATATTGCTGTCCTGTTACATTTTAGAACTGAAGTGTTATTGTTGCTATATATCACATTAAAAGGAAGAAACACTTTCAGGATGGTGTAGTCTTCTATAGATAGAGTCAAAATGCTCTTTGAGTAGGTGGGATCCTAAGCCAAATCCAAACCCAATGAGGTAAGTGAGAATAAGTGGGCTCTAGCTAACATTTAAAATAAACAGTTACAAAGGAGTGACTTACTTAGCCTTGTCTGTTGTTCTGCTTTTGCTCAGAGTTGACTTGTATGAAGTGTAACTATGCTGTAAAAAAGAAAAATTTAACAATAAAAATGCATTTACTAGAGGGGATCTCAGATGGAGAATGAGACAAGTTTAATAGGAGAGGTATTTTAGTAGATCAATCAATACAATTGGAGAAAAATTGGCAAATGTTTTTTCTGTCTCTAGTAGGTTATAACTTTTCGCTTTTCAGCCTCCTTCCAGTAGTAGGATTCCAACATCAGCAAATCTTGAGTGGGGTTTTTTAAATTAACTGAAAATGTTTGTCATAATTTGAACTGATATGTTTAGCTTTCAAGTGTAAATAGGTAAGTGTAAAGCTTGCTAAGTGTTGTTTTATTATTTTTATCCAACCATTATGTTTGGGGTTTAAACACAATGCCTGTATCAGGGAAACTTACTAATGGTGGGCAAGAAACTCTTTATAATCTTCAAACACTCATATATTCAGATTCTCGTGGTATTTTGAAGAAAAGTTTAGTATCATTAGTTGTTACTGAAGATAAATATTGTATTAACACCTGGATGTATGACCCCACCATAGACATTTGCATTGAAGGCTCACTCATGAATTTCAAAGCCTATATGAAATGATTTATACTGGTACTTGAAAAACATGTTTTGGTAATATCCTTTTTAAAGACTGTAAGACATTTAATTGCCATTAAGTGGCACAATCTGCTGTGTTGAATGAAGAACTGGGAGTATTTTGTTTGCAATTAGAATAATGAAATGGACTGAAACCAAGGAGGATTAATAAATGAATGTGAGATATTAGCAAAGAGATCGGCATCCTTTTTTATGATGAGATTACATGGTGTTCACCCCCCGGGGTGAGATATCTGCTCCCCAGGCATGCATAGGGTTGCCTACAGTGGAAGTCAGTGGAACTTCTGCAAATCACAGAATTAGTAAGGTTGTTCTCTCTCCAGAGAGAACAGGACCATAGAGATCATCAAGTCCAACCTATTGTCTGTTACCGAACCTATTACCATCCTGCTACTAACCCACCATCCTATTATCTAGATAATATCACTATGTACATCATCCAATCTTTTCTTAAACACCTCTAGGGGCAGTGACTCCACCACCTCCCTGGGCAGCCCATTCCACTGAGAGATTACCCTCTCACTTAAAAAAGAAATGTCCAGTCTAAACCTCCCTTGACGTAGCTTAAGATCATGTCCTCTCATTCCATCACTGGTAGCTGGAGAGAAGAGAGCAACACCCACCTGGCTACAACTCCCTTTCAGGTAGTTGTAGAGAGCGATAAGGTCTCCCCTCAGCCTCCTCTTCTCCAGACGGACCAACCCCAGCTCTCTCAGTCGCTCCTCATAGGGCTTGTGTTCCAGCCCCTTCACTACCCTCGCCACCATTCTCTGGACACATTCAAAGATCTCAACATCCCTCTGAGGGGCCCAGAACTGTACACAATATTCAAGATGTGGCCTAACCAGTGCTGAGTACAGAGGGACAATAACTCCCCTATTCCTACTGGCAACACTATTCCTGATGCAGGCCAGGATACCATTGGATTTTCTGGCCACCTGGGCACACTGCTGCCTCATGTTAAGTTTTCTATCAACCAGCACTCCCAGATCCATTTCCACCTGATCGTCCTGCAGCCACTCCGTCTCCATCCTATAGTTCTGCATGGTGTAATTGTAACCGAAGTGTAGGACCTGGCACTTAGACTTGTTGAACCCCATGCCATTGGACTCGGCCCATCTATCCAGCCTGTTAAGGTCTCTCTGCAGAGACCTCCTACTTTCTACATGATCAACATTTATTCCCAGCTTGGGAATGAAGCAAGTTTGCTAATGATAGGCTCCATCCCTTCATCCAGATCAGCAATAAATATGTAAATGGCCTCGTATGTGACACAATTAAACTCTTCCAACAGTTGTGCCCAACTGGATGGTCCGTTTTTCCTGAATGATGGGCTAGTATCTGTTTAGAAGGCTTTTGACAGTGTTTCTATATTCTACACGACTCTCAGTGGTTCTGTTAATCTTTATTTGTAACAATTGTGTCATTATCTCATTACAAAAACATTGAAACACTGAAAAAAACTTACCCTTTCAGATGGTTTTGCTTTAAAAATAATGTGAAAATTAAATCTTTCCAATTGGCATGCCCCCTTTCCACATGTTTCAGTTGAAATCATGCTGCAGGGTGCTCAGCTGGTAGTCAGGTAAGCATTAGGAGAAACTAAATCATTTTTGTGGAGTTCTTGGTTTGAAGGGGTTACTTTGCCTTGGAATATTCTTGGCAATCCACAAGAACAATTTTGTTAATAATATTTGTGATTTCTAAAGACAGCTGTAGTGCAAACATCAGGTCCTAAAAGAAAAGAGTATTTAAAAAATAAAAAAAATTGTGTGAGATAAATTGTTGGAGCAAGGTAATATTTACCCCCCATATAAGACAGCACTTGTGCTCTGAACAGCCATTTCACTAGTCCTGGAAAATCAAAGACTTCCTCAGTGACGGTTTTGACCCAATGTTTACTGTCGTATGAGACAAATGGCTAATTTAGGTAGATTCCTCATACCCCAAGCTGTCCTGGTTCATATAGTACGTTTTTGTGAATTTTATGTAGGAGACATGGGTGGCTAAAATTTCCCGTCCAAAGTCTCCCTACAGGAAGTGTCTGTTCTTCAGAAAGTGAAGTAGTACAGATTTGCAGCTTGAGATTGAAACAGTTGTACAAGAAGTAAACTTCCAGAGGTTTCAAGGTCATTGCTTAATAAGGATTTATGTTAAAATGTAGAAGTCTCAAACTCTTTATTGAGGAGTTCAGGAGAAAAAAAAATTGCAGTTCTCAAAAAGTCGCAGGTACTTTTTTCCTGTAAATGATATGAATCTCTACCAAATGACTGACTTCTCATACAGATAAGCAGTTGATTTTGTTAACTAGTGTGCATGGTCACTCTGAAGTGCATCAAAGAAAATGTGATTTTTAGATGATTTTGTAAACACACCTAAAAGAAAGAAATTCACTTTGAATATTTAAAGTTTTAACATGAAATCAAGATATGATCGAAGGAGGATTTGGTACTGAACCTTTTAAAAACTTACTCTAGTTTTGGGCTTCAACTTGCAATAGGCATGAAATATATTCTCTTGTGTTTGCTTCTCAAAGCATAGGCTGTAATAACTATATTGAAATTTCATTTATGGGTTCTGTAGAATCCATTAAACAGGGACATGTAACACTTATTCTGAAGTGATGTATTGTTTGCAGGATATGTACAAAATAAACCTAACAGAAGCTGGTTTTTCTTGTTTGATTTTTTTGATACATGCTGTGCTACCTGTGCTTTACTGATGCAGTGAAATTGTGAATGCTATTTTCAGTGTTCTGTGCGGGTTCTTCCATTGTTGCTGTTCAGTTAAACTCTTACAGAAGTACCTGGAGAGAATAGGACAGTAGGGGTAGGAAAAAGGAAAGGAAATGGGGAATTGGACTTGATGATGCTTGTGAGTCCCTTCTAACTTGGAATATTCTGTGCAATAAGAAAGATAAATTTAGAAGCTCAGGAGAACAGAAAAGCTAGTGGAACTGTATGTATTGTGAATATTTAGCGTGCTTTCTCTTAGGCCTAATTTATTATTGTAAGACTTCGGCCAGCAGGTGAATTATTGAAGAGCTAAGAAGGAAATTGCCTCAGGATGATACGCTGTGCCCAGAATCGGGTGATACAGTCCGGGAACAATTCCTGTTGTGCTCTCCAGCAGGATACTGTAGTATTTCTCCCAGGGATTCTCCTGGAATGGGTGATACTGCTACGAGTAGCATGAACTAGAGAAAGAGTTGCACATTTCATGAGCCATTTCAGTGCATCTTTTCAATTTCCTGAACAGAAAGATTTCCTAGCTAGTTGAACCTGTTGTTTTGTCCATGCTGTCTCTGCACTCCGTGTTGAATGACCATTTTATTGTCATCATCCTCACCTGAGTGTACTCTGTTCCCCTATCCTGAACCTTGTTGAAAAGCTGCCACATTTCTCAGTGAACAGAGAATCATCCCCGAAATGTTGTGTTCACCATACTGATGGTCACAACGTTCTTATGTTACTTTTAGTATTATTTCATCAAAAATGCTCGTTTTCAAAAGATTTAACATGAGTGGCAGCCCTGTATTTTAATATTCCACCTAATAAGAAAAGAACTCTAAATTTAGAATGCCTTTTATGGCTACTATGGAAGTCCAATGATTGCATTGTGTCTTGCTTTTTCTTGCCCAGTTCCATCTGTCTCACCTCAGTTTTCATTTGTCTCTCAATTACTTTATTAGAGTCAAAAATACTGATGGTTCGCAACTGCAAAACAGAAATTTGATACTTGCTTCCTGTTAAGCAGAAAATAACTTGACTGTATTCAGAACTTGCTTATTCTTACTGGGCTTTTCTGCTTTTCAAAAATCTTACGAAACTCCAGAGAGAGAAATATTTGGAATATCTTGGCCCACCTTTGTTTGTGAGAGTCAAACTTAAAGTTTGACATCTGATTCTGATTATCTGTTTGTTCTGGTCTGGTATTTTTTTATTGGATTATATTTTATTTTTTGGCAAATGCCCTGGGATGAATTTGTAATGAGCTTTACAAAATAATCTTCTAGAACCTTTCCACGGTGCTTTTTTTATATATGTTTCATTTTCTCTTTAAGTGATTCCTGCTGGAAAAATAAAGTTTCTAGGAGATGTTTCTGCATCATATTCTGTGGCAAAGATCAATGCACAGAAGTAATTTATTTTATCTTCAGTATCTATAATTGATGCTTGATCTTTTAGTAGGACATCTGATTCTTTCATAGTCTTCCTGTGACCGATACACTTAAATACTTTATTTATTGCCTTTACCTAATAGCTTTTAAAATTCTCTTGGTTTTCTGAATAATATGCTCAGGCCAGATTATTATTTTAGAAAGGTTGTAGTGTTATTTAGCTTGCTGTCTCCTGCTGTGTTGTCTTGATCTGAGGGGGAGGAAGAATTCCATACCCTCCTGGATTAGACTACAGTGTTACTGAAATTCTTACATTTTGTATTCTCAGGTCTTCCCCCATGTGTTTAGTTTCCTTCCTTTTTCTTTATTTTCCCCATTTCCTAAGTCATTTGGAAAGCCTTACCAATTCTTGGAAATGGCTGTTGTCTTCCTTGTCACCCCTCTCTTCTCTCGTAACTCAGCTGCATCACACTCATGTTTTGAATCAGCTTCTGTTTTTCTGTAAGAACTGAGTCAAAACTGATTGCTTGATACCCTTTTCTTGCTGTTCCAAGAAGCAGTTATTGCTGCTAGAAACAACAAAATAATAGACTATGAGAATAAAATCCCATTTTCCTCTTTACTGTGTTCTGTGATCTTTTAAGTGGCCACAGTGGAGTAGAATTTTCTGTATTTGCTTGCATCAATCAGGTAGAAAGTTGTCAAGTTACCCACTCTCCTCTGAGTCATTTCTTATTTCATGAGGAAGGTTTTGAAGAATTTTTTCACCTTTAGCAATGTTCAAGTTCCTGTCTACTGAATCATTGCATTTAACTTACTAATCTTTATTATCTTTACACATTAAGTGTATTTCTTGTTATACATGGTGATAAAATGACCCCCCGAAATGTATGTTTTCTTACAGCAATATAGATCGATCTTCCACATTCTATGTTGCAGTTCCTTAAATTCCATTCTTAATATGAACATATTGCATAATATGGCATTTTTCCTAAGCATTGTGCACTGCTCAAGGAGATGAACTGATGAAGTCAGCCTTTCCAGTAAGTGAGTCCTTTGTGTTCCTGGCCAGTTTACGTGTAGCTATGGATACTTCTGGTTTGTTTTTTTCTTTTCATCTTGCTGCCTGACCATGACCATAGGAGAGCTGTAACTCCAATTGCATGAATGATTTGTTGGCTGAGGAGCAGTCAGGGCAGTTTGATGAAGGATCAGTTTCCTGTTGGTTTCTTCTTTCACAGGACAAGATCCTCATTTGGGGAGAATGCCAGTGATGCTTGGATATCGTTTCCCGTGTTTTGCCACTTTAGCACTTCCTTTCCATAACAGTATGTTGGGTTTACAGCTGCTGTATTTGTCTTATGGTGACATGTCACTGAGATAGAGACTAAATAATTCTGTCCTCTGCTCAGCACATAACTCGTTTCTGTCTTAATTCACCTGTAACTACTGCTTGGCTATATGTAGATTCTTTTGGATATACCTACTGCTATGCTTTTACTTTGGAAATTTATGTTTGTGGGTGTGTTATCCAAGTAATTTTTTTTTTAATTACCTTTCTTCACTTTAAATCACTATCTGGTACTTTGAAATTCTAATATAATAATAAACTTGGGTGGGAGGGACATGTATTCTGAATGACAGATGTCTTCATTGTTCTACCACTTTAAAGGAGGTCCATATTTAATTCAAAAAAATATGCTGTCTGGCTATTATGAGTCTCTTGTACTTCCCAAGGAATAATTTAAACTCCAGAGTATTTATTTTTATAATTTAGCACATTTTTCACATTTTCTACTTCTGAATTTGATGTTCTTGCTAATTTCCAGAAATTATGATTCAAATAAATATTTCAGTGTGCTATGAGAACTTAAAAAATACAGTAGGTTGCCTTTATTCATTACGTATGTTACTAACTAAGCTTTATTTTGATCAGTTAAATTGCAGTGGCTTTATTCCCCCGAGTATGTAATTAAATAGAGTAACACCATTTTGAAAGAAAAAGCCTTTTATATTTTTTTCAGATTTCTCAACATTTAAGATAGGATAGAGAAACATTACATTGAAAAGGAAAATACAGAGTATTTAAAATAGAACATTTTATTGTATGTTATGTAGCACCATATTCTGTTTATTATGATACTGGGATCCTCTTTAATTTGCATTTGTATAGCATGTATGTATGAATGCATTTGCTTTTTCAGAGGTCACATGCAGTAAAGCTCTTACTGTATATCCTTTTGTATCTGGCTCCCAGCTCCATCACTGTTAAAAATGTCACCTGGATTTAGTTTCCATTCCTTTCTTTTATTGGAAATGCTTGCCTGTCTTCACAAAATAGTAGACACAACTTAAATAAAAATATTATTTTCAGATTTTTGAAGAGTTCTAGGATGTTGTAAGCTTTAGTATAATAATTTAAAAACTTCCTTAACAATTTGTCCTAAATGGTTTCTGAAAATGCAGAATGCTGGTAGTATGTTTATTTAATTTGATAAGCTTGGGTTTACTGCTGTTTACATGTTGAAAAATTGTCTTCTACAATCTCTATATCTACATATATATTTTTACTGTGTAATTTTCATACTCAATTGCCTTTTATGGGCTAAAAATGTTATTTTCAGGGTTGTTCTGACTTAAGGTTGCACTAGTACAGCAGTGTGTGGCTTCCAGCTTCAGTTCCACGGAGACAGTTCTGTTGTAGTGTTCCGCAGTCCTTACTTCTGGAAAGTTTTTCTAGAGAGTGTGGTATGACTCTACTTTTTTTTTGTTCTTTATAAGGCCCACGGGTAGAATAGATGATCTGTTTGGCTCAGGTTTGTTGGTTTGGTTTGTATTTTGAGAGTGAGTTGTCTCATTGGTTTTGTGTCTGCTAGCCCATTGTTTTCTGTGCTGTGTGGCTGATTATTTCTGCTTTTTGCATCAGCTTTTTTTCCCAGCAGAAGAACTTTGAGTTTTTTAAATTGTTATACACAAAGGGTAATTTTGATCTCTCTGCTGTCTCCAGAACTCAAGTCAAGTCTTCATGTGAAATACTCCTATGGCTCTGAGAAGCAAAAGGAATTGTTTCCTTTGCCAACAAATGAGAGAGATATTAATAATTTTAAAGTTCTTTATGGAAGTTACTATCCCTATTCTCTCTTTTTCCCCACCTCCTTCACTGTTTTCTCCTTTGCTAAAATAATACTAGTCTTAGAACCTGTTAATTTATGTCAACTTCATACTCATGTAGCTGTACCCCATTTTAGTGGTTGCATGTCATATAATTCTAGGTGAGACAATCAAGATTTTAACAAGATGAGAAAAATAATTTCTTTTTATTTAGTGTTTATTTGGAATGATACAAGCACTGAAATTTTAATGGATCTGTCTCCATCACTTAATAATAATGGCTCATATCCTTTTATAATAGGAGATTGTATTTTGAGGCAAATTTGAAACAAAAAGTATGTATCTTAATTTTTATGAGTGTTAAGATTTAAACCAAAATATTATTATAATTGTCCATTTTCCCCATATTGATTATATTTCACAGCACACAAAACGTGGGAGGGTGTTGACCTGCAGTTCACAATATATTTTTATTTCTTTTATCTGGTTTTGAAAGTTTTAGTGCCTTTTATGATCTCTAATGGGTTACAGATTAAATGAGTCTTAAGAAGCATTAAAGACCTGGTTTGATGACTAGTTTAATGCCTCTTCCAAGAACAACGTGTGGAGGTTAGGATTTAGTGAGATATCATTGGAGGATTAACAATTGCTTCTTAAGGCATTCTGAGTTGACAGCTAATGGATAGCTCTTCCCGATAGCTCTTTTATAGTCCACTGCAGCTGGATAAAAATCAATGAGAAAGTGAACTTAAGTTTGTTTATCCATTAATTTTGGTTTTAACAGATGAGTATGGCTGCCGCAGTAACTTGCTTAATAAGTTGTACCCATCTATCATGATCCAGATAACCTTAATTAACACACTGATTAATCCTCAAATTCTTCAGTAGTTCCCTTCTGCACTGCACAATGTGAAGAAAAATGTTTCCAGCATGTCTGAGCAGACAGAACACATGCTCATCAATACCCAGATAGATAGAACCCATTTTTCCTGGTGTTTCCAGCCCTCTCTATGTGCAAAATCAAACTGTGGTTATATTAAAACGTAAAACTGTGGTTAGATTAAATTTTTTACCTATTTCTTTTTTTCCTTTAATTTATTTTTTCTTAATCTGTGCTATGTTTTTGTATTATTTGAGTTAGAAAGATAGTAGTTGTCTTGAACTTTACTGTTAGCTAAGAATTCCAAAGCACATTTCAAATTTCAACAGAAACAGCAAACATGGTATAAAATGGCTTTATTTTTACAAATTCATAAATAGGAGTTAAATACACTATGTAACTGTCATTTTTGTGAGGTAGCTTCAGCGTTCATTTTCAACCTACCAGTATTCCTATAGTTGTAATCTAAGCACTCTGCTTCTTAACTGTCACTGTTATATCTGTTGAATATTGATTGGGGGAAAGTTCTTCCTTTAAAATTTAATGACATGGAATAAGTAAAATCCAATATTTCAGTTCCAATATTTTCACCTTTTATGTATAAAACTCCCAAGTATTAATTAATTAATAAATTTATTTATTTAATGTTACACTTTTAAATTTGAAAAAAAATCCAATTCATTTGTGAAGAGTACAATAAAAATGTCTGGTGGTTTGGTGTTTTTTTTCTCTCTTAGCAGGAGCTATCTATGGAGCTGTTTCTCTGCAGTAGGCAGGATTAAGTAAAAAAAATGAGTAAAATACTTTTAAAAAAACTAAATGTGTATGTCGAGTGAGTAATATTCAAAAGAAAACTACAGGGACAATCATCAAGACACCATTTTTATAAATTCAAGAAATTAATGCATGGGTGAGCTGTTACAGGAAACTACCAAGTAAGCCATTTTACACTACAAAAACAATCCATTATACACTTTCAAAGTTTTGCTCTAAGTAATAATGATCAAGAGCTTTACTTCATAACCAAACAAAAGCCTCTAGACTGCTGTTCTGAAAAGAAACATTTCCTGTCCTGCCATGCCTTTGGTAGGATGCTGCTGTGACACAGCATTAGCAATGCGGCACCTGACAAATTATTGCATAAAGAGAGTTGGAATTTGCAATTATTTTTGTAGATTTTATGGTTCTGTTTCATTTGTGCTTTCATTTGTTTCCTAATACTGACAGTACATTCTCTTTGAAATACACGTATGAACTAGATAGCAAACATAAATTCCTAAGATCTGCGTGAATATTAGAATGTGTATCTTATTAACAAATAGATCTCCCTGGTGGAGAGACCAGGAAAAAAATGCAAACACTGGTTGTCCCTCTCTTTGGTGGTATTTGCCTGAGTAGTTTCTTCTTGGTGTTTCTTCAACTTTTAACAGTACCAGATTGGAAAACTGTTTCTCAGCATCTTAACATGGAAGAGCTGTGTGGTGCTGTCATGCATCCCTGTCTTTTGACTTGTGCAGCCTGGGGGTGCTCCAGGGTTTCCGATGCCTGCAGACATGCCCCAGGCTTCCTGCTGCACCAGCCCGCTCCCAGCATCTAACAGAAGCTAAAATATTTAATATATCATCTGAACATCTCTCTGCTGCTGCCATTTCACCTGTGCCTCTGCTGATGGCAAACACCTTTTAAGAGTATGTTAATGCTAGAAACAGGGTTTTTTTTATTTTTGAAGCAGTTCATTGATTATTCTACTGTTAGTGGTAGAACAAGAATATTTGGCCTTAGCACAAACTAGGCATGATTGCAATCTCAGTTCAAAGGAAATAATAGTTTGGGAAAAGCTACTTTATCCATAACAAATGTGAAACATATCTGGTCCTTCGTTACAGAAGTGGTCTTTAAATTTAGTGCACTATGAGCATCTCAGAGCCCTGCTACCGAAGAGCATGTGATTTAAATAGGACATGGAGGTCTAGTTTCTTAACAGGGGGAGGATGGTTCGTCAGTGATACCATAGCTCAAATGCTTTGACATATTTTTGCCTTCTGGATTAGTGACATTGAATTCAGGCTGTGTATAGCTTTGCTTGCGGAGTTTCTGTGCCTCATCAGTTGAGAATACTCTTGATCTTCTGCACTGGAAATAATTTTTAATAAGCAACCCACTGTTTCCATAGAGCCCTGTTTATTCATTGGTCTTAATGCGGACCTAGCAATATTGAAGGAAAACCTGTGAAATATTTTGAGTATAGGAACAAATTGAAAAACCTACAGAATGCAGGAAATGTGAGCAAACACTTTGTCTTGAGTAGCAATTTCAGTGTAGCTAGGGGAGTTGTCCTCAGTGCGCTGTTTGGTTTCCTCTTGCAGAAGAGGGAACAGCTTAGCCTAGAGGGCTGCAGGAGCTGGGCTGCCAGCCTGTGGACTTGTTATTCTTTCTTGCTTCATTCATTCTATGTTGGAAGAGATTGGTTTTGGGTCGTTAGCCCAGAGAGAGCCAAACTTCCCATCCCTTCAGGTTTTCCATCACTTTGGTATTTCAGTAGGTTCACCATGTCTCCTAAAGAATACTGGTTCTTTAGTTTTGTTACTTTTCTCATTTACCTACTTAATGTCAGTAATATCATCACAATTTAATCTCTTTTCTTTTTGTGGTTATCGACCCTACACTGATCACTTTTAAGATTAACTAATTGTATATGCAAAACATCCCACTTATAACAGGGCTTAATTTCATTATATCCACATGTAAGTCCATCATGACTGCTACCATTATAATGCTCTAATTTGAATTTTTAATAAGGGCTTTGATCCTGAAAATAATTACACGCATTCAATTATAATTGTGTGTTATCAATGTGTATTATGTATTGTATTATTAGGCAGAGAGCTTACTCACATGCAAGTTACTGATGTACAAGAACTTGCATAATTAAATCTGTATTTCATCAACTTTCGGAAACACTATTATTATCATATACACAGTAGTAACGTTTTTCAAGGATACCAAATTTTCTTTTTAGCAGTGATTTGGACCCTTAAGAGTTTTATCCCTAGAAGGGGTAAGTGTGTGTAAATGATTTTGGTGTCACGGCATATGGCATAAGGCATCCCTTTCAACTTAATGTTTGTAAAAGTGACGAATTGTTTCCCAGTATACATGCATGCACACACCTCTTCCTTCATTACTGATGTGCAGCCTCTGCTGACAGAACACACACTTGTATTTTAAGTGTGTGCTAAACAGGATCTAGCAGCTGAGGAATACAGAACCTCAGATAAACCTTCAGAAAACTTAGTTCAATAATACTGTGTTTTTCATCACTGCAAATTAAAAAAGGTCCCTTGAAATATATTAATATACTTGTGCATTTATGAAAATGTGAAGAACAATTACTTTAGTCAAACTTCCCTGTCTAGTTGCTTTTGTTTAGGGTTTTTCTCTCTGTTCAGTGTTTTTTCAATATGGAAAGAAAAATAAGGCTGAAAGAACTCTTTACTAAGAATCCCAAATTCTTTTCAGCTAAAGCATGCACTGGGGGAGTTTCCATGAAGCTTAATTATATGATTATTTCTCAGCTCTCAAAACATGAAAAGCTGTTTCTAATTCATCTCAGTAGTTTGTTCCTGGGGAGCCTTTTTGCCTCAGCCTGCCTTTCAAGTTGGGTGTTATTCCTCATGGACCACAGGATTTTATTCCCCATATCCTGCTTTAGGAGATGAGTGGAATAAGTGTAGCACAGTTCTTCATTCCTAACTGTTTATCCTTTTCGGGAATGAGGAAAGGACTCATGTTGTTACAGTAATAAGATCTATGAAGTCTTTAATTAATGTTTTATACAAAATAAAGTGCAAAATAGAGTACACAGAAGACCCGCATTTTATTGTGCTACTGTTATTTTAGGTCGCTGATCGCTGAACTAAAAGTGATTATGATAATTTTGTTTGATATGTAAAAACACAATGTAGTCAATGTCACAGAGTAAACATGGCATACTTGCCAATTTAATATATAAATTATATATATGTGAATTTGAAAGCAGTTAGGAGAGAATGGTGTGGGAGGTACTAATACTGAAACAAGAATACCAGTGATAATTGGGAACTGTGCAAGTCAGATTCATTAGATGCCAAAGAATACAACTCATTAATTGTGAAAGAGAACTTTGGATTTAAAAAATTTGATTAAAAAGGGAAGTTAATCAACAAGGGAGTAATAAGGATGAACATAAATATATAAAAAAGGAAAAGCTGACAACAGTGCATGTTTGGCAATGGGCAAGTCTCAATGATATCATAATGTAATTAAAAAGGTAAAAATAAGAATAGCTGTAGTTTCTGTCACAAACTATTTGGCAGCAGAGAAATTCTAAAAATGGCACCAGGTCTAATCATAGCTAAGTTTGGTAGAGAACACTGGACAGAAGGTTAAAAATACAATTTTTTAAAATAACTGAGCAGAGAAACTTTGTCATATGGAAATAATAAAATACTCTTAAATAAATACTGTTAAATAATTTGGTACAAAGTTGGAAAATTTTGAACTGCTTACACCAAAAAGAGTATTCCATCTCTGGAATGGGAGCTTTCTGTATGATTAGTGTGGATTTTTAATCAATTTTTCATCAATTGAGGTATTCTTCATAGGTTCAAAAAGTGTTACGATGACTACTAATATTAAAAAACTATAAATGTGATGATTAAAGTAAGTGCAGGTGAGGTAAAGTCACAGCTGTCCTGGACAAAATCATGATAAAGCTGAAAGCTGTTGGTTAACTGTGGTGATCTGATTGTAGTAGTGAAGAGGAAGTCTTGTCTGATTTGTAATATTCTGTGAGAATCTCAAGTCCAGCTGATGTATGTCTTTGCCTTTGCATTATCCTCTTAATTTCATCATATGGCTTTGCAGAAAAAGAGACACACTGCTTTTGAGTGAACAAGTGCTGTATGAAGTCAGTGTGTGTATATATAATGAAAATCATGTTTAATAGACCAAAAAATAAAAACCAGAACAATTGATTTCTAGAAAGGTCTTGGTGGAACAGTCTCAGCATGGTGTTTGCTCTTGTGTGTGAAAGAAAGTGCAGCTCTTTGTATCTAAGGCGAAGATTAGAGATGTTCAGATGAATGTTCTCTTGGCGTGCTTGAATTCTTCTCACGTACAGATACCCTCCAGGTTTGTATCTTGACTCTTTGCACATTTTCAGTTCTGATCCCACTCAGCCCTACTCAGCTAATGAGGTTTAAGATCGTTGCCTGGAGTGGAAAGACTATATGGCACATTGGAATTCACAGTAATGTTGTTCGACACTTCACGGAATCACAGAATCACAGAGTTAGGGTTGGAAAAAAACATAGAGATTGAGTCCAACCTATCACCTATTGCCAACCTATTACCAAGGCACCATGCAGTTATTTAGATCATGCCACTAAGTGCATCATCCAGCCTTTTCTTGAGTGGAAGTAGAACTGAAGGAGTTGCCAAATATGCTCTGCTTTACCATTAGTATTTTAAATAAGTATTGAAGATGCATGCATCTCTTTTTCGTCTTCATTACTCTGTCACTGTGTGAGGTATCAAATAAAGAGGAATATTTTTTTCAGGAATCATTTTTCTGCATATTGCACTACATTCTTTTGCAGGTAACTAACAGCTAAAGATTGTTATTGTGCTTAGTGTTAAGTTGAATTTTTTTAGGGAAAACCCTACTCAAAAATTTTACGCCACTTCTCCCCTATCTTGATGCAGTGTGTGTGACAAATTATATAAAAAAGGATAACTTCTAGAGTAAAACCGTACTGATGTATAATTACTCTAAACTGTGTTGGCACTTTTAAAATGCACTTTGTGTATTTAAATTAATGTCTACTAAGGAGGCATTAACTCTTTACATACAATCCATTATCTGTATTTCTGCTGCTTCCTACCACTAGAACAAATATCTTATCACTGGTATTGCTGATTATTTTTAATTTTGATTTTTGTTTTTAAATGACATGCCCCAAATCAAGTCCATACCCTTTACAGTGAAAGGAAATACATTTCACCTGTGCAACATCCATCCATCCATCCATCCATCCATCCATCCATCCATCCATCCATCCATCCATCCATCCATCCATCCTTCCCTCCTTTAGTTCTTTATTATCTCCAAAGTGTTTTTGCACTGATACAGAAGAAACATGTTATGCCCTGCTCTAAGCAGAACCTTCAGTTTCCCTACATAGTGATCCATCACTCTGAAAATTATCTAACAGAAGTAGGGAGTGTGGTGGTTCAGCTGGAAATGTCATCTGTGTGCAGTTGATATGTCAGTTCCTTTCAGTTGTACCTCAGGAGTACAGATAAGAGCAAGATGCTCCTTTATTGAACACAGTGCTTGGTTCTCCTCGTGGCAATATGGGGCATTCTTCTGTGCATTAGGAGACTGTGCAGTTTTAGACAAGACAGTGGAACAGCATTGTATGTACCCAACACAGGATTATATAAATCAGTAGTAATTTAAATGGCTCTGCAGTCTTCCTATGTAGAATATTCAGAAGGAAATACAGATAACTGGAACTTCCTCATTGTATGACTTATTTACAGTGTTGAGTGTGCATCTGACTGATACATAGACTTGTTTGCCATGTTGGTCGAATTTCACAGGGCTTGTTTGTCGGTAATAGTGCTGAGCATGCCAAGTTGGAATGAACAGTTGAGATGTTGCAGCTTACCAGAATGAATCATTTATTAGTTAGCACCTGAAAATTAGCAGTCTCGGGGGAAATGTTAAAGAATAATAATTTTCATGTAATTAACAGAAAACGCTGCAGACCCTGTCACTTTCTAGTTGCCAGGGCAAGTGGAGCAGGGTGTGGTGCTGTTGAACATTGCAGCTCTGAGTAATGGGGGTTAATAGTAGATTACTGATTTAAACCTGACTTTTAAGTGCCTGTTTGGATTCGATTCGCTCAATAGAACTTGTGCTTCAAATACCACTACTGGAACTCAGGGCGCAGACTCCTGTCCTGATGTGTCAAGAGCGACTCTTTGGTGGGAGATGTGCCTCCCCTGTGTCAGCCCTACCTTGTTCTAATTGGAGTGAGTGTTGTTGAACAAGAATAGTGAAGTGTGTGAATCTGGCCCAACACTTTGATGACTTTGTCCCCATGCTTTTAGTTTGTTTTTTATACCAAGTATTCTTTAATACTTGGAGCTGGGTGTCTCACATAGTAGAATGACCTTGCTCAGGACTTTTTTGAAATACTTCTCTAGAGTAGAAGTAAAGGAAGCAGAAGCTTCACAGAGAGAGTGATTGCATATTGGAATGGGCTGCCCAGGATGGTGGTGGAGTCACTGTCCCTGGAGGTGTTTAAGAGAAGGCTCGATGAGGAGCTTAGTGACATGGTCTAGCTGGGGGGTGTAGGGCTGGATGATCCTGGGTCCCTTCCGGCTTGGAGTGGCCTGCTAGACTGTGAGGGAACTAGGTTTGTGTTACTGCTCTGGGATGTGCTTTTGGTCTCTGTACGGGTGTTAGATGGTGAGTTGGACTAGATGATCCTTGTGGGTCCCTTCCAACTCATAATATTCTGTGTGTGATTTGTGACTGGCAAGAGACATCAGAGATATATGTAGTAGGAAATATTCTCCATATCTCCATGTCCTGCACGAGAGTGACATAGAAATTCATCCTGTAGTTCTTTCGTACTGAATCAGAATATATAATTTTACAAGCCATGCTATAAAAGTTTTCCAAAGACAGCCAAATCATTTAGCCCATAAATCCTAGTAGCTTTTGGGGAAATCTGTATTTTTAACTGCAAAAAACATTTTGGTGTCATTCAGGCTCTGACTGCAAAGTCAGTGAAGTTGCTTTTGGCCATATTACCTGTAATCTTGAGTTAAAGAATTCATGTACATATACAGAAATTTGCCCCCTCAATCTCCTAAAAGCCTGGGTTTGTGTCATGTTTAAAAGATTACACTCTTACGAAGTTCAGTGGAATCCATCCCTGAGGTGTTTATTTTTGTTTTATGCAATTGAGAATGGGTGGATATCTTTAATAAAATCACAGAGCAATTTTATTTAATATTGACACATTTTAATCATGCAATAATCAAATTCTTCTGCCATTATTTAAAGAGTACTGCTAGTGTTTTCATTCTTGCAGTTACCTTCCGTTTTTCCTGTATTTTTGAAAAGCCTTTTTCTAATGTTAATTTTTAGCTTTTAATCTGTTTCTTTGAGTGGTAAATTACTCCTATTCCTTACTAATCCCAAAAGTTTAGGGGAACTTTTTTCTTTTTCTTTCTTTTTTCCTCCAGGCTATCTGGTAATCAAGTTTCTGGGCAGCCTGATCTAATTAAACCTGTTTTGGGCAGGGTCTTGGGCGAGATGATGTCCAGGGAAGTTGTTTCTATTTGGGACCAATTTTTTAATTGTATAGGAAATGTTGATTCCATAATGTAGTGAACCCTTTTATGGACTTGTAGCCATAAGGGAGGATTGTGAATATGATTTGTGAATGGCTGCTCTAGGTCATTGTTGCAGGGTTAGTAGGGACAGGAATTCTCAACATAGGCACAAATCAATATCTCCAAGGTGCTTGAGGAAAACTTTCTTTTTAATTTTTTTGTTTGTTTGATTTTGGTTTGGGTTTATTTTTTTGGCAGCTTATTGGCATGTATATTTATTTTGAGTTTGCTTTAGCAGTAATCTTATCTCTATGAGTGATTGCAAGTGTAAAAATACACAGCTTGCTGAAGTAATTAACAGTATGAAGTGGTTTGTAATTTCAAATAAGTATAATATTTATTTTCAATTACTCCTTTAAGACATCACACATTTCTGGTAAGTTGTAATGGATCTTTTATACCAGTTCTTAAGCATGAGAGGGAAAACAGTTTTCCCTGCCACTCAGTGTGTTTCATTGTGACCTGGAAATGAAATACTGTAATCCCTCGAATATCATGGGGGGGTCGTTTCCAGAAAGATGCCGTGATCATGAAGTAGCAGTAAATAGAGTAAATGCAATAAATATGGTAAATATGGTAAAGCTGTGGAAAGAAACCCTGGAATGTATTGAAGCTGTGAATAGTGAACTACGAAGCAGCGAGGGTTTGCTGTGTATATACATGTGAGTGTGCATATATATGACAAGAATATAATAATACTGTTTTCAAGTAGTATTTTACCTACTGAAAGAAGTACATTAATATTATCCTTTCGATAGGTATTTTTTTGCCTGTACTTTATCTCATTGGCCATCAAACCAAAATCCTCAGTAAGTCATTTGTGTTTCTTAATAGTTCCCCATGTTGTCTTGTCATGCAGAATTGTTCTAAATTCTGGAATGTTTTCTAAACTGGAAAGTGTAAAATCGGAAGAGGAAGATTTTTTTCTTCTAACCTGACTTCCTTTGCAAAGTCAGAACTCTACACATAGTTGACTTTGGCCAAATACATTCCTATATATCCAAAGCAACTCCTGTTTTATCTTGCAGTGATCTTGAACATAAATTCAAGAACATAAACTCCTTGAACATAAATTCCTCTGCTTTGTAAAAGGAGGGCTGAATTTAGGCGCTGTTAAAACAGAGATCAAAGTCAACTGGCCTTGTTGTTTCTATGACACTGTTTTCATTTCAGCAATGAGAAGATATGCTCCTTGAAAAAGAGAAAATTTTCTTCAGCTCATTGTCCTCCATCTAGGTTGGGGCCATCTCCCTTCTGCCAGATATATATCTATTTAAACCACTGAATCAGATTCTAGTATTTTACAATAAACGACATATGCATTCACCATTCTCACGTTCACCATAGGTGCAGTATTTTTGTTTTGCCTGAAACCTCTTTTTTTTTTTTTTATTCCCTGATACATAAATATTTCATGAGCTTACATGATTGTTACTTAATTTTATTATTAGACTTCTTTCATCAGCTGGAAGTATAACATTCAAGTCTTCGTGCAAAAAGCCATTTATTCAGTGTTCACCATTCATCTTGGATTAAATTTTCATGTATATGTAATGTATAAATGTGATTTCATCCTTAGTGTTGGTACTTTCATCTTATTCCTTGCTGAAGTATTTTTTTGTTATTTCAAACAACATTTAAAATAAATGGCAAAGTGTTGAGTTATTCAAAGAGAGCAATAAGAAATACAGTAATTCCATGAATATTGCAGGGGATCAGTTCCAGAAAGATGCCATGATAAGCAAAATCCGCGCAGTAGTGGTAAATATGGTAAAGCCGTGTTGTGGGTTAGATTTAATTTTTTGATAACTACCATGCCATTATCAAACTCTGAGGAAGAGATCAGTGAAACCAGCTAAACAAAAAGCACAATTCCTCCACAAGGGTCTGGGTGGAGGACTCCTTTTGTGGTTTGGCTGGAGACCTAATGGCTCTTGATNAGTAGTTTGAAACTGCTGTTAAGATTTGCGAAGTCTTTGAAAAAGAGGGTTCTAATTTTTAGCTAAACATATTAAATACAGAAAAATATTGTATTTAAGAGATCAAGCCATAAAAAATTAGTTTCATATGGAAATTAGTTGTGCAAATCTGAAATGTCAAAAATGACAGGTTTTAGATGTCTGAATAAATACGAAGGAAAACCTTTGCAGTAAAGAGTCGTTTCCATCATCCAGTAGGTGAAATGAAGAAAGGCAGATGGATATCGCTATAAACTAGTAGAAAGGAGTAATTATCAAATTAGGCACAGGTCAGCATTAGCAACCGAGAGCATTGGAGGACAGATACTAAACCACCCTGCCCAGCAATTTCTGTTTCTTTTTGTCTTTGAGTTCGGAATGAAGAGCGATATTGGGGAGACCTTATGTTGCTACTTTCTACTCTGTGGCCATGCAGCAGGCTGCATGAGCAGTAGCACTAAGATAATATTTGTGTGAGAAACAGTGACTAGAAATTTCCTAAACTAGAGGTGTGATATGTATCTGTTTATCTGCTGAAAGCTTAGACAATAAACATATGGAGTTGTACTGGGTGTATTTGTTATAAAATTAGAAGCTTTTCTGTTTAATCCCTTTAAAAAGGCAACTAAGAACCATAAAATGTTAATCTCATGAGACCCTATGCACTGTTTCAATTCATGGAACCTCTTCAAAAGGTCTCCCTCATTTTCTGGCCCTCCAGAGGCTCCTGTTGAGCACAGGTGAAATAACTGATGGAAGAGACAAACTCCAGCTCTTGTGACCCAGGAATCAGGTATGATTTATATGAGAAGCACCACATACCATGAAAGGAATAGCTGTCCCCCTTATCTGGGGGACAACAGGGTCATCCTGGTCATCAACCACACTGAAATGAGGGAGTGTGTGTGATGGCACGTGATGAGACAGACTGGTCGTTCTACCATGTGGCTCACTGCTGGGCACCCTGCCCATTTTGCCTAGTTCAGCCACGGCCTGGCAGCATCACCTCGCTTTCTCTTCGTGTCCTTGAGACAACCTGTAGAAACTGCAAATTTCAAGATTCATCTTAGCTCTGAAGCGAGGAAGGGACATTTGCATTTGTGTGTCTATTAAGCAGAAGAATTTAAACTTCTGGGAGACTTGCTAGACATATGGCAAAGTTCTCCCCTGAAGCTGTTTAAACTCATAATATGACTACTCTCGGAAAAATTGCTGTTACTTGGGCATGTGCGTAATGGTTTTTGAAGATGTATTATAAGGTAGAGCTCTCCCCTACACTGGAGAGTTAAAATGAATTCATAAAATTGAGTCTTATAAATATTCACTATTTTGACTGGCTAGATATTTCACCTGTTTCCTGCAGGTTGTAAACAGGAGAGAACAGGAATTGCCAACAAATCAAATTACAGAACATTGAAAATGTCATACTGGTAGTGTTCATTACGCTCATTCACAGAATATATGAGTCATTAAAATTCTGATATTGCTTCAGAAAGATAGAGTTTGTAATGAGAATGAAAAAAAGCCATTACTTGCATTTCTCTTTCTGGCAATGATTGTTGGGAAAATTAAGGATAATACCAAAATGATTACCTGTTGATCATGCAATCTTAGGTTTTCAACCCTAAATGCCCTGCCTAACTGAAGTGGTAGAACAGCAGACTCAAAAGGTGCAGTGAGAAATTTCTACATTTTTTTGAATTACAAGCAGAAGGGTTTCTCATTTTGTTCCTAATTTTCTCATGGTTTCAAGTCTTTTGAAGCTTCTTTTTTCTTAGAATGAAGTGATTTTTCTTTTTANGTGTGGGGGTGAAATGTTCTTCTGGGGGGGGGTTGTTGTTCTTTCCTCCTTGTTACCATTGAGTTACTGTTTNGTGATTATACTAGCATAGATAATGTTTTGCTGGGTGCTCTTGTTTGTTGCAAACACAGTTTATCCAAATCAGAAAATCAGATGGAATTCATCTGACTTATTTATTTACTGATCAGTGTAGACCAACAGCACAAGTAATTAACAACAGACTGTTGCCTTAACCACTCGTGTTAATGATGCTCATATTCCCATGTCAGTTATGAATGCAGTCTGCTCTCCTGGGTCTCTCTGCACATCAGTGATCCCTTTGTGTCTCTCTTTCAAGTGCTGCTTGGAGCAATGTAACTGCTACTTTACCTGTTTCTATTGAGGAGGCAAGTTTGTACCAAAATAGAAGAAATGACAGTTTCTGGCCTTGTCTGTGGCTGTCCCTGAGCTATTTCGTCCCTCGCACACCTTATGCAACTTTGCAGCATCAGCCAGTCTCTGCAAGGGGTGCATCAGAACCAGCACATTTGTGCAGCTTTTGAGTCTACGATGTTTTAACTGCTTCTGAGGGGTCTGTTCTTGGCCACTTTCTTGTTCCTTCCCAGGTTTCTCATGTGCCAGTGCACCTCTCCACCTCCAGTTTAACTTCACATCCTTTTTACACATTTGTCTGTCTTCAACAGTCTAAAATCCTGGTGTCAGAACTCGGAATGTTTCCTAAGTCTCAGTGGGGGAGAGATACAAGAACATTAGCTACTTTTATGGTTTTCTGGAGTGGTCTATTAATTTTCAAGGATTGTCAACATATAACAAACAATTGAACTGTTGTGTTTCTGTTGTGTGGGGAAATCTTTACTTGAAACAATCAACTTTTTGCCATATTGTATATGACCCCTGTTATACCAGGTTGTTCTGTGTGCAGTACACCTAGTTTAGTGTTTGAAAACATGCAATTCTTTTAATTCTCTCAAGATGGTATTCTGTTCAGAATTCAGCTGTAGATTGTTACAACAATGCTTAAACTAACAACTTAAAATCGCATCGTAGGTACTTTGAGGGCCAGGAGAGCCTCTTATTTACAAACACTAAAGGAATGATGGCCACTCTGCAAGACTCCTGCCTCTACAGTAAACAACTACTGGGTAGTGAAAAAAATCCTTTCCACATAAAATCAATGAAACAGATAGTAAAATGAAAGCTAATTGCCACCACAATTTGGTTTGTGATTGATTTTAACTAAGTGTGTAGAACAGAAATGAATTATGTTTAAATAAAAATACAATGTAAGAGGTTTTTCTCATTTACTGGGTTTCCAGTCTTGATAATTTGATGCATCAGGTATCCAATTCTAATATAATTTTGGTTTTTAGTCCAGAATTGCAGGAAATGTTTGTATCCAACTTTTTAAGATAGCCTTTTATTCAAGCAAATCAAAGCATAAACGTTAGAGATGATCTCTGGGCATTTTTAAAGTGGGAAAATAAAATGTGACTGCTTACACAAAATTGTATTTGTAGATGGGATGAACACAAAATGGAATATATTCACTGGAGGCAAAGAATGTTTGTGTTTACTGATCTGAAGTTTACTGACAAATTGTAAAGGTTACATTTCAGTTGATCCTTAGCAATTTTGTAAAATGAAGACNAAATGATTACCTGTTGATCATGCAATCTTAGGTTTTCAACCCTAAATGCCCTGCCTAACTGAAGTGGTAGAACAGCAGACTCAAAAGGTGCAGTGAGAAATTTCTACATTTTTTTGAATTACAAGCAGAAGGGTTTCTCATTTTGTTCCTAATTTTCTCATGGTTTCAAGTCTTTTGAAGCTTCTTTTTTCTTAGAATGAAGTGATTTTTCTTTTTAAGAAAAATATATTTTGAAATGTCTTAAATGCAAGGTAGATTTTTTTAAAATTTGTGATTATACTAGCATAGATAATGTTTTGCTGGGTGCTCTTGTTTGTTGCAAACACAGTTTATCCAAATCAGAAAATCAGATGGAATTCATCTGACTTATTTATTTACTGATCAGTGTAGACCAACAGCACAAGTAATTAACAACAGACTGTTGCCTTAACCACTCGTGTTAATGATGCTCATATTCCCATGTCAGTTATGAATGCAGTCTGCTCTCCTGGGTCTCTCTGCACATCAGTGATCCCTTTGTGTCTCTCTTTCAAGTGCTGCTTGGAGCAATGTAACTGCTACTTTACCTGTTTCTATTGAGGAGGCAAGTTTGTACCAAAATAGAAGAAATGACAGTTTCTGGCCTTGTCTGTGGCTGTCCCTGAGCTATTTCGTCCCTCGCACACCTTATGCAACTTTGCAGCATCAGCCAGTCTCTGCAAGGGGTGCATCAGAACCAGCACATTTGTGCGGCTTTTGAGTCTACGATGTTTTAACCTCTTCTGAGGGGTCTGTTCTTGGGCACTTTCTTGTTCCTTCCCAGGTTTCTCATGTGCCAGTGCACCTCTCCACCTCCAGTTTAACTTCACATCCTTTTTACACATTTGTCTGTCTTCAACAGTCTAAAATCCTGGTGTCAGAACTCGGAATGTTTCCTAAGTCTCAGTGGGGGAGAGATACAAGAACATTAGCTACTTTTATGGTTTTCTGGAGTGGTCTATTAATTTTGAAGGATTGTCAACATATAACAAACAATTGAACTGTTGTGTTTCTGTTGTGTGGGGAAATCTTTACTTGAAACAATCAACTTTTTGCCATATTGTATATGACCCCTGTTATACCAGGTTGTTCTGTGTGCAGTACACCTAGTTTAGTGTTTGAAAACATGCAATTCTTTTAATTCTCTCAAGATGGTATTCTGTTCAGAATTCAGCTGTAGATTGTTACAACAATGCTTAAACTAACAACTTAAAATCGCATCGTAGGTACTTTGAGGGCCAGGAGAGCCTCTTATTTACAAACACTAAAGGAATGATGGCCACTCTGCAAGACTCCTGCCTCTACAGTAAACAACTACTGGGTAGTGAAAAAAATCCTTTCCACATAAAATCAATGAAACAGATAGTAAAATGAAAGCTAATTGCCACCACAATTTGGTTTGTGATTGATTTTAACTAAGTGTGTAGAACAGAAATGAATTATGTTTAAATAAAAATACAATGTAAGAGGTTTTTCTCATTTACTGGGTTTCCAGTCTTGATAATTTGATGCATCAGGTATCCAATTCTAATATAATTTTGGTTTTTAGTCCAGAATTGCAGGAAATGTTTGTATCCAACTTTTTAAGATAGCCTTTTATTCAAGCAAATCAAAGCATAAACGTTAGAGATGATCTCTGGGCATTTTTAAAGTGGGAAAATAAAATGTGACTGCTTACACAAAATTGTATTTGTAGATGGGATGAACACAAAATGGAATATATTCACTGGAGGCAAAGAATGTTTGTGTTTACTGATCTGAAGTTTACTGACAAATTGTAAAGGTTACATTTCAGTTGATCCTTAGCAATTTTGTAAAATGAAGACTTTTCTATTTAATGGTTTTTGCTTTTCTTTTTCATTGAGGGAATGAAATTATTACTATACTATGTCTGAAAAAATAGAGATTTGTTTGAAAAATGTTCCTGTGTAGATGAATAGGAGGGGAAAAATGCAGTTTTGTACAGTGCATTCCTAAGTACAATGGGATACAATCAGTTTAAACCTGGCACAACTTTAAAGCAACTAAATTCAGTCACTGTAGAACTTATTGTTTACTGTCTTTTCATGTCAGATTTCTACAGTTTTGTCAGAATAAATGTGTTGTGTAGTGTAACCTTCATAACCCGAGAACCCAGAAGAAATAGGACCATTTCAGCAGGATAGGGATAACAGCACAGAGACATGATGATAGTTTGTCTTTCTGGTCACTGACCGTGCTGATGGCTGGACACACCAGCAGGAAGTGGCATGAGCCACTTCTGCTTTGGGGGAGAGCATTTAGAAGCCACCATGTATAAGCGTACCTTTAAATTACATGTAGAATTATTACTTATTTCATGATTCCAAGAGAGAGGAATTTGGATATTGGTCTGGAGAGCCCTACATTTCAAGAAAATTATGATTTTTCTTTACACTTAATGATTTACTTAGATACAGAACAACATGCTGTTGGTTCGGGTTGTATTTGTATGTGACAAAGTGCCTGTAAACATGTAAGTGTGAGATGTTCAGAGTTGGACTGCATCAAACTCTGGGGAAGGGGAACAAAGCAGGACAAGGGACTAGAAATGCTAACTGAAGTATGATGAATATGTGATGACTGTAGTTCATTTTTTCTCCTCTCTGTCTAAAAGTTGAGGTGAATTATTGTATAGCCTCTCCTAGGTCTTTTCATTGACAAGAAAGAAAGCTCAGAAGACTAGTTTAGATGCCAATGTGTACAGTCAGTGTTGGTTGGAGGAATCCCATGTCTCTTTTCTATTAAAAATGTTAGTTCCAACTCAGAAGCAAGTCCTCAGTGTGTGAGGCAAACACATTAAGTAGTGTCAGGTAACTGAAAGATGAGGGATGAGGCAGAGGGATGTTTTGCATTTGGGATGTTCTCAAACTGTCTGTCCTGGCAGTTTAAATGATTTCAATTTTGGTTTTTTTGTTTGGCTGGGGTTTTTTTATATTTTAAAATTAATTTCTGTTTATTGGTGTTCGTTCACTACACGTATCAGAAAGCACTTATAAATTTACCAGCAAACATATTCATTATTTCAGAAGATAATGGAAAATCCATCAGCTAGCTTTGTCAGGAATTTCAGCCTATTGTGGTGAAGTATTGAAGTCTGTAAGTATTGAGTATAAGATTGGATGTATTGTAAGTATAAGATTGGATGCATTGTAAGTATTGAGTATAAGATTGGATATAAGTATCATTCAAGTTAGTCGTTGAAATTGGCTTTTACTGTCCAAGAGTCACCCATTTTGTCATCAACAATATCCTGGAGTAGATGAGAATCAAAAATTTTAAAAAAGGTAAGAGATAAAGCATAAAAAAAAAAGTCTGTCTGCTATATGTAGTGTTTTAGTTACTTGCTTTCTTTTAATAGGGTGTTAATCCTACCAAATTCACTGGATTATGTGTGCTGGATTATGTTCCTGGATACATTTTTTTAATCTGATAAGAATCTAATCAATTCTTGATTTGTGGTAGCAGAAGTAGAATTTCAGTGATTTTTCCAATGTCTTTTGGCTTCTTATGAAACATTTAACACACCTTTGCTATTTATTGTTTTGTTAATGCTTTCATTTATGGGCCTCTGGGTTATTATATAAAAGAAGGCTTCAGTTTCCTCATTGCAGTCATTAATGCTGCAAGATAGAAATGCTGACATTCAAACCTTTCTCATTTTCAAAGGTATCTTCAGGCCTTCTGGGGTAAATATGCATCATATCCTTGACTGAAGCCTTTCCATGTAAAAGTATCCCATTTCAGAGTAAGTTTCAGATGTGACAAACAATAATCCTTTTGAATATTCTGCCTTTGTCGTCGTAGATTGCCTGAGCGAATATGTTCACTCGTCTTCTGTGACCCTGGCTGTTACTCCTTTTGGCTTTGATTCCAAGTTTTGAAATGGGGTTTTGACCTATTTGGTTTTGTCTTTTTGCCTTCAAACAAAAAGGGGAAATGTCTAGATTACTAGAAACTGTTCGGGTTTTTCTGGGCTGAAGGTGGTTGTCAGAGATGAATTCTAGGGGCATAAAACAACACTTGTCTTTTAAAGAACAGTCTTGCAATTTGTCCACCTCTTGGTACGTATTCTCTGCTTATATACAAAGACAAAAAGACCCAAAAAAATTAATTGCAGCGAAGAGTCCCATAAAAAATAAAAGCACCAGAAAGATCTAATCCACAACCAAATTAAAAAATTTCCCTAGCCTTTACTGTCAAGCAGTGTGGTTTTTTTCCTGGAAGTTGAGTATATGTTTACTTTCAAAAATATTTTGTTTCTGCCGTCATTCTTGAGCTACGTATTAGATCTATTATTAATACCATCTGTAAAATGCCAATTTTTCTGTTATATTCCTTCATTTTCTTCAAGCAAGATGATTGCATTTTGTCATCCTGTGCTTCCTTTTAGATGGATGTTTGAGAACAAGTTTCAGAGCATGACTTCAGGAGACTACATTTTGGTTCAGACCCTTACATAGCCCCCTGGAGAGTATTCTGCCTTTGCTGCTGTCCAGTTTCTGTCCCATTTTATGGTGACCCTTGAAAACTAATTAAGAGCTCTATGCTATTTTATTGCTTGAAGCTTTTTGTGCTTTTACAATATAAGTGAGTATGTGAATAGTTTCTTTTGGGTTCTTGTTACATAACTTTTTTTTAAAAAAAACTCTTTATTTTACAATGGAATTGGGTAGGAATAGTCCCATGGAAATACATTTAGGTGTTATGATAAGGCAGCCCTTAAAGCAATCCAAGCAGTTTTCCTAGGCTTAGACTCACTTAACATCTATTTTATTTTCTGCTCATGAAAGGACTTGTGTTCAAAACTGCCATGTTAGTTGAAAGCTGGAGATAGAAGAAAACAGATTACTCATAGCTGGTGCAAGGCCACATGATGGGTGACTTTATTTTTAGAGTAGGCTAGCGCAATCTAATCCTGCGATGTTGCTTGGGAGAAGGATGCTTTGCTTTGAGCAGTTACTATGTAGGTTACATCCCTACATTATTAATGGTGTAACTGGAATGAAAATCTAACAAGTTTAGTATTTATAAAAACCTCTTATGTGAAGGTGCCTTACTGCCCTAAATGAAGAATACTTGGTCTTGGTTGATTTCCATAGACAGATGTAGTTTCATGCTGTGTTCCCATTCAAGCAGAAGAGTCTGTACTGTCTGATATCAACAGTCCAAAGGGAGCAGTATGATGCAAGGCACTCATAAGGACTGAGCTCTTAGTAAAATATTTCAGTCATAACCTTTCAGTTGAAAATCTTTGCTGCTCATAGGAGGTTAATTGCCATTATTTGTCCAACATATCTGCTACTTCTAGCAGATATTCCATTTCAGTACAGTTTACCTCTGTTTCTCTAATAAACAAAGGGAGTGTCATTAACTTCTCAGTTATCCAATATGTATCATAATTTTCAGCCATTTGTTTTCCCTTGTATTTTCCCGTAATACGTGGATAGTGAGGAATAATTTTCAAAAGCATCTGAGGTAGTAGTGTGTTACTGACCTTGACAAACTATTAAGTGTAATCAGTACATTTATTTAAGGTCATGGATTTAGCCCAAAAGGCTCAAGTCATGTGAAGAAAAGCAAGCTCAGGTGTATCATAGTCCTATGGAAATACGTTTTCAAGAAGTAATTGAATAATGGAAATATCTGTTGAAATCAGAACACATTACTTTGAGATATAATATTTTTTCAGAAGTTAATTGAAAGGAAATGGCCCACCTTTATTTCGTTTAATAGAACATTCAGCTGTATTATTTCTATTTCAGCAGTATAACTTTATAAATTAAATTTTGTAGGTTAGACTATTTTTAAAACTGCAAGAAAGAACTGAAAAAACGTCACCTTTTCTTGAAATTATTTTCATTTTTAGTTAAGCATGATGCTGGAGAACCTGTAAAGGATGTATGTAATTCTTTAAAGCTCATGTGTTTCATAGGTTTTCTCATAATGCTTTTTGTGCTATCAAAATTCAAGTCACATGACTTTAATACAGTTCTCTGGCTTATTCTGTTATGTATTAGGCAGATTCAAAACTGAAACAATATCTAACTATGTACGTGTATGATGGAATCTCTCACTAAATAAGTCAATCCCACCTACTGTAGGAACATGGATGTCAATTTCCTGTGTTTCACAAAAAGTTTTAAAGATACACATTATGTAACAATTAAGAAAGCTTGAAGTAGACTGCACAGGATTGTTAAAGTACATATCTTTTTTTATTTTATTTTTTCCCCCAACAAGTGTAGGATTGTCTCCCTTTGCTTTTCTGCTATAGGAGATGAATGCATACGGTTCCATAACTGAAAGTACTGTCAGCCTATATGAGAGCAAAGAAAGCCAAACTCACCTGGACTCTCCATAAGGAGTAACCAGAATGGGTACCAGTGATTTCCCAGAGTTCAGTGAGGTGCAAAGAGGCAGAAAGTGGTGATGTGGCTCATCTTTGAGCTGAAGATCAGCTGCTGGAAAAATCATAGATTCACAGTTATGTGCATTTTACAGATTCACAGAATATTTTGAGTTGGAAGGGATCCACAAGGATCATCGAGTCCAACTTTTAAACGGCACCACTGCCTCCCTGGCGGGAATCGAACCCCCGGTCTTCCACATGAGAGGTGGGGACATGTCCCAGTGAGTTGAAAGTCACTGTAATATTCTCCCAGGTCACCGGATGTTCACAGACATATACATCTATGATATGACATACATGATGCTGTGTGGTATATGAAAAAAATGTGGATTTTTTCCCCCCCCCAGATTTGTATGTCTTTGAAATAATACTTTTTTTTCAATAGCTTATAAGTTTACTTTCTTATAGTCTTAGGAACAGTTACTGCATAATTCTCTCTAAGACACATTTCCAGCAAAAAGTGTCCAGTCAGTAAGTTATACATATAAAAGCTTGCAGGATTTCCTTTCCCTTGTTCCCTTTTCTGTAAATCCTTAGTATTTAGCAGCTTAGATGACATATTTTTTCTCTTTTTTGGTCTTCTGTTTTTACTCTTACATCCTTAATTGATACCATCTTGCTATGTGCTTTTTCAAAAGAAATGTCTCCTGCTTCCATTGAGTCTATGTGCCAAGAAAAATCTGTCTGAATGAAAAATAATTAAAATGGCATAGTGAGTTAGCCTGTTAGGCTGCATAAATTGGCTTTCATTTCCTAAACTATTTTGAGTGACAGTAAGTGTTTCACTTGAATTTCAGGGCTCTGATGAGTCACCTTTTATGTAGGCATTATGATGGCACTGTTGATGCCTCACTATGACAGTCTTAATATAGCTGTAATTATGCTGAAAGTACTCAATAAGTAAAATCATTGTATTAATCTGTATGTTTCCTTTCCAGGCTCCCACAGAAACATTTAACTCCCTTCTTTCTCATGTTCACTTTATTCTTACACCACACTTTTGCAGGGAGAAGGGGAGTGGAAGTATCAGATGGAGCCCGTTCAGAAATCCTGATTCATTCTCAGTAGCTTCTCCTTGCCTTCATGTTTTCATTTTCCTTAAAGGAATTTCAGTAATTTAGGTAGAGCACCCATTGTATGGCCATGGAACTCGTGCCTGTACCTGCCTGTCAGAGTGAGCAGGTCAGCCTCAACAGTGCTGGGAATGTCAGTAAGAAACTCTCCTGTTTTGACCTGTCTCATGGAACAGTAATGCTGCCTTCCTCACACTGTCTGATCTATTCACAGTGCTGCTTCGTGTAGCTGGGATACAGCTAAAACACATGGCTTTGAAACTTCAGAACAAATATATTTTGATAACATTTAATAATCTAGATTTCATACATAATGATTTAATCGTTTGAAATGGTAAAAGTATTTCATAAAAATTGAGGAGAGGTTGCCCTTTCCATAATTCTAAAAAGCATAAACTGTCTTAGTAGAAATGCCTTTAATTATCATGCCGGTACCTTGATTAATAGGCTTATGAGTTCTTTATAATGTTATTTTTCAGTCTTCTGAAATCTTTCTACCCCTGATTGTTAGGAGAATTACTTAAATATACCAGGCAAATGTGCAATCCAAAAAGGCTGAAAATCTTGAAGGTATACTGCTGACTTCAGAGGGACAAGTGGTAACAAATTTAATGCTCTGCAGTGTCTGTCATGCAATAATTTATTTATGATTGTGTCTTGAAATCCAGTCCAGTAGAGTACAAGTAGTATTTTTAGAAGGATCTAGAGGGATAGAGTGCCAAGTGGGGCTTCAACAAAGCAGAAGGCCTCGTATGTCTTTCCTGTAAAGTGTGGCTTCATTCTGCAACACATTGATTTTGCTGACTCTAGTTCAATTAGTAATCCCTTGCATTTCTCATATAGCTGGAATATGTCTTTGTATCTATCACCAGCCTAGAGAATGAACCTAACAAAGGAGTCTGTAAATATATGTATGCACTGACCATGAATGCTGCCATTATTTTTTCTAATTTTATGTATCAAGTAACTTAGTACTTAATTATAAAAGAATTGTGGCCCCTTTATGGCCTAGCAGAAGTGACAAAATGCTGGATCTCTGTGAGAGGCTTTTATAGTTTGAAAACTGGTATGAACTCCTGTAACTCTTGCTGTGTGCCTATAGGAAATTCTTTCAGGAATCAAAGATCATTAAAAATGAAAAAAGCCCTAAATCTGTCATTAGAACTGTAGACAGTTTTCCACTGAAAACTTTCCCTATACAATGAGATAATTTTAATCCATTTGAACACAGGTACTTTGGATTTACATTTCAGCTGATGACACTTCTTTATGATTTCTCAATGATTAATATATTTCTTACTTTTCTTGTTACTGTTCTTGGATGTGAGATTGACTTGCAATTTTTCAAAGCGTGCTCCACCTAACATTTTTTAATATCGTTTTTGAAGTGGTAAGTCTGGATCTTTCTCTTTTCCTAAGCACAGATTTGGTATAATTTACAACTTATTCTGAGTTACACGTTCTTGATGAGTATTAAATAGTTAAAAAAAACCCAGGATGCAAAATACCTCTTATTAGAATAATTATTAAAGTGAATGAATTATAAAATAAATAAAAATGAATATATGATTAAAATGTAAGTGTATTGAAGGCAGGTTAGTTCCACGTCTGATCGGTATTCATGGCTGGTCATGTGCAGTGGAGGAAATGGAAGCAACTAGGTTTTTACTGAATAAAGCATTCTTTGATTTCTGTAAAAATGAACTTGGCTGATAGTAGTTTATTGATTTGATTCAGAATGTAGAACTTAAAGAAAATTAGTTCAAATAAGAAGACTTCTGTCAAAAACATTTATTTCAAAAAAGGCAGCAGAATTTATATTGTGTCTTTCTGAATCCCTCACCTTGCAGTCAATTAATGTGTTTGTACAGTTTTGTTCAGAGTAAATACATTGGGCAAAGTCCTGTCTGCCCTAAAATCAATGCTAGTTCCATTCATTTAATTAGGGTTTATTGACTTAAGCAGATTTATTCATCTGTGCAAAATAGACATAACATTTATTTTTCTTGTGAATAAACACTAATTTTGAAGGTTTTCCTTTATGAGCCTTGGTTTATACAGAGCCTGTTCATTTATTTGCATGAAAAAGTTTAAATATAGGGATCTTAATTTGTGAATGTAAGGTTACATAGATGATTTCAGTTCTTCTGCATTTCAGACATCATTGAAGCCTATGGGAGCTGGAGGTGTTTAGTGCTTTTCAGACGTTTTCAATATGAAATCTAATTCTAAAAGGATTGAATAAATTAGCTATTTTTCCTCTGTACAATATGGCTTCTAAACACTGAACAAGCTATATGATGTGAAAATGTGCTCTGAACATGTTTTAGTCCTAAAATAGAAATTATACTAAGCTGCTCCCATATTTTTTCTAATTTGCAAACATAATTACTTTGTGAATTACTGAAGAAGTCTTGAACGAGGCTTCTGCGAATCTTGTGCGAGTCCACCGTTGTTGCTGCAAAGCACTTATACTTTGAAAGGGTTAAATTGATGCTACAAACCCAGAAATGAGTTCCTGCTTGGGCTTTTCCCTGATCTTCAACATCAGACTAGTCCTATGGCTTTGTACCTTCACTGCTGTGTCTGGTGTTTGTCCTGCTCACAGTCATTGCCACAATACAGTGGATCTATCTGTTCACAACAAGCTTTTAAGGAAATTATGTTGCAATTCAATTCAGGCCCCCTCCCCGTATTTGTTTACCCGTTTAAGGATGAATCATTCAAACTGTCCTTCAGTCTTTGTAGAAAAATCAGCAAACATCATTTCTCTTGTGCATGGCAAGGCGATGTTTTTCGCTCTGTTCTCATGTTCTCATTGCGTTATTCCAATTTTGCCTGTGCCTCCCTCCAGCCGGCAGCTGAAGGGCTGTTCTTTGATACCATCACTCACTCTGTGGAAGCAAATGCGGGCACTTTGACTGTGTCTGGAGTTAGAATTCGTCGCAGTGCAGGGTGAGCTCAGTGGGGTGGGATCCCTGGCAGCAGTGCAGGTACACACCTGCCTAAGGAAGGTTCAATTACTGTCACTGGTTGATCTGATGGAGAGATCAGTGTCTCATGTGCTGCCCAAAGCAGTTCAGAGGCGCTGGTTTCATTGCTTTGATTTAATTGGAGTAAATATTTTTGGTTTCTCGTTTGCGGACTGTGAGTGAAATTGAAAATTAGCATTTCTAGGCCTAGGATTACAACCAAGCTTTTATTCTCACACCTAATTGTAAGGGATTATTAGTCATATATATTGTATGATAAAAAGTCTAGGTGTTAATTTTAAATGAAAATATCTCAATAGAGCACAAACAAATCAGTGTGGGCTTTATTTTCATTTGGTTTTAACGCATTTTAATTAGACTGTATGCAGAGAGTTGTGGCATAGAAGTAATTTGACAGAACTGGAATTGATGTAAAGTGTGCTGCATATGTTCTTCCTATGTAGCTAAAGGGAATATGTTTATTTTATAACTTGTTGTTTGTCTGAAATATTCCTTTGAGATTTTATTTTTTTAGAGTTAACTGTCTGGGATCCTGCTATAATTCTAGTTAGCAGTTATCATTTTAATCCCCTCACTTGGCTAAACAAAAGGAAATAAATATCCTTCCGTTGTTTTTATTTTGTACTGCAGTTTTGCATGCTAATCCATTTGTTCTTCTTTCAGAACACTAAAACCTTAAATGTTTTTTCTGAATCCAATTAATACATACATAGGGTGATTAGAGATATCACAACAAATTATGACAACTGATAAGGTTCATTTCATATTGGGCACCTTTAACCTTTTAGTATTTACTTTTAAAAATCTTTATCAGTACACAGCTTGAAGTCTCATTTTGCAATTTAAGGAAGGCAAAATATGTTTTTCCCTCTACTTCCTTGAGTGTTCACATAAATGTGGAAGACAAATTTATGTTGCTTCTATTTGAAAGATAAAATGAAGCGGTATCACACATGCAGCTAAGATACAAAATAAAATATGCAACTTGAAACTGGATAAACGTTGGCATATTAAACTAGAAATATGATTATTAAAAATTATGAGCCAGATAACCTTATCTTGGCAATTTCTGCTTATATAGGAAATAAAGACTTTATTTATATGCTTTTAGAAATTTTAAGCGCTATGAAGAAATGGAAATTGCAGTGCAAAAAAAATCCTTTTTATTGTTGTTCACGAATTCCAAATAGGGTTTGCTTTTTACTCCAGCTTTTCTCTGTCTCATGTTTTCATAAACTCAGAGGTATCTAATGAGGAGTCGACAAATACAGCACAAACAAACGCACATTTCCGTGTTATTGGGATGATGGGTGCAGTCTTTTTAGGATAAATCTGAGTGATTGGTTTTACCTAAAAAGCACCCTCACTGTTTTTGCTGGTATATATTTTGTAGTTATATTAATGCCTAAGCTGTAATTGAAATTAGGCTAATAGTTGGCTTAAAATTGTAAATGGCTTATCAGGACTAACTTCTCATTATATATACACATAAGCATATGTATATTCATATTTATATAATACAAAAGAAATGTCTGCATGTTTTTGGCAGTTTTGCACTTTATATATAAATAGGTATGTATAAATGCAAGTACATACATGTGCTTATATATATATGTATGCTTTTATATACGCTATATTTGTATATGTATGCTTTATAGCAATTTTAGCAAAAGTAACAGAATTCTTTTCCTCCTGGAAATATTTTTTATGTCTCTTCTAATCACATTTTTTGATCATTTGTCCAGAATCAGGCTTTATATTCACATCATCTTTATCCAGTAGCAATGTGTCCAAATAAAATCGGGAAATAAGTGCTTCTCCTGTTGCATGCAATGTTGACTTTTACCATAACAAATAAACAACTTCGCTTCTCCTGTATTCAAGTTCCTGCTGTCTCCTAAAATTTCCTTGTGTGCTTAATCCATGCTTCTGTATTTCTTGTATGTGTTCACTGGGAAACACAGTGATAATTCTTCGTGTGTGCATTTATTCTGTGTTAGAGATCCTCTGTAAATACACCTTGAGCCAGAACAGGGAGAGCACAAGCATCCTGCCTAACCTGGTGTCAGTCTCTCAGCAGTTCTCGTTGACTGGCAATGAAGTTAGTGGAAGTCAGCTACAAAGGCTGAAGCTTCTAGAAGTTACCAAATCGTAAATTTGCTTTTCTACAAAGTATTTTTCTTAAATGTGGTTTCAAGTATCTTGATCATAAACCAGACTTTTCTCAGAAATGCTTTAAAAATACCATATATCTGTTTAGTTTATGAAATGTTGTTCCTTAATTAAAGCACCTGAAAACTGAGAATCTCTTTTCTAGTATTATAGTTACTTTCTACCTTCGAGGTAATATATTTCCATTTTGTTTTATTAGTTGTATTCTTTGCAAGCAATGCAGAGGTTTTATCATGCAGGAATTTTCACATTTTCTGTTGCAGTATTATTTTTCTAATGTATACAGCTCTGATTTTTCACTCCAGGATAATAATGTCTCAATGGAATGACATATGTATAAATTGGAATTCCAGACAAAAAGGGGACACTGAGCTGGTCCAAACATTTCTGGTAAATGTGAGGTTGGGTATGGCCTGATTGCTGCCCATATGTTTGAGCAGCAATGGAAGTGAGATCACTGCAAGGCGATCAGGAAGGATTTAGATGGCTGATTTCCACAGCTTTATTTGAGGAGGCAGAGATGAGTGAGAGATCTGACCGTGCCTTTTTCAAACAGTGGCACTGCCTTTGGATACTGTGAATTGATGAGACCCTGCAGTGTAGGAGAATGGGGGTTACAGTCTGGCTGCAATTGTAATGCGCACATGATGAAAGGAGTAGGGTCATAAAATTCTGATCGTGATTTGAGATTGCATACACTGTATTGCATCCAAGATTAATTCTCTGCCATCAAATGAAAGATCTTGTCTAAGCTGCTTTAGTTAGCTTCGTGTTCAGGAAGGACAGACTACAAATCCTCACACGTGTCCAGCCTCCATGGCAGAGTCAGGGTAATCAAGGTTTGCAAGCTTTTGGAACAAATAAATCCCTTGTATTTATACAATCAGATAGGAAGAAATCTCTATATAGCTAGCAGAAATCTCAATGTATATAGCTGGCAATTTGTTTGTCTCCTGACTAATCTAAATAACTACCTTTGCATTGTGTAAATTGCTGTGAAAAGTTGGTGAGGTCTATAAAGGCTTTGATGCAGATTTTCTCAGTGCTGGGATGGGAATGTACAGGGAAGGATGCATTCAGTGCAGATGAACTGTAAACAGTTAACAGGACAAATAGTCAAATAAGGAAAAGTTTTGTGGGTGAAAGTATTGAAAGTAAAAAAACTCTCCAACTGAAATCAGTCAGACATACAATTTTCTTTTGAAAGTAATGGTTGAAGTAATATAAGAGTTGTTACTGTAGATTATTAATAGTCCATTTCTCAGTATATATAGTTTAAGACTAATTTCAAAGGAATGGCAGACCTCCTGATGTTAGTAGCAATACAGGCTTGAAAGTTTTCCTCAAAGTGGAGGTCAGGTCAGAGAGAGAATGGAGCTAACTCCTCCATCTGCCCTGGAGGATCCAGCAACTACTAGTTATCATGAAGAATTGCTGTCAGTGAGAGCAGCTTGTGCTGTGATACTGGGCAAGGTCTGTTCTGCAGACCTGAGAAAGTAGCAGTGCTGTTACAGTGTTGAGTATTAATGGTGACATAAGCCAAATTAATAAATGGGAATTTTTTTTATAAGCTACATGAAGTCAAGGTATTGAAACTGTATGTACTTATCTGCTCAAGGTATTTTTTCCAAGGATAGCATAATAATTTGAAAAATTCCCTGTGATTTTAGGATTTATATCCTGTAATTCCCTTCAAACTGTAAATGTTACTTTAGGGAGGAAGTTTTGTACCATGTAAAAATGTGCAAAGCATGGGGCCATTATGAATGTATTTTCTTTTTCAGATCATACATGTTAGAAAATTTCTCCTTTGAAATTTTTTGAGTGCTAATAAACCCGTTTATTTCAGTGCAGCTTGCTTTTAGTTTTGCAAAATATTCTGGCTATATCTGTCGCTTGCTTGCATTTAGTAAATGTCTATTTTGTTTTTGACACTGATTTAAAAAGCTTAAAAAAAAATGAATTTTTGAAGGTTTTTTTTTTTTAATGAAATTTTAAATGAACCTAACGTTTCAAAAGACATTGCTAGGGCATATGTTTTTTATTGTGTACAGTATAAACTTTCTTAGTATGATACTATCAGGTAATAAATTCTGCCCATTATGAGTAGTTTGCTCCTGTGTAAAATTAGTCTACAAAATCTTATTCATCACCATAAAAGGTCTATGGTATGGTTAAAGTTCAAATGTTGCGATAATATGGACTGACAATTTTCTTTCCTTTTGTAAGAAAAGGCAGAAGTGAGGTTGACCGAGGAAGTTGATCGAAGGAAAATTGAATTTAATTCAGATATAGTTCTTAGGGATCAGTCATATTTCAGCAATCAAGCACTCTGGGTAAGATAAGGACTAATCCTAAAAAAAACCCCATTAAAATCCTAAGTTTTAACTTACTCTTGTAAGTATGACTTAGAGATTCCTGTCACGTAATAAGACTGAAGAAGAAATAATTTAAAACTTATGTTGCCTGTGTTATGGAAGGTACACAGAAACATCTGTGCTGAAATGAGCTGTGCTTTGCAAAATGCCCTGAAGATTCCAGTCTAATTTTAAACAAGCAAACAAAATTAACCTGAAACCCCACATACTATTTCCTTTAGTCCAGTGTTTACCCTACTGTTTTAAGAAAATGTTCAGAAAAAAAAAATAAATAAGTCAATCAGAATAAAATAGATAATTCAAGCTTAAGGCAAAATTTCACTAACAGTGAAATTACACCATGTGTGGTGTAAAGTGAGGAGGCAGTGGTGATCGTTTGGAGGATGCCTTTAAAGGAAAATTCTAGTTGTTAGGAATCACTAGGAAACTAGGGAATTTAGTTTGATTTGAAATTTTATATATTCCATTCCATATACTTACTATTATGTACCATCAAGTACCTCCTTGTATGTAAACAATGAGATACAAAAAATTTTTTTAGATAATTACTATTTATTCAGTTCTTTGTGAATGCAGAGACTATTGTTCTCACGCTTAATTATTGCAACATTTTTATTATTTTGAGCAATGTAAAGAGTGCATTTAAAAAAAGAATTACAGTAAACCCTCAATACTTTGGGGTTCTTATCTCACGGGGTTCAGTTCATCGCCTATTTCCCCCTGTCAAGATGGCCTCGTTCTTCGCAGTGTTTCAGCGTCTGCACATGCACACAGTGTCTGCTGCTGCTGAAGGGCGGCGCTGGCCCTCACTGCAGGGTGGGACAGGCACACCCTTTGGGCAGGGGGAGCAGTGCCTCTCGCTCGCCTGGGGAACACCCAGAGTTAGCAGAGTGTTGCAGAAGTTACATGGTGGGGAAGGTTTGTAACATAGACTCAGAGACTTATTATAGCTTATTATTAGGCACAGTCCCTCTCCACTCTTCGGTACCATCCCAGCTCGGCGAGAGCTGGGGCGCAGAGTCTAGGGGACCATCCCTGCTTGGCAAGAGCGGGGGAGGCTCGGGGGTCATCCCCAGGTCAGCAGGACCAGGAGGAAGCCTAGGGGACCATCCCCTGATTGGCAGGAGCAGGGGGGAGCCTAGAGAACCATCCCCAGGTTGTCCCCCTACACATTGTGCGAGTGCACTGGGGCTGAGTGGAGCGAGGCGATGGGCAGAGCTTATTTGCGTATTCATGAGCTGCCTACCTTCATGGACCACGGGCTTTGTGGCAGGGAGGGAGACCCGAAACCCTGCAATATTAGAGAATTCACTGTAGTTTATTTCTTAAGTAACCATTCCTGTTTTAGTGTGCTATAAAACCTCAAGACACTCAATCCTGTCAAATGTTAGGCATCATCTGCTGGCATGCCTTGGTAAGGAGGAAGATTTCCTTTCACTACGTGGGGCAGCCTGTGTTTGAATATCCAAGTTATGTTTCAAATTCCATGTTTTCCTGCCATCATACTGCAACCTGTATGAACAGCTGTAAATGCTTCAGAAGGGGAAGATGCAGCTTTATGAATGATATGCACTTACCCCTCTCACTTATAGGGTGAGATCCAAATGACAGAGAAAAAACCTGAATGGGACAGCTAATAACATTGTAGACTTGAGTTCACAAAGAAGGTTTTGTATTTGACTAACCTGTCCTGTGGATATTGTTAGACCATTATTAGCAGAATACTGTTACCACATAAAGGGCAGAGAGCATGCAGGATTCAGGCACGATTAGTTTCTCTAGCATACCTACAGCTAAAAAGGCTTTCCAGCTGTGGAAGAAGGAAGTTTGGAGCAGTGGTAGCAAAAAATCTGTCAAGAACTTGAGTGATGTTTGAGATTATTCTGAACAGTGAGAAGGGAATAACAGCATGAAGGCTGATCCTTTTCTGGTTTTCTTACATATTTTCTTACTTAAAATGAAATAAAGTTAATTTTAATTGTTATTCATTGTATTAGGTTGAGTAATAGTTTCTGTAGGAGTCAAGGAAAGGAGTCATGAACAGATTCCATTAAAGCTTTCACCACATGCAGAGGTGTAGCCAAGGCCTGTACCTTAAAAGAGGACTGAACTAATGGTCTCAAGTATCCAACTAGTGGCTTTAATTCTGCAGTAACATTGCAACTGCAGAAAATGAATAATTTCACTGAATTGGAAAAAAAAAAATCAATGGTGCTATTGATGTGCCCCAGCTGAGGTGTGGGTGGCATTTAAAAGTTGAAGTGTGAAGCCAAAGCTGTCAATCTCACCATAAAAATGTCCCAACTTTGCCCAGTTAAAAACCCATTAGTTGGCTGAACACTTGCACACTGATTATGTTTCAGGAAGTTATTTTTGAATGTCAAATGCTTCCTTGGGCAAGCAAATTTCTCTTATAAGTTACTTAATGTTAGTGAGGTCATCTTATGTTTCTTGTGAGTGCTTTGCCAATTCTCATACAGTGTGGAGACAGAGAAGAGTACCACAGGCAGGTGCTATTTTAATATATTTTTATTTTAGTAATAATATTCTTGAATTTTTTATGTGGCTGTTTCAGATATTATTTTTAGATATTAAATATATTAATCAAGAGACAGAAGTAGGTAATTTTCAGGGCTTATTTTAATATTTAGATATGTAACAAAGTTAATTCAATATGTAGATCTGAAGATATCATTGTTTTTGTCTTCCTTCCCTGTGCCCTGCGGTTTGTGCTGGGATCTGGCTTCCACTCAAGTACAACCAAACTTTTTGCAGGTGTTTGCAGCAGACTCATTTGTCTCTGGGAGACATCTGGTTAGGCTTTAAAGAGCTGCTACCAGGTCGTCCCCAGATTTGTGGTGACACATGGCAAGAGAACTGCAGAACAACTTAATTCCTTTCTGGGCAAGATGTGGCAGAGCAAAGGAGATCGTGTCTCTTCTATCCCAAGTTTCTTCATGTCAGGTAGTGAAATAAGCACCTAGATGTACACAAACTCCTTGTACTTCTAAATTGCTTTTTAAAGGATTGCAGTTGTGATAGCCAAGAATGAGGATAAACATCCACCTCTGGGTCACACTTTTTCAGTTAGTATGCTTTATGGAATTCTACAAACCTGTTCTGCAGAAGGCAGGAAAACTACAATACTGTCATGCTCCTGTAAATATATTTCATGCTTATTTTACTGAATTTATGTAATATAGCTTGTGAAATATTTATGCAAGGTAAATCTTATAAGTCAAAGCTGATTCAATGTATACAATAGAGAAGTAATTGATTACATTTAAAGCAAATATTTGACAGCTTTGAAATAATTTACAAGATTTTTTTCATTTTCTGATGACCTTTGTTTCCTGAAAGAACTAATTTGGTGCCCAATGGCTCTGGGGTTGTGGGTTTGATCCCTGTGTGGGCGTTCACTTGGGAGACGGACTAGGTGATCCTTATGGGTCCCGTCCAACTCGAACTATCCTGTGATCCTGTAATTGGGCTGTTTTGGAAGAAAATAGTCAGGTTGCATTATTGGATTGAATATTGGAAGTGGTGTGCTTTTTTTTCCTTGTGTGTTTGTTTTTGTTTGTTTTTAATAGCAAAGTGTGAAAGCTTATGCCTGCACAAAGCATTAATTTTTCATTGAACTTTTACAAAGGTAGATACACAAGCTAACTGACAATGTTAAATATAGAGGGGTATCATTTCAAATTAATAGAGTTGTAAACTGGGACAAGTACTAAGTTTCAGAGAAACTGAAGAAAAGTATTTAAATGTTCCTTGCTATTATCAGCCACATAAAAGTTGGCATTCACATGTAAATGACAATTGTATTTCATTGTTAACACCTGTTGTTATGAACTGAGTAAGGAATGGCATTCTCACTTCAAGTGAATTCCTCTGTATTTGAGGAAATGTTATTCTCATCAAGAGTGAATCTTGAAAAATTTATGTTTCTGAGCATTATGAAGGAAAAATAATGATCTTAAAAAGACAGTTAGTGTGTTTTCCTGTGTGAATATATAATTCATGTTTCTCATTTAAATTTAAACAATTCTTCTTTTTCCTTAAAATGTGATAGGCTTTGAAGTTTGAATTAAGTTCAGAATTGGTGTGGTCTAGATTTACACTGAAAATGTAGAAGCAGGCTATTTACCAAATGAACCTTATACGATAAATGGAATTCATTTAATCAAATTAACTCTTCCTAGTGAAAAATGTTTGTTAAGAAATAAGGAAAGAAATAGCATGCCTCTAGCAAAGCTGGGCTCTGTAGGCTGAGATGGAAAGCTGACATCTGAAACAGTCGGAAGGATTTGGAGTTTGCAGTCAGTGTTGTTTAATTGTCACTGAGATGCATTTCACTATGTACTTGTGATGTTTAGAATTACCCTGTCCTTATTTGCAAGTAAGAAGATACATCTGAAGAGAGGACAAAATAATCTTCATGTCAAATGACTGGCATAATGAGTAGGAAGATCATTTCTCCCTATAATACAGCACTTGTGTCCATTTCAAGGTTATCAGATGTCTGACAGAGTTACAGATGGCACATTTTCAGGTTCAGAAACTTCTTGTGAGTTCTCTCCTGTTGGTTTGGGAAAAGTTGGTTTTTTTGTTTGAAGCTTGCATATACAGAAATTGGGTAAAGAGGCTTTTCTCTGTCATCTAAATGTGTCCAGAACAAGAGGAGACTAAAATCTTGGCAGTGGCCAGCAGGTAGAGTTTAAGAGTGCTTCACAGTTGTGGCACATGTTCATATGTTCACAGGTTATTCCGAGTTGAAAGGGACCCACAAGGATCATCTAGTCCAACTCCCAAGTGAACACTCACCCAGGGATTGAACCCACAACCCTGGAGCCATGGGCACCATGCTCCATCCATGTGAGCCTCCCATCTTAACACAGTGGACATGCAGGCGTTCTGCAATGTCTCACTTCAGGAATCACTGCTGTTTCATTAAAAGACTGTCAGCTACTTCTGGGTAAGTTTTCACGATGGGATTCCAGATCTGCTGGAATAATTTTGTCCAATTCTTGTTCTTGTTGCAGCTAATCATGGATTCTTAAGTACTTGGGCCTCACTTGGAGGATAGCTCCCTCCACATAGGGGTTATTGATCCCTGCCATAGAGTAACAGGATTGGCATTTGAGGAGGATGTGTCAAAGTTGCAGAGAGAATCTCTTGCAGTTAACCATATGGTCGTCAGGTCTCCTCTGCACCAAGTGTTTTTAGCAAAATAGCTGTTGGTTTGCTACAAGACTGCAAGAAGCAATCTTCTGACAAACCAGAATTAAATACCTTTTTTCCTGTCATTCTTGAAAAAGAAATAATGATGGAATGAAATGTGACAAAAATTACACTTATATCTGTAGTTATTCTTGAGGAATACCAGATGTCTTGCAACTTCTGTGTTACTGATAGGAAGAACGAGATGTGTTTTGAAGCCCAGAATATTACTCGTTCCAAGCCTTGACTTTGGTTTCTGAAATGGGTAAATTTTGAGGAGGAAAAAACAAGAAAAAATAGTATCTGTATAATTACTTTCACACCTATCTGCGGATACCCCGTGTGTGAGTAATTTGGCAGAACTGCCACGTTAGGTGAAGGAACAATAAACAGCTTTTCTTCCGCTGGACCAGACTCTTCCAGCTAGGAAGAATATTTGTAGAGAGAGCTAAGAAACTGTATCTGTATGAAGAGAATTAAATCAACTTAGTGTTAGTAAGGGAGACCAGGTACACATACTGTTCATGAAAATGAGAATATGCTATTTCTTGTGTTTTGCATCTAGAAGCCTACTTATCCCATTACCAGTAGAGTTTAGTGGGGGAAGATGTGGTGGACCAGATGAGTCTGTTCCATGCCTTGCAGAATTCAGTTTCTGTGATGGGGGCCATTAGGTGATTTGAAAATGCACTGGAACTTTTTTATTGAAAGCACAACAATATCTTTGTAAGCAAGACTAACTGAACAGGCAAGGATATGTTCTAAAGTAATTTCTTTGTTGTCATGGGAAAAGAAGATTTAAGCTCTTGAGCTGCTGAGATATGTAGGGAGTGCTGACAATTTTACTTAATTCTTCTTTAAATGAGATACTTAAATCTATCACTCAAGAACATGATATGGACTTGTAATACCTTGTGCAGACTTCAGGTCCAAAAAAAAAAGATTAAATTCTCAGGGATTGCCCATGCCATGGCATTACTTGAAATGCCATTTCACATGCCATGCACCAAGCCATGTGCAAGCTTTTAGTGTGATCATTAAAATGTACAATAGATCACTGTCCTTGTGATTTGAGGGACAGTGCTAGACATTGTTGAAGCAGATCTATAAAATGAAAACTAGACTTAGGCAAAACCCATATAATCATATTTTTAATGGGAAATTTTTAATTTTCGTATCTTAAGCAGCTTGATAGTAATAAGAGAAGCAAGCTTTCTGTATTTTTAATTTTTTTTACAAATACCAATTTCAAAAGCATTCTGAAATAATTGCCTTGCTAATTTTTTGAGGTCACTACCACTAAAATTACAGCATACAGGATTATTAGAAAGATTACTTTTTAGATAGGAAAGATACTGAAATTTGGGTACATAGCCCTGGGGGAAGTTAATAATGATGCTTTATTTGCTAATCATTGTGGTTTTGTATGTATAAATGGAATGAATGATGACTATCATCTTCAGTTCATTAATGCATATCCAGCATGTAAATAAAATATCCAGCAAATAGGTAGAAAAAAGGGGTACAGAGAAGTAATGTCATCTGCTATAGACTCTGGTATTTCAAACCATGGGATATTTTTATTATTTACAGGCGACTTCCTGGAAACTTTTATGAAATTTTAGTCACATCTGTTGTCACTAATGGGCAGTGTGTAGTTTTACACTGCAGTTTACTGAAGAGTTGGAAGTTGGTGTTAAATTTGATGAATGTGTGCCCATTTCAGTAGGCAGTTCCAGGACAATGATTTTAACTATTTCAGAAGTCACAAAAAGTGCAGAGTAGTTGGCAGATGTCACATAGGCTTTTTACTTACACTGAAAGACACAAATTAGCTTCTCTTAAATGACCATGTTACTTTCCACAGTGAGGGGTATCATCATATTAATGAAAACTGCCTTTGCATTTGCACAGCCTTACAGAGACTTATGTTTGTACAGTTTTCTAATCAATTTTGATGTCTAGTAAGTGGAACAAAAAGGTTTCCCCCCTAATTTTCACAGGTTATTCTGAGTTGGAAGGTACCCACAGGATCATCTAGTCCAACTCCCAAGCGAATGCCCACTCAGGGATCAGGCCCACAAACATGGAACCACGGGCACCATGCTCCATCCATCCAAGCCTCTCACCATCTAGACCTTGTCGCTGAGCTCCTCATCGAGTCTTTTCTTAAACACCTCCAGGGATGGCGACTCCACCTCCTCCCTGGGCAGACCATTCCACTGAGAGATCACTCTCTCTGTGAAAAACCTCTTCCTAACATTTCCTTCTGATAAACATTATCTCCTTTCATTGAAACTAAATGTAGTTGCTTTTTCTCAGTGTCATTATTTACAAAGAGATTCAAAGCTGTGCCTCTGGAGTTTTGCATGTGTTGCTGACAAACAAGATGTTAAAGGAAAATAGCCCCAAGACTTAACAAAATATGTTGAATTGCATTTTCTGTAGTAAATATATTTATTTCCTGTTGTGAAGAAAGATTCAGGATAGTTCTGTGCTCAGTCTTACAAGGCAATACTGGAGTCTAGTATAAGAAAATAACATTTGCAATGCTACATCTGTAGTAATTTTCTTGTGGTAAATTGCTGCCAATGGGAAAAAAAAAAAAGAATTGAAAACAAAATAAAGCAAATTAGATCTCAAACAAAACTAAAACATCAAGCTTGTAAATCTTACAGATAGTGCTCTTGATTCCTTCACAGACTACTTTGGCGAGTTGGATTTTGTTGATTTTTTTCAGCAATTCAAGGCAGAAAACCACTATAAAAACTTAAAATAAAATTGTCTGGGTAGAAAACTACATTCCGTGTGTGTTAAAAGATCTCTGCCAATAATAACTATTGGATAAGAATCTGAATAGGTGAAATTCATTGAGGTCAGCTAGTTAATGAATATATGCTGAATTTATATGAATTTTTGAACTTAGTCCTCAGTAATGATAAAAAGATCTCACAAAAGGTTTCGTTGTATTTAATAGCTTAAAAATTAGTGGAACCAGATTGTGGACAAGTACCGAAGTTTCTGGAATCATACTAGTGGCTATCCCAGCATGAAGACAATACAGACAGTAAGAAAGTGAAAATGAGGCCCCATTGTCTCTGTACAAAGTTCTGAGGCAGTAAGGAAATGTCATCAGTCCTGCCATGCCTGAACATCTATATGTTACTGCCTTAAAATCAGATCTAGTTTCATTTACTCACCAAGTCAACTAAAGTATCCTAACTGTGAGCTCTTCACAGAAATACTAAATTATGCTAACTTCAAACTTGACCTATCATAAGTAATTCAATTGTCAAAGCTCTTTCCCTATATGTATTAAAAGTAGATTTAGCATTACAATTTACAGACAGTTCTTTACAGTCTGGTGAATGTTTTGTGGTTTTCCATTGCCTTTTTGATGGGGTTTTTCTGGTGTTTGCTTGCCACTTTCTTTGAGTGGTGCAGGTAGCTCAGTTTACAAGCTGCAGGTTGAGCTTGGGGTGGCAGCGTCCAAGACAAGAGGCTGTGAACTGTCCACCCTGTTGCACAACAAAGAGCTCAAGGGTACCCGTGGCACAGCCAGGTGGCTGGATACTCAGAGATGTGGCAAAGGCTTGGGAGGAAGAATGAAACTGTCCTGCACTTGAACTGTGGGGGATAAAACCCAGGGGTTCCTTTGCAGGTCCCCCTCAGAGGCACCAGCTTGAGCTATTTAGGTGTTACTGCGCTGTGAATAACTTGCTGTATGGAACAAGACATCTGAGGCTCTGCAAAGAGAAATTGAGGGTTGAACTGTTAAGGAAACCTGGTCTGACTGAATGGGGTGTGTGAGGAGCCAAGCAGGAACCCTTCAGGTAACTGGACCAGTCTGCTGTGAAGAGGCTTCAGTCCCAGCAGTGAAAGTCTCTGGTGTCAGGAGTCACTGCCAGAGAGTCACAGGAATGGTCAGATTGCAAAGTTTTCTTAACAATTTAGGATTGGGAGGAGGGGGAAGGGAAGACTGTACTTACCTCTCAAAAATAAACACCCTACTTTCCCACTGACATTATCTAAAACCTCCAACAGGTTTGGCAGTGTCCTTGCAGGCTCGATGCTGGATGTAGCACCTGCCTGGCAACATCGCTTTTGTGTGTGCTGCATGAGGCTGGTGATCTCAGCTGGTGTTCTCCTGATGGTGCCCTGGCACTGGGGGAACCCTCAGATGCTGGTCTTCTTGTGAGGGCTCCGCACTGGGCTAATGCTATGACCTTTCTCCTTGTCACCATGTCACCTTGTCACCATGTGGAAGGAGTCATCCCATGGGATGTCTCAGTGCAAGGGAAAGCTGATGAGAGGTGAATGCTGAGGCTGCTTGTGTAGGACTGGCTGAATGGGGTATGCAGGAGGCTTGGGGTAGTTAGGGTGTGAGTGTGTGCAGGGTCTCCTCTGCTGCTGCTGCTGTGTAAGCATGTAAAGCCACTCCAGCTCTACCTTCCCCTGCTCTAGGTCTGATGCTGTGGATTGCTCCCACTGTGGGAGAGGGAAAGGTGCCAGCTGCTCGCAGTATGCCAGTCATGCTTTCCCATCTCCGACTGATAATGTTTGGCTGATTTGCAAGAGCATACGCAATGCAGTCTTGGAAAAGGGTGTGTGTGAGTGGGGGGAGCTGGCATGAGCGACCGCATCCTAATGTCGCAGTCGTTCTTCAGTCTCCCCCAGACAGCAGTCGCTCTTCTTGCCTGTACCAGCCACTTACTCATTCACAGTGCAAATGCTCTTGTTTGTATGACAATGCTAATTGAAAGAGCTGTTCCAACTTCGGTAGCTATTTGTTTGGTTATAGCACAGACAGTAACTTCTAACTTAATAAACCAAACAGACAAATGTTCAGGAGTTACAACAGCAATGTTAAAGTGTTTGTTTTTTTTCCCAGTGTGACAATGTGAATCCAAAACACAGTCCCCATCTGCAGCCAGTCTGAAAACGTTTAGAAAGATCATTTTAATAACTCTCATCCCTGATCTTCTATAGAGTTAATTTAAATGAAAGGAAGCCTGGTTTGTATTAGAAAAGTATCATTCTCAGATTCTACGATGAGTTATTGTAGCGTCTTGATTTGCTTTTTACTTTCTCTGCATATTTTTAATATGAAATGCACAGAAGTTATTGAATTCTTATTAACTATATCAATTTGCTTGTATTATTAAGCCATCTTGATGCACAATTCGATTCCATTTAAAACGCATGATAAATATGTATAGATTTGGTATCTTAAGCTGGGCTGGGCTTTTCATTCTATCGAGTGTATCCATCAATGGATGCAGGAGAGCCACCAGGAAGAAGGCGTGACTGCAGGGTTAGATTTATGAGGATTATATGACAGGTAGAGGAAAGCTTTGTGCTTTTTTCATTCGGCACATCCATCTTCAAATCCCAGTGCACTTTCAGTGCTGCATCTTTCTCGCATGCGGACTTCAGACATCGATCACCTGCTATTTTACACTATGAAATCCTCAATTCCAGTTGCAGATTTAATCCTATTTATAAAAGGAATTGTGACCATGTATGTTTATGTTCACTTCAGCTGGTTTATTTCAGATTGAAAGAGAGCAGGCAAAGTGCTAGAAATGAATTATGGCTACTTTCCATTATTGTCGGCCACTGTGTGTGTGTTTTGACCTTAAACCAGGTTAGAGATTAGGAGTACTGATTTGTGAACAGGTAAATCCTCTGACAACAGTAATGAAAGCCAGAAAACTGATTTCGCCAGTGTTACTGGAGCAGAAATTTTTGCTTTATTGTTTCACAGCATGGTATTTGAAATACAGCTTTCTCATGTATGCCAGTGCACACATTAGTATTAAATCATACCACGGGAGAAAGCATCTCTGCTCTCCACTCCACATTAGCTGGGCAGGCAGTCTAAAAGTCTGCATGGTTTTATAGTGGATACTTTCTGGGAAGTAGTGTCAGGGTTAATACTGTACAACCTGGACTAGTGTCTGTCATTTCTTTGAGTCTAATAGTACATAGCATTTGAAATTTCTTCGTTCCTGCTGTTAAGCAAAAGCATACTAAAAAGTTTTTGTTTATTTTCTTAAAAGCCAATAATATTCACTTGCTGCCTTTTATCTCACCATTGATTTCTTAGTGTTTAGTATTACCATCTGATAAAAATTTAGCATAGATGTTGCAGAGAGATACCCGGCAGACACCATTAGATGCTAGGCAGAGCCTTTCTGAAAAGGAAGGTCTTTTAAGGAACAATCCATTATGTTTCCTTAGAATTTCTGCTTTTTTATAACTACATATTGTCCTTGCTGAGCATATGACAACTACAGCAGAGTGATGATGAGGATGTTTTGAGGAGAGTCTATATCACATAGGTTTGCTGGGGTTCAAGGATTCGTTTGTTCACATACTGGACATAGAAGACAGTCCATGGATCCAGGCCCAGCATGTTTGAGTGCTGCTCAGGTCCTGTATCAGAGTCACAGGGACATGCAAACACTATATAAACATGAGTTTTTATAGATCCTCCTTTGATGTGAGTTGCTCTGTGTGTCGAGTGTCTCCTGATTGTTGGGCATCTTGCTGTGCTTCTGTCTTTCTGCCTGTTCCAGGGAGCAGTGGTGGAGCTGCACATGTGCCAGGGCAGGGGGAGCTGCCTTGGGCAGGGATTGCTGGGCTGCCAGGAAGTGTCTGGCTCAGGTAAGCAGCATAAGGGAAAGACAGCAGCTCTCAGTGGTGTGCTGGCCATTATTGTAGATTACTAGCTACCATTAGATGTACCTGGCAGCAAGGTAGTTCTTTTATTGTCATTCAAGGCCCGGATTTTTCATCAAAGGTCTGTCAATAATTCATCTGTACACTGAGTGTTTGAACATTGCCAAATTTGTGTAATCAAACAGCTGTAATCAAGCAACTTCAGAATTTCCAGATGAGATATTTGTCTATTTCATATCATAGAATTGTCATGGTTGGGATAGACATTTGATATCTTCAAATTCAACAGTCCACCCAGCACTGCCACTGTAACTGGAAAATGTCTGCATGCGGAATCATCGTTTTGGGTACTGCTCTGCTTAGACACATAGACTATTACCTCTGCTTACACAAACTGTTGAAAAAAATAATACCTTTGCTCTTTTTCAAGTGTAACTCGGTCGTCCTTGTGGGTCCCTGCCAATTCAGAATATTCTGTGAACTGTTTAACTTAAAAAAAAACAAGAAAAAAAAGACACCCTACCAGCGCCCCCCCCCCTTAAGCCTATTGCATTTAAGTTGCAGAACCAGGTTTTCTATGGTAACACTTCTGTAAATTTTCTCATGATTTTTACATGCACAACAGAATTCCAGTGCAAGTGCAGTTGATTTGAGTGAAAAAAATATTGTGCCAAAGATGTGATAGCAACTGAGAGAACACAATGAAATGTTCCAACTTCTATCAGAAAATAATAACCTTCTTGGCTGAGTATCAGTATATTGACTAAATACTGACAATTCATTCTAATCAGTGAACCTATTAGCTGTGAAATTTGATTTTCTCGTCATGGACTGTTCATTTAGGTATTTCAGATAAAAATAAATATGCATATAATTTCAATCCTAACGTGTACTGTTGAAAGTATTATTGTAGCATTTCTGTGGCTTAGGAAAGTGAAGCCTTAAACACTTTTTCAGGAAGAATTTTCTCATGACATCAGACCTAGTCAGCGTAGCTTCAGGACAGAAAGGTCCTGCCTAACTAATCTCATTTGCTTTTACGATCAGGTGACTCGCCTGGTTGATGAGGGAAGAACTGTTGATGTGGTGTACTTTGATTTCAGTAAAGCCTTTGACACTGTCTCCTGTAACAAACTCCTGTTGAAGCTGGAGGCTTGTGGCTTGGATGGGTTTACACTGTACTGGATCAGGAATTGGTTGGATAACAGAGCACAGAGAGTGGTGGTTAATGGTGCTGTGTCTGGTTGGAGGCCGGTCACTAGTGGGGTGCCTCAGGGTTCAGTGTTGGGACCTGCCCTGTTCAGTATCTTTATTGATGATCTGGATGAAGGGATGGAGACCATTATTAGCAAGTTTGTGGAATTATTCCCAAACTGGGAATAAATGTTGATCTGGTGGAAGGTAGGAGGGCTCTGCA